>BSAI01000106.1:17909069-17973063 GCA_036245035.1 Adrianichthys oophorus | reverse complement strand
GTGACTGAGTACTACAGGACACGCGTCTGAGTACTACAGGACATGTGCCAGTAAATAACGAGGTTCATGGGACTTCTGTTTTCGCTGCAGCTTTACTCAAGCATAAATTATTGTATTTGATTTTTGTTTATTGTTTACCTTTAAAAACTTACCAGTTTTTGTTGTGCAAGTCCATATATCCTTTGACATACATTTAAAAACATATTTGATTAATCCCAGATTTATAATTTGTTATAGAAGTCATGTAAACTGAAATGTTCCAGATGTTGAGGAAGTGAAAGTATTTCTTGACGATAATTAAAACATAAGCTGCTGTGTGGAACCAGAGGTTGAGATTCAAATGTGAAAGCAGGTTTTGTTAGCGACCACGGATGGTCACGTGTGGATCCGGTATTTTCTCTGTGCTCCAGTAGCCGTGACAGCCAGCGCAACCGTGCAGTGTGCGGCAGCCTGTCAGCAGCTTCAGCCCTGCGCTTCCTGGACCTTGTTGATACCCTATACATAATGGCAGACTGGGAAGCCCACTGCCAGCTGTAATCCAAGCATCTTATCAAACCCATCAGAGCTTTTTCAGCAGGAACATATCTGGAGCGTGACAGACGGGGGTTTCACAACATCTGGTGCTCTGAGAGAGAAAAGGAGGGAGAAGAAGGGGAGTTAGCGTGAAAAAGTGTGAGAGCAATCTCGTCAGTCTGGCGTGGATGTTCAGATAAACAGAACAGCTTTTTTTTTTTTTTTTTTTTTTTTTTACAGGTCAGTGAGCGGGCAGTTAGCTGTCGGTGCTTGCTCAGTGCAGAGTTGGGCATGCTCACAGTTATGAAACGCGTGTTCTTGATGCCAAAATTCATCTCTGCTCTACAGTTCTCCGTGTTTTTTTTCTTCTTTTCTAGCCCAGTGCGACAGTGAGAGGCTACCATAGCAGTAAGACGGCCGGCTCGAGCTTCAACTCCAGCTGGACCGCTGCGAGCGGCAGTGGTCAGGGGACTCGGAGCAGCCACGCTGTCACTTGTACGAGTCTGCAGCAGTGTATATCTCAGTACCAACAACACCCACACCACCACCCTGTGTCTACACAAACGAGCTACACCTACTGCACAGGCCACACAGCTGTAAGTAAAGCTATGGTGTTTGAAAACTTCTCTGCTCAGAGGTTCAGTCTCTCCTTAGTGTCTCCTACTATGAGGGATGCACTTATTTCATTTCCTTCTCCTTGTCTTCCAGTGTTTTTCTTTCTAGGATCTGCATTTTTGTTGTTATCTCCCTCGACCCGCCATTTTTCTCTGCTGCCATTTTTTTCCTTTGATTTTGTGCTAACGCTGTCTCTAGAACCAAAGGTGCATGCAGCCATGCTCAATTTCATTCATGTCATCTGGCTTTGGAATGTCAAGTTTCACACAGGAAGTGAAGAAACGATGATCAACATATTTCTGTCACAGTTTCTGAGCTGGAAACAAACTGATCCATTGTGTGCATGGCTGAGTGGGAATGTGAGTGTAAAGCGCCTTGGGCCCTAATGAAGGTAGAAAAGAACATTACCATTTACTGAAATGCTGATATTTCAGAAAACTCATGACAGAATTTCTCTAATTCAGGCAGAAATGTAATCATAACCAGATGAGATTAGAGTTCTTTTAAACTCTTTTAAACTTTAAAAGAGCTTTGTCTTTTAACTCAAAGATGCAGAAAGAAAGACGAGTTGTGAAACCAATCTGCCCCATCGGTCCAGGACTGCTGCTGACAGGTTTTAAAAGCTATATGTTGTGTTTTAGCTTCAAAAAAGCACAAATCTTACTGTAAAATTACAACTTTTTGAAGCATAAAATACGACTTTATTCTTGTATATTGTTGACTTTTTTCATAATTAATTGACTTTATTCTCGTGAAATTTAGATTTTTTTTTCTCATAATTTACAACTTTACTTAGAAAAGAGTGTGGGAATGAAAGCTAACCATAAAGCTTTCACACAAATTGTCAATACAGACTTTCATGTTAAAATTTAAGACTTTATCCTCACGCCTGAAAAGACAAACTTTTTTCAACTTCTGCTCAGAACCCTCTTTGAGTTCCTGATTTGTCAGAGTTTGTTTATTCATAGTTGGTTTTGTGGTCTGTTGTGTCATCATAACCCTAACAGTTAGATGAGAGTTTCTTCTGAAAGAACAGAATTCATATTTCCAGACAGTGTGGCTGCTCAAGTGCAGATCTCCCGTCACATGTCCTCAGGTCTTTGGGCATATTAAAGTCCTTTTTGTTTTTTCTGACCTGAAGAAGGAAGAACATTTTGATAGACAACCACACAAACGGAAGGTTTTCCTTTTTCCCATTCCTAGAATGAGGGCTGCCACTCTTTAAGCTTCTGGTTCTCCACCCAGAAACCTTACAGATGCAGTACTTTGCTCCATAAGCAGAAGTCTTGTTTCTGGTTGTTGTATTAATTCATTGAATTGTTGTGAAGGAATGCAAAACAGAACTCAAACAAAATAAACCTGGCATAAAAATTACTGTGAGAAAAGCTTGACACAAGGACATTAAAAGCACATAAAAAACAAGAGTAACCCAACAGGGCCCAGCAGTACCTGTTCCTTACCTGTGACGAGAAGCAAAGTCTTTGTGGCTCCTGGAATCTGCAGAAACCACTTTCCCAGACTGTGGGTCGCAGATCTCAGGCTCCCTCTGGAATCTCTTTCACTGCCCCCACCATGTCTATTTTAGCACATCAATCCCATAGACTTTTTTTAGAGTTTGTCCACTTTGTCTTTTTGGATCTTGAGTGTTCAAATATACGTGATGACTTTTTCCTCCCCACCAACTCTTTAGCCACCTCTCTTTTTCTAATTGCACATTGTCTTGATGTTTTTCCAGGTTTAGGTGTAGGAATTCCACAGTTCTCGCAGTCATTCCCATTTGGGCTAAAAACATCAACAGCATTTCGGTTTGGTGCTACGTTCACACCTCCCTTCACAATGTGCAGCCACCTTTAATGAAAAGTTGATGTAAAGACGTGTATATGTGCATTTCAGACTTCTGTGCTAAAAACTCTTGCATCCATGCATTGCTACCCCTGTTTTTACAACAGTTTTCGGGCTCTACGTACAAAACACTCAGCCATTGAACGTGCGTTGAAAGTTCAACCAGTTAAACTTTGACCAATCAGCCAGTAAGCCTCTTCCAACTGCAGGTACAAGCGCTAGTATCAGGTAAGCACAGTTCAGTTTGAAAACAGTGTGCTAAAAGCATATTCAAGAAGGTGCAACACATTCCTAGTGTGAACATAGGAGTATTTAAATTCAGGTTTAACATTTGTTTGACATCAACTTGTGGATATTGTTTTGTTCTGTTGATTTCCTCCCAGCATAGAAACCTTTGTCACATAAATTCTAATTAGAGATTAAGTTTATTCAATGCACTTTGATACTCATGAACTTATCCATACACTTCTTTGTATTGTTGCAGTTATATTCATAGATGCATCAGATTTCAAGTTTACTGTAATATAACAAATGACTTGGAGAGTATAAATCTGTCACTGTGCTTAAAAAACCTAGAACTCCAAATAAGATTGTAAACTTGAGGAACATTGTTCAAATTCCTACAGTAAACACCAGTCAGCTTTTGCCCAGCAGTGTTATTGTGTTTGTGGGACGCTGGTGAGCCACAGTTTTTGCAGTGTCACAAAAACAAATGATCGTGGCTAAAGGTCACATAAGTGTCTTTAGCTTTTTACTGCAATCTTACACCTGCAAATTTATTTTAAACACACAAAACTTCTGTTTCTTTGTGACAAAAGTTAATTTTAATTTCCTTTAAGAAAGCAGGTTTTTCTCCCAACATCAGAGGTTCTACTCAGTAAAGATCTTTTTGAAAGTATGTTTTGAAAAACCTTTTTTCTCAGACAAACTAAAGCAGACTGTCTCATTTTACAAACTCCTTTTAAATTCCTCCTCTCTTTATTGCATTGTTTTTATTGCCTTCTTAACCGTTATTGAAATTTTAGCCGTAATGCATGCAAAGAATGCCTGACAGAAAGAGAAGAAAAACAGAAGTGATAGCTCAGCGTGCATCTGTCCTCTCGGCTGAGAGAGGTAAGTAAATACAAGAAAAAGAAAAACAAATAAAGATCCAGCAGAGATCAAGAAGCTTTGCTCCTGGTGGGTTTGTAATTACAATGGAAGCGGATACAATTCCACTTTTAATATGGTGGGATGATGATCCCTCAAGGGAGAGGATGCAAGCGCCAGAGAAATTCAGGAAGTCTGACTTGTGAGACTCGGAGAAATCGGTTGTGTTATTTGCTGTTTACAATACTGACTTCTACCAAATACTTTAATACTCTGACTTTGCTTTGTCACATTTGTTTTATGGAAGTTTGGATGTGACTGAAATATTTTCATAGTCAGTCTGGAATGCATTTTGGTTTTACTGGGGAAAAATGTGAAAAAGATATGAAAATCACTTTTAATGTTGTTCAGATCCGGTTGTTTTCTAGTTTATGTTAGATTTATTCACATCGGAATCTAGCCAAGCATCAATTTTGGTTAGAAACCAGTATTTACTTTATAAATTAGTCCAGTTTCCTGTTTTCCTCTGGTCAAGATGAGCAGTTTTGGGCAAGGCATGTTCTACTCTAACATTACCAAACCTCTAATTTTGTGCAGTTATAATTATAAATTATCAATTGTTCATAGGTAGGACCACTATTATGTCATTTTAACATGATTTGGGAGGAAACAGGGAAAAAGTATTTGGGATTTGAACCTTTTCTTTCATCCTGTGGAACTGTTCCCCTTTGTGAACCCAGCATGTCTTATTATCACATATTTATAGTAAATGTGTTGCCATTACAACATAAACGGCAAAACACCCATGTATCCATCAGTAAGAGTAACTGATTTCAAAAACTACAGTTTTGTGCTAAAGTACATCAACCCTTTAACACCAGAGAACACCGGTGACACCTAAATAACACACGTTCTTTTGACAAACTGTAACTCTTCGACCATTTATAAAATCAACGTGAATCAGCTGATTCTGATGCCGAGTATAGCAGCTCTTGCTGCTGAATAGTGACTCAAAACTTTTCTTTGCTTCAGAATCCGCTGAAATTACGTTACTTGCAAAACCGGCTAAGTTATGGTAGTTGAAAGAATATAAACACCCGAGCTTTAGGGTTAAAGACAGAAAAAAAAAACAAAGCAGGCTCGTTCTGCCTTTTTTTATTTTTTAGATTTACGTAAAACATAATTTTCTGTAAAGTGGCATCAGCAAACATTATTTTTAGAGCTGACTTTTTTGTTAAAAATAGACTGCATCCACTGCTATCTGTTGTAAATCTTCTTTGAGAACCCTCCTTTATTACCCACAAGGCACAGACACATTTGTTAGATATCTAAATCATGGATATTTCAAAGCTCACAGCTTTAAATATGTATAATGCATCTGATTGACATCAATTCATAGAGGTCTATTGCATAACACAGTTTAGATCCCTATCAAACGACTTTCCCGAGACTCATTACATTGCATTCCCATCATGCCTTTTGAGTTGTAAACGCACCATTTGGGTAGTTTCTTCCCACATGACACATGATGTCTATTAGTTTTTAGTAGACATCAGCAATAGATACTAATTAGATAACTACTTAGCATTCACTGTAGATGTCTACTGTACATTTAAAAAAAACTCTATTTTGTTACTCTATTAGAAGTCTCCAGTGTTCTGCATAAATCAATATCTTTGGATATTTTTAGATGTCTATACGAGAAGTTTTTCTTGTCTTGCAGACATCTGCAGTAGATGTATATTAGTGATCTAATAGAGATCCTGTGTCCCCTGGGTTATAGGCAGAAACAGGTTTTACTGCGTTTGATTCCTAGTGGTCCTTCACTATGTCGCGGTTCATCTTTTGCAGTTTCACAGATTTTCTTTTCATTGCAGTTTTTTTCTACTTAGTAAAGCCCATTGTGTTCTGCGTCCTGATTGGTTGTAGACTGTGTCAATCAATGTCGTCTGTGCCATCATTTCTGTACAGAAGGCATTCGGTTTTGCAAATGTACACAATTCTTCAATCACAATCAGGTCGTTGTTTTGGAATAATTGTTTTTTAAAGATTTGAACTTTGAGAGTTTAACCAGTGAGATAAATTAAATGAAATTGACACTTTTGATTTCGTACAAAGAGGAGAAAGAGAAGACAAATATTAATGGAAACAGAAGACAAAGGTGCTTCCCTACCTTGCATCAGACTGTTGTGAACTCGGCTTCTAACTGTAAACCAAATGGCTTAAAAGGCCAGATATTCGCCATAGTCACTGGTTGCTTCAGTGTAATAAAACCTGACAAGCTCCTGATTGCACTTGGTGTTATTGGATTCCTACTTAAGCCACATGAGCTGCAAAGTCTCCCGTAGCCTTGAATTAACACCACCCTAAAAGATTTTCTGGTTGACTGAGAATTGATCACAAACACACGTGGTGGAGAAAAGGAAACATTGGTTGAAACATTGGCACAACCGGATTCATTCATTTATACCATGAGTCTGGGGACACGTGGATCTAAAATTACTATGAAACATCAAGCATGTTGTTTTCCATGCTTTCACATACATTTGTTTTAAAAAGTGTTTTTTCCAGATATAACTCTTTTCTGCAGTGCACATGCAAGACTCCAACCAGTGCAGCACCATGAAAACACATCCTCAGTTTGACCCCAGACATTTCTGATGAATCTTCTACTTTAAGTCCAACGTTTCAAGTATCAACATGTGCAGTTATGAGTTGTATTCTCAGTCTGCTCTATCCAAAAATCAGTGGTGGTTAGTATCATTGTTTTTCTTGTTCCTTTTGTTTGTCTGTTGTGGTTTAGTGTTTGTTGTGCTTTGGTAGCCATAATTAGTAAGGGGTTGTGAGTTTGTTGTATGTTCTGGGTTTTCTTACGTCTTCTACTTTGATTAGTTTTGATTATTTGGTCTGGGTTTTGTAAAACCTCTCTATGAGTTTAATGAGTTGTCCGTTGATTGTTGTGCTCCTTGTTTCTGTGGTAGAGTCTATTTTTTTCAAAGTAAAACACATTTTCTTTAGATTTCTTGTGATTCACATCTGGATTTTGTTGCGTATGACATAAAAAAATCTGAATTTCTTTATTCCTTGTACGGAAAGTTCTGATTTCTTCATCGGTTCCTTTTTCTGTCTGTTGGTTTTGTGTTTTCAACATAAATCTGTTTAATGGTGAAATTTATTTGACTGATGCTCATGAAACATAACTCATGATCATGTTGTTTGTGCAGTTTTTGAAGACCTATTTTCTGCAGTGCAGCAAGAGTTCATCAGAAATTCACCTCTGAAATGAGGGCGGGACTGTTGGCGCGAAAACAAGCCTCAGCTGATATCCTGTTATCCCTTTGTTTGCACTCTCTCCCGCTAGCTTAGAGCACTTTTTTTTCATCTCCAAAAGGAAAGATATACATAAAAAACAACACAGACTTCTTCTGCAGAGGAAATGAAAGAGAGTCGAATGAAGAAAAATTAACTTCACACCCTCAATCTAACATTAGAGGTGCAACAAAAATGGTGAGCAAGATCAGAGCTATCCAGCCGTAGAGTTTTGATCCAGATTCCAGCTCAGACGAGGAAAACAAGGATGTTCATGGATCTATATGTGAGGATGCATCAGAATGGAGTGGAGCAGGGAGACTTTGGCCCACCCATTTTAGTTGCTAAAATTGACAACTTGGAGCTTTTTCAAACAGCTTTTTTTAATCTGCCCTTGATTCACCATGATTTGAATTAAAAATACTCAAAACGCAAATTTAAGCTTGTTTGTTTTTTAATATGTGTCCTCCATGATGGGAAAAATGCTTCAAGAACATGCTAAAAACAGCAAAAACACAATTTTCATTGGACTTTGTCTTTCAACGTGGAGTTTTAGAGCCAGAACCTCTTGAGGTTCTTTTGGTTTTGGTGCTGATGTATATGGAGGTACTATGGGGAGGGGATTTGAAACTCGAGAGCCGGCCCGCATTGCGTCTGTGTTCTGCTGCAGAGTTCATCTCTCTTCATAACGTATAGACTCACACACACACCTACACATGTGCTGCAGAGGACTAAAGTGGCTCCGCTCTTGCGAAACTGTAGTGGGGATGTTTGGAACAACTATTTAAACAGATTTCCACAGGATGCTCTGAGCAGCTTCTTCATCTTTTAGTAAGGCAGAATAAATAAAAGATGGATGGAAAGCAACATGTTTTCAGGCAATGTATCTTGTTCTTCTCTCCATGACCAGGAAGATTTAATAAAAAATGCAAACTTATTCTAAAAATCAACATGAAAATTTAACAGATTTGATTAATAAATGAAATCAGAAATATTCTCTTTTTTCAATTTTACTCTAACTTATTTTTTTTGTAGTAGTAGTTTATTTATTTTGTACTCAGTTTTAAATGGATGCAGAGTGTGCATTAAAAAAAGGAATAAAGGACAACCAGAAAGGAAGTTCTGGTCACATAGCCTGAATATTCTATTTTATTGTTCTAGGAAACCACTTGTGGAGTTTCTCTTTAAAACAACTTTTTGCTTCGTCATCTGGACATAAACAAATAGTAAGAGGTGAACTTTCTGAAATGATGCTTTGGATCACTTAACATGACGTTTAGCATATAAACCACGTTCCTCTGCTGGTTAGTCCTCATGCACCAGCTGCAGCAGAGCGAGAAGCAGGTTCTGCAGCCGTTACCATGACAACACATCACACCGTGAATCAAATAATGATTTAAATGTAATCAAAAACAAGAGGAGAGTGTTACCTTTTTCTAAAATATTTGCTTCTTATGTATGTTGCTATGGTATAAACAGGATAATTACTTTTAAGTTGTCCATTATCAGAAATTAATGGACCAAATTAATGGCAAAATTAATTCATTTCACCTCATTGGGTATTATTATCCCTTAATTAATATTTGTTGAAGCACAAATGTCCCTTTCAAGTTTGGTAAAACCAGCAGTTAATGAACTACTGTTTTTATTTTAGCTCCATGTGACGGATCAGGTCTTAGTTTTGTTTCTTAGCTTGTATTCATGCAGTGAAAACATCTCTAATGTTACTCAATTTAGTGATCATCACTTTGTAAATACAGCCTAGTCCAGTAAGTAAAAGATGTGTTTCCAGTCCATTACTGGACCTGACACGTCTACTCCATACAGTAGCTACGTAGAACCACTATTGACATTCACTCAAGAAAATTTACTTCAAGTTTCCCACCAAACTTAGATATTTGAAGTTTGATCTTTTTCCAAATATGTGGCAAACAATGCATAGTATGAATAGTATTTGGTGGAAACACATCTTCAACATAAAATGTTCTGTTGTGTACATTGGGTTCATGGGGGCACTTAGTGTTTTTCTCTCTGTGGCTCTGTTTCAAAAACCTTGTACCTCATCTTTTTGTCATTTATGACTTGAAGCAAGTGTTTGTATGTCAAAGTACCTCTCTTTCTGCCAGTGAAATGTTTTCACAGAAATGTGAAACGTTTGAGAACATTCAAAGTCTCACTTCACATTTAGATGGACTATTAGCTTGTAGCTTCTTCCCTATAGCGCTCCTTTTATCTTTCTTTGTAAATCCTGCGCTTCTGAAAGGCTTTACATTCTGTGATCAGCTTAATTAGGCAGAACTCGCAGCCGGCACTTTCCACAGAATGACGGAGGATAATGTCAGCTGATTGGATTGTCGGTCGGACTGCTGGCTGTATGGACGGAAGGAGTGCAGCTTCTTCTTGCTGTTGAGACGAGGTTAGTTGCATGTGATTCCTCAGGAAGGGAAGACCTATTTCAGATGTGTCTTTCCAGACGTGTTCTTCCAAGGATTGCCCATTTTTTCATGGCAGACAGCAAATGCTGGAGTGTACTGTTGGTATGTGACATGGGACCACGTCAAAGCTTCCTGATGGAGTACATTTCCTTAAATTTGTGGAATTTTGCTCATCAGAACTTGGAATGAAATAGCATTTCTCAATTCCCTAAGACTGCAATGATTCATTTTTGCTGGGCGCTAGAAAAGGCTTTGAGTAATTAATTTATCTCTCTGGACAGCAGTTGGAATGAAGCCGGTCTGCAAGTCGTAATCGAAAGAAGATTGTCAAACGTATTCTAGGTCATACTGCCTGAATCTCTAACAACTTAAACACCCTCTCCAGTGAAAATTGTATTTTTTAACATGTTTCTGATGATGAAGGGCATATATAAAGAAAACTAAGATTACCACTGGGTTTCTGAGAATTTCTTGTTGTGAATCAATGTACGTCTTTGTCTTCTTCAGCTGAGCTGGAATCTGGATCAAAACTCTAGAGGCTCCAGCTGGATGGCTCCATTTTTGTTGCACCGGTAATGTCAGGTTGGGGGTGTGAGGGGCTTTAAGCTAGCGGGAGAGAGTGAAGCTAACATTAGCGTGGCATAAAAAATGGCAAGCAATATCAGAGCTATCCAGTTGCACAGATTCTAGCTCGGTTGAGGAAAATGAAGACATTAATGAATCTATTTGTCTGCAAGTGGATGCTTCAGAATTGTAGCAGAGGAGGGAGACTTCGGCCCTCCCAATACAGTTTCTGGATCACAAACCTGAGCTTTTTTAAACTTTCCTTTGCTCCTGATGCATCATGATTTGAATAAAGAAGTATTCAGAAAAATATCTTTAATCTTAAATTCTATGATAAATGTTCTCCATCATGCAAAAAATACTAAAAGAACATTTTAAAAGCACAATTTTCATTGGAGTGGGTCTTTGAGTGAGAGAAGTTTAGGAAACAAAATAGATTTTTGTGATGGTTACAAAAAGAAAAATATTTTTCTTTCTTTTTTTTTCCCAGAGCGCCACTTGAAAATTGAGACACTAAATGTTTTGTTTATTATTGACTTCTTAAGTCAATATCTCTATCAGCTTATGGCTCCATTCCTCGAATGTCTTTGTTTCCGTCTGAGTTGGGTTGATTTGAAACAGCCTGGAGATCCTGGTATTTGTTCTCCAGCCAAACAGTTCTGTTCCCGTGTTTAGCTGAGTGAGAACATAACTGTACGTGAAAACCCGGGAGTTTGGGATCACTTTCTGTGCAATAACAGTGGGCTGTGTTCTGAAACGCTGATATTGGCGCCACCTTCATTATAACGTATCAGCCGGAGTAGTTATTTTATTGAACCTGTCAGCCTGACAGGCCGGATCTTATCTGTCCTCATAATGAGAATCATTGACTTTAGTTCTAGGCACAGAATTGCTGTAATCGCACAAACACACAGACACACACAAGCATGTGAAAGTGAACAATTAAGTGCGAGCTGTCGGGCTTAGTGCCTGGCTCCATTGTAAGCTCTCTAAACCTGTTAGACTGTGACAGACCATTAAAAGGCTGCCAAGGCTTCCTTAATTTGCTTCAACAGTGCACACTGAGGAGACTGAATGGAGTTCTACGTGTATGCCTCCTTATGAATGTAAATTCTTATGGCATTCTTTAGGTTCACAGTGACGTCTGCACTGCGTAGAATCTGACAGTCGTGCCTTCAACTCACTTTGTGTTTCAACATAATTGCACAAAAGCAAAATTTTTTTAAGGTAAATTCTTCAAGCGATTAAAACAGCTGCCAAAGCTAATATATACAGCATCACAAGCTTGCGCCAAAATGTACACAACGTTAAATATTTCGTGCTCTGTGAGTTGAAGCCTGTGCTAATAATGCTCGTCGGTTGATTTATTGTTGATGCATTCTAGACTTACCTGCTGAACGTTAATAACCCCCCCCCAAACAGTCCCATTTATCATGATCATGAATGTACTCTCATTATGAAATGTTTAGCAGCTTTTTTTTTTTTTTGGACTGTCTGAGTTGACAGTGGCAGTAAAATCTAATAAAAACTGTCAGGGAGTTGGTGACTGCAGTCAGTTCAGGTTTTACGTCATTTACATTTTTACACTTTTACTTTAGACAGCTGAGAACAAAGTCAATCCCTTTTAGTTTCATGGTTTTTACTGACATTTAAATATATAGGTCTCCAATATTTTCACGGACTGGTCTGTAGGAGACTGGAGTTGGAGTTTAATTTGATTCAAGCTTCAGAAGAATCAATTTTTAGAATTAAATTTCTCCTCGATTAAATGAAGTTTAAAAATACTGAATGGAAATATCTGCAGATGTTTTACAGATGAAGATTCAATGAAACAAAGTTTTTGATTAGAAGAAATTGTTTCTAAATGTATAAAATGTAATAAAGTCAGCATTTCAGAGATTACTCTTTTAACAATGACAACCCAATCCAGGCTCATAAATCTTGATTCATTAAAGTCGCACTCCAACTATCAATTTTTTTTCTCCTGTAAAATTGTTCTCAGTGGTCTTTTACTTATGATCATAAAGTTTTCAGTCCAATTCAAAAAGCCTTTGTCGTTTTTTTAACACGCTTTCTGCAGGGCAGCAGGAGCTCATCAGAAATTCATCAGGTGTCTGCTTTATTTAGCTTTACCAATGAAAAAGTTTTAATGTTCCTTTCACAGTTTTCCAAAAAATCAGCAACTTTGCCGAATTGAATCTTCATTCTCTGAACCGTATTTTCTGCACTATTGGGCGCACCGGCTTCTGATAAATGGTCTATTTTCAAAATTACGTCACAGAAATATATATACTGTAAGATGCACTGAACTATAAGGCATATTAAGTGAGACAAAATGGGCTGCACAGTAGTGCAGTGGTTAGCGCTCTTGCCTCACAACATGAATGTTGGTTCAAGTCCCAGCTGGGGAACAGAATCACCAATGGGGGACCCTTCTATGTGGAGTTTACATGTTCTCTCTGTGCATGCGTGGACTTCATTGAGGACTCTGGCTTCTTCCCACAGCCCAAAAACATGTTAATTGGTGACTCTAAATGGTCCCTAGGTGTGGATGCAAGTGTGTATGGGTGTGTGATTGTGGCCCTGCGACAGACTGGCGACCTGTCTAGGATGTACCCTGCTTTCACCCTCGAGTGCCTGCATGAGGCTCCTGCAGCCCCGTGACCTCGAAAGGGACAAAACAGGTTTAGAAAATGCATGGATGGATGGAAGGCTCTTTTCTGCCCAAAAAAACTTCTCAAAAACCTTCAATTTTTTTGGATAACTTTATTAATTTTGGGCTTTTAATTTAGCAGTCAGAGCAGCCGCTTTAAAAACCTAGCAGATGTATTTAAGACACGTGACCAAGGCCAACGACTGGACATGCGTTAAGATTAAATTGTAGACGGATGTGGTGGAAAGAATCCTGTAGTTTTCCAAAGCATAAGTTATTTCAGAATCTGATCATTAAAAAAGCAAAAACAGTATACGTTTTGTATTATTATTACTTTTTTGGGTCTGCTTCCTGGTACCAACTGTAGCTCGGCCTGGTACCAGTTCACACCTGGGAACCACTGCTATAATGGACTTTTCTCTGCCATGTTGTCTATTAGGCACAAATAGAAAAACAAAACAAAAACATTCCCCACAAAAACATTTGCTGGTCACTCCATTTTTATGAAAGTTGGTGTGACTGTTTGACACAGAGACCTTACTAACTGTCTTTTCCAGTATGCAGTAAACTTGGTGCATTTGACACTTCGAAGTTTATGGTTTTGGGTGGATGTTTCACCTACAGGGTATTTCCTTTTGTGACCAAAAACTTAGCTTTCTCCATAATTAAGATTTAAAGACCTGGACCGCAGTACCCTGAACAGCAGACCACAGGAATATGCAGAATCTCACCCCGCCTCCAAAATTCCTCACGCTTTATTTCCCATTTCACAGAGGCTGGCGGTTCCTGCGAGTTCTTTAGTCTGGTATTCCACTCGTCTTCATTGAGCAGCAGCTCTCATGTTGGACACAACGGGAGATGTTCGAAGCTGGATCAGGGAGGGGGCCTGCTTTGTTCACATCATGTCGGCTGTCATATTTACGTGTCACTTATGGCTCAGTGCTGGTTCTTGGTCTTGATTAATAGTAAATTTACAGCATTTCATCTCTGAAATCACCCTTTAGCAAATCAGTTTGCACCTGCTGGTTTCTGTTCAGGTGATTAGTCAATGACAGGGAGGAACAGGGAAACATAAATCATCCGTCATGAGCCCTAGATGTGTTCTTAATTTAAAAATGTTTCACTGTGATCATGACTGGTTTTCAGCAACACATAGTCACATTCAGTGACATCCATGAACAGATGGGGTTTCAAATAGATCTGCCCGGGGCTGTAGTGTTGGCTTTAGAACACCCATAACATCTGTAAAGCATTATGCCTGATTGTGCTGGTCCATCAGTGCAGTCATGCAATATGGGCACGAGCGATAGCTGAACATGAACCATGTGGGGGGAGGAAATGATGAGGTCTCTTTGATGAAGCTACGAGCCTCTTTGGAACACGCACGAATGAATGCGTTCCTCTCACACGCTGCAGTTTGCTGGAGTATTTCTCTTTACGGCAGTTGCCAAACTGTGCATGTTTACTCTCATAACAGGCAGGAAAATACTGAAAATGTGGGAACAAAGTGAATGTCGTTTGTGGCAACACAACTATGTCACATCAGAGAACTTTAAAGTCCTGCTGTGTTTATCTTTTGATCCATTTTCAAAGCATTCCCAGTGGTCTTTTAACTATGATTATGTCATTTTAGGCAAATAAAGAAGCCTGTGTTGTTTTCTAGGACATAGTTTATGCAGAGCGGCAAGACTTCATGAGAAATTCACCTCTAAGTTGTAGGGAGGACCATTGCAGCTCCCTCCCATTGGGCTGGGAGCTTGTGGCCCGCCTAGTGTGTTTGCTACGTCAAACATTTGTCAAACTGCATTCAATCCTAATTAAAAAAGAAATACCATGTTCTTCTGTGTATAAGTGGCATTTTTTTTTTCTTTTCATATAGTTTGCCCGCGGTGCGACTCATACTATGTTCCCACCATCATCAGCAATCCGCGTTCAATCGACCACTTCCAAAAAAGTCAATATAAACACGTGAATTGGTGTTTCGGGCTTCCGCATTCAACGCTCCCTCATTCATTCAAGTTTTTAAGTCAGTTTACAGGCTGGGAATAGAAAACACGCTACCATTGAATGCGCATGGGAAGTTGCACCATTTGAATGTTGACCAATCAGGGACAAGGATTTGGTAGTGACATATAGGTAGGGTCTTTTGTAGTTTGAGTAAGTCCTACCCGTTGATCATGAAGGGTGATTATCTGAATTGTTCATATGTTGTGCCAATATACTAGATTCCTCCTAAGTTTCATGAAGCTAAATTAGTATAAATGTGTTACAGTAGGGAAGTGTGCAGATATTAGGTCTAATATTGTTATCTACTCTCTTATGATTTGGCTTTCAAGGTGAAATGTCCGTTCTTGTTCCCGTACTTTGCTTTTTTATTATGCTGTTTGGCCAGACAAAAAAATATATTTTGCAGAAATACCATTTTAGCATTAACTTTCTTTATATATGTCCTCCATCATCAGAGAAACGCCACAAGAACATGTGAAAACATGTTGTGGGTCGTTAGAAAGAAACCCAGTTGAGCAATTTTAGAAACACTAGAAAGTAAACAGTGATTGAAGTGTTTCCAGCTACGTTAAGCTAGCAGGAAAACAAAACTCATTAAGGGAAAAAAATAAGGGGGACTGGAACAAACCAAGTTTGTCTGCTTGAAAACGGATAAGCATGTCTGATTAAAAAGGAAACTCAAAACAGTTGCTGACACATCAGAACAAAAACATTTGATTAAAGAATACTGGCATCAAATGAAGGTTGAGCAAATACTTGCAACGCATTCATTAGTAAGATGAGAGCAAAAATGTTCTTGGGATTGGATTTGGATCAGCGTCTTTGGCTTGGACTGAGTGTACTTTCAGGCAGCTGGATTGTTGCGAGATTCCAATCAGAACAAATTATCTTTCAGAGTGATAAGCTATACGTTTGTGTGCAAAACAATAAAGCTTGGACTCAGTGGTTTGGGAAGAAAAGGGAAACTCGTTTAATTTCTTATAATGTTAACATTTATGTAATTTTGCAGCTTAAATACTAAGCAAAATGGCAAATGCATCAAACCATATAATACTAGACAAAAATAACAGTTTTAAATGATGACGTCTCAGTAAAATTACAGCACTGAGTTCATAATTTGTTCTTTTGTTTTACAACTCTTTTAATTGCTTTAAACCTCGTAGCTTAATGAATCCGTCATGAAGCGACATGTGGAGAAAACCCTTAACAGGTTTCCAGTCTCTCTGTTATTGCAGAATGCAGTTTAGGAGGCTCTGTTTTGGAAATTGAAAAACAATTTTGACGGTAAGCACAAAAGGTTTTGTAAGAGGTAAACTGACTTACTTTAGCGTAAGGAGTTCAGAAAGTCATCACGTCCCTTTAAAAAGCTTAAAAACTGTAAACAAAAAGTGTTAGAGTTCCTGATTGGTCAAAGCACCACCTGGTTTAACTTTCGTGTGTTCAGTGGTCACACTTTTTCATGTAGAGCCTAAAGCTATGCATGAGCATAAAGGTTTCACTGGAAGGGGCCACTTGCACACACACGTGGACTTTAAGGAGCTCCTAGCCGGCCTGTGGAGGAAACTCAATTTGGCAACTTTTACCTGGAACCTCAATCTTTTGTTCACAACCATCATAATTTAATTTTTAAGAAAGTTAACAAGATTTTTTGGTTTTAATTGCATAACCGTAGCCTGTAAGCATTTATTTACAATGAGATCTTTTTTTTTATGCTTTCGTCACTTTACTTTTTTTAAGGAGGCTGATTGGGTTGTTGGTGTCAGATGCAGTGTCAGTAAATAGTCTCTGTGGTTCAGACAATGTGTCAAACTGAACATGGAGACTTAGGAGAGATCATCTACACAGCAGGCAGGCAACCACAGGCCAAACACACTGCAGGTGTGGGAAGAGTTTGGTAAAAATTATCAAATTGACCTCTTCATGTTTTTTCTGAAAAGGTAGTAATCATTTTTCAATTAAAAGTGGTGTTTTCTTTTTGCTTCTGTAACATGATTCAAACATAATGAAAGTATTTTTCTGCGTTCTTGTTCTTGGCTGTTAATCAAATGGAAGTTCATTGTATCTGCAGCTGCTGAAAGTTCATAAGAGGCTTTGGTTTATTACACTGTGAGTAGTGTTGATCTCAGCTTTACTGGTTTCTACTGTAGAATGAGCTGTTTAATGAAGCAAAGAGTGGTTCAAATGAACAAAGGGAAAAAAAAGTAAAAACTGTTCCAAAGTCAAGTCCTAAAGAAGTGTTTAAATAGCTTTCTTTGCTGATGGACATCCTCTTTAAAGAAAAAAAACCAATCATGTTTCAAAGGGATTCCAGCTCCAGCAGATCATTGAGTGACTGTTTTATAGCACAAAAATGTCTAAACAATATTTTAAAATCTTTCTTTTGTTGTGATACTTTGATGGTTTAGCAAAGTGTGTGTTGAGTGTGATTGAGCTCCGAACCTTGGCTCTTCAGCTCTTCTTTGTTTTCTCTGTCTCCTGGGCTTCATGCTTTGCATGCACAGGATGAGACACCGGGGGAGGTTAAGAGAGGAGTTGGAATGGAGTTCTGCTCCATTTACCAGCCTGAAATATTCCTCTTAGAGCCACTCTTGGTTTTCTTGTTCCCTTTATCTTCCTCTGTGCTGTTTCTCCCCCCCCCCATCTCTCTCTCTGACATGTGGTCTATTCGCTTCATTCCAGAATGATTAGAAACGCCTTTAAAATGTGCTGCTGTCCTCCCGTCCCCTCCTGCTCAATTGGCAGGAGCTTTGAGCTTCATAGGATGATAAAGATGTGTCCCTAAAGACTCACTCCCATGAAAATAGTATTTTTAACATCTACTTGTGGCATTTTTCTGATGATAGAGGACATATATCATCAAGCCTAAAATTGTATTTCTGAACATTTCTTTAATTCGACCGTTGTGAATCAGGAGCAGACGGAAAACAATGCTACCTGAAAAAGATCGTATTTGTGATGTAGAAATTATGCTGGGCGGCCACAGGCCTCCTGCTCCTCCCCATCTCGATGCGTCCACTTGCAGACATCCATAGACCCATAGACGTCTTAGTTTTTCTCATCTGAGCTGGAAACAGGATCAAGACTGTACTACTGGATAGCTGCAAAACGGCCGCCATTTTTGTTTCACCCCAAATGTTAGGTTGTAAGCTAGCAGGAGAACGCAGAAAAAATATAGGGTTACAGTTGAAAGGGACGGGCTTACTCTGTGCTGCCCACATCTCAGAGGGGAACTTCTAATGAACTCTGCAGAAACTACGGCCATGAAAATCACGTTTTTTGATTTTTGCTAAAACACGATCATCATAATTAAAAAAATAGTAAGACCACCTTTTGCAATAGATCAAAGGATGATCAAAGTGGGACTTAAATAATAATTCACTTCTTTTAAAAAAATTATCTCCTTTGCAGATGATACAATAACCTGCTTTACAGTTGTATGCAGTATATCTGGGTTTTAGCCTACATGGACACCATTAAACATGTAGCAGATAGTATTATATATACTTGTTGTAAATACTTATATACTTAAATACTTATCTTTTTAATTATGTTTTTTTTTTTATTCATATGTGACAGTTTTTTTTTCTTTTTAGTTTTTGATAAATTTCACATTTTAGAAAAAAATGGCAAAACAGGAAAGTGATGAGAAGGGTGATACTGGCACCATCTTTGTATATCTTCTCTTTCCTGTTTCACTGAATCTGGTTAAAGGTGCGTCCTTTATAAGCATTCAGTATTTCATCAAGGCCCCGAAAGCTTGACCTCAGACCTGTAAACTCTAGTCAAGCTTTTGTACTTCAGCTTCTATTTTAACCTTTTAACCCTCCAGCCCTTTTTCCTTTTAGTAGTATTTTTACTCACTAAAGAGAGAAAAATGTACCAACTCTCCACTGCAGCTTCACTTCCAGATGAACTTCCATAAACGTAGTGACCTGCAGGTGGAAATCCGCAGCTTCAAGGCGAGTTTTCCCAGAACAAAGTTGTTAGTGTATACTTTGATCTGATGTAAGCATCCCATCCATCAGACAATAAGCTGCTCTGTTTTTTCTTGCATATGTATTTCATATTTGAAACTGAGACCTATCAAGTGTGTGTAATTAACTCTTTTGGGTCTATTGCCCATCATTTGCTGGGTGTGCTGCACGTCATTTTCGATCATGCACGTCTGGTTTCAGGTTTCCCCCCCATTAAGTCTGCATTGCTCTCGTCTGTGTTGTGATAGGAACTAATGACTTTGGAAATCTGCTTGGTGGTCATCAAATGTTTCCATGGATGCTTGTAGTAAAAAATCTGACTGTTTTTACTTAGAATCCACGTAGACATAAATAAAATAAATACACCCACTCTAAATGATCTTAAAAGTACAATAAAGAAAACAAAATCTGAAAAAGCATAATTTTTATTCTACAGAAACTTGACAGCTTAAACGATGTGTCTGGATAATAATGATGCCTTTAGTGTTTTTCTTATGTAGGTGTGGTGAGGTTAGCATGACGCTGTGGGTTCACTGCATTCAACATCTACAATGAACTTTAAGAAAACAGAAACTTCAGTCAGGTTTGGTAGATCCAGCTGCTTTTTTAAAACGTGTGTAGTTTTTCTTTTTTTATTTATTTTTTATTTATTTTTTTACATTTGCTGTAGTTTTTATTTAAATTGAAACCATCAGTGCTCCCCTGAGCTGTGGACCAATGTACTGGGCTGCATGTCACAGGTTTGAGTCCAGCTTCAGTGGCTTCATGCTGGTGATTCAGAGCAAAAACCTTATAATTGTACAAAAACAAACACCTGTTAGAATTATTTGATGGGACTTCTACTAAATGGCAGGGAAACCAAAATAAGAAGCAGAACTGTAACATTGTAAAAAACATGTAATGAATCACACATGCTCTTATTTTTTTAATAGTAGGAACTATATGCTTTTATTTTTGTAAAAAAAAAAGACTCCCACATTTTAAAATTTCCGTGAATAACAAACTAAAACATCAAGTGGTGAGGCCTTCCAGTGTAGAATTATATTTACATAAGTTCTTCTTACCATAATACCATCAACTTTGATGGAAAAACGCACTGCTGTGCTGCTGCACTGCAGGCGATGTGTTGTTGGTGTTCTGCTAATGACAAACTGTATGTAGATATTGAATGTATGGGAGATGAGCTTATGTAACTCTGAGCCAATCTTTGCATAGAGTTGCAAACTATTGAGAGACGGCTTTCAGGAAGCAATCAATGCCCCATTTTATTTTTTATTTTTCTACTTGATAATTAAATAAAAATACAGACCCGTTCTTTTTCTTGGCCCCTTTGCTTAGCATGGCGAGCAGAAACAAATGACTTTTAGTTCATATTTTCAGCCTATGTAAACAAGTCATCATTTTTAATGATAAAGATGTTTGGAAAAGGGAAGAAAACATCTGCTGAGACGTTTCTGTATGGAGTTTGTATGTTTTTCTTGTGAATGGGTCTATATTTTTCTGATTGCTCCTCCAGTGTAAACAAATATGCTGGTTAGCTAAACTAGAGGTTCTAATCTGACCATGGAATGATTGGATTGTCATAAACTGGTAAACTGAAAGCGTTGTAAACGGCTCAGAACAAGTCCATCTGAACGTGAAGAAACATTTTTTTCTTTACTCTGTTACATTTTTATAGTACTTTCTTAAAATGCTAGTCACATGCTACCTAAAGTTGTGTTCACACTGCCTTCGGCAACGCATGTTCAAACGTCCACTTCCAATGAAAAGTTAATGTAAACGCGCGTATATGTGCGGTTTGAGTTTCCACGTTCGAAACTCTTACATGTTATTCTCCACAAGTTTCCATGACAGTTTTTGGGCCCTACATTTAAAGTTAAACCAATTCAAATGTGGGCCAATCAGAGACTCGAATTTGATAGTGGCGAATGGATGGCATCCCCTTTAATTGACGAAAGTGCCAACTGTTTGAAAATTGGTCATGAAGGAGAAATTATTGGTTGCGGTTTGTGCCTGGCCGGATTCATACAACACTAACACATATTTTGGAAGAAAAAAAAAGCCTGGAGCAAGATTCACAAGATTTGCTTAGATATTTCACACCAAGCCTTTTCCAACTGTAGGCAGCAGATACATACTAATCAGGCTTTGACAGTCCAGTGTGAATACCGTCCAGTGTGAACGTACCATTGTTGTGCATGTGGTAATTGTATTGTGAAGTATTTGTAAGGATAACGATAGTTGTACTTACGCCACAGTCTGGTCCTGGATAAGGTTTGTGTACTGGCTCCTTACTAAATGCACGCAGATGCTGCATGCTTGCAGAAAAAAAAAACAACTTTTTGATCATTTTCTCCAACGGGTTCACGAGTGGTCTACACCTTTGATATTTTGTGCGGGCCACCTGTGTTCCCCGTACAGGTTTGACAATTGTCCACCCATATTCCCAATGTATCCAGCAATAAAATACCGTCAGCATTAGTGCATTCATTCCTGCACTGTTTTATAACAGTCCAGATCACACGTTGTTTGTTTGTGGTGTTTGTTTTATTGCAGACTTTTTAAATTTGTGTTATTTACGATGTGCATGAAACTACAACACTCAAGCCTCACACATAACTGAGAACCCACCCGTTTTGTCTTGCACCTATTGCTGCTAGGTGACAGAGATGTCATTTCAGTTTTGCAGTTCAGTTTTCAGAGCATCACCTCAGTTAAACCTTTGTCTTGTCTGCTCTGCAACAAATACTGTGTGGTGGTCAAACAACTGAAGTGAGTTGTGAGCAAATCGCTGTGAGGTGAACACATGAAAGAGGGTGAACGGTGAAATCCTATTTTCATCCAGCAGACGCCCAATGCACTCTCATTCCTTCTATCCTTCTATAAACTCTGTGGTTCTCCTCTTAATCAAGTAAAAAATGCGTTTTTGTTATTCCTGCTGTACTGGTATTGCATCGTTTGCATTTTTGTTCCTTGTTACAAAACCTGACATGTGCTACAGTTATGAAATCAAAACATGACATGTCCTGACCTAATAATTAGGGCTGTGTATCATTACTTTGATGGTGCTCACAGATCGAACCACGATTCTCACTATTTAATATAATATATATGATATATATCATATATATATATGGTTAGTTTCCAATCGGACTGAACTTTGCATCGCTCTGAGATTAGCAAAGTGCAGCACCTCCATGCTTCTCTTTTTGTTTTAACCTGCCCCTGTAACTGCTGGCCAATGACTGAAGAGATCTTTAGTCACGTGGTTTGTTACAAGCTTTGGTCCGGAATTGAAATCTCCAGTAGACCACAGTCTGAATACAGACCAAACGCAAGGTTGTGGACTTGAGTTAGTGGAGTTAAGTGGACTTGATGCGGAACAAATAATTTTTCCAGTGTCAATACACAAGGACTCAAAAGCTTTTCTGTCCTCAAAGTTCCTACATCCTCAAAGCTTATCTGACTAAAGTAGATCCATGACAAGAAGATAGTAAATGAAGCAACACCTCAGCAGAAATTGAACAACTAGAAAACTCCCACAGTCCTTCATCTAAACTGACAAGTGTTTCCAACAGAAAACTGGTTTTACAAAGAGACTTTTTTAATCTTTAGAGGAACTTGTCTACAAGGTTTTCGTGAGATTCTCAAATGCATAATAATCATAAATGCACACTAGCATCCACACTTGGGGACAATTTAGAGTGATATGACCGATTAACCTGTGAAGCATGTTTCGGAGAAAACCCACCCATGCACAGGGGGAACATGCAAACTCCACACAGAAAGGCCCCCCCATTGGTGACACTCTTTCAGGTCCCACCATGCGGCCTTATTATATTTAAAACCAATTTGATTTTTAGATGTTGTTTTGGTAAGCTGGACTTAATTTTTTAAAATAAATGTAGATGCAAAGAAACACTCAATAGCTTCATTTTGAAAATAAGTGGCTTCACTGACACTGTACCTTGAAGTTTGATTTATTTCTGGTGACAGTAGGACATTCAGTTTGTTTACTTTATGGACTCAAAACCCAACATTGTTCTGCATTAGAGCAATAATTACATTTTCTGAAGTGCATTTGACTAAATTTCAGATTTATAAGATCACGAATCAGCGATGTCGTACGTAGCAAATATTAATGCTTGAATTTTCAGGAACAGATTGCGACTCTAAGTATTTAGATACTCGTTACAGCCCAACTGAAAACATGTGTCTGTTTTGTTTTAGCTGTGGCTGTGAAACCTGCCATTTTTTAGAGAGTATTACCCCCCTCTTTATAATATATTTACGTATTCCAACATTTATTTGTTAAACCTTCAAAGTGGTGAAAATTTTGAATGAATTAATTTAAATAAATGAAAGTGGTTTTCATGCATAATATTGACAATCCGTAACTTTATTCTGTATGACCACCAATAACATAAGAACGTTGTGCTGCTTCAGAGATTTCTCAGATGTTTGTCTGCTGCTGTGAAAAAGTCTAGTACAACCAGAACCAAAGCAACACAGCTTTTCTCCAGTAAAACCACGCCTTGGTGTTGCCCAACTCCACTTTGCTCCCCCGTTCCCACTATTCTGCCCCCTTCACACCATCAAGTCCTGGCTGGACGCCAGTCTTCCCCAGAATTCCATGCACTGGGTCATTTCTTGGAAACATCCGCGGCAGGACAAATAATCCTCAGGAAATAGGCTTTTGGTTTCTATAACGGCGATGGATGACCATGGAGGGTGAGATGGAAACAAACCATGAATGTGACATTCTGTTCATTCAATGCTAACATACTTTTGCTTTAACTTTAAAGTTTCCCTGATTGTTTAGGAAATGATCAGCGATTAAGTCCACAATAAATTCTGTGCTCCTCCTGTTTGGTTTTTTAGTGATTAATGAAAGACCAAAGTCTCTCAGCTCTTAGTTCTTAATCGATGCATCAACATTATAAGATTATTATTTAAGTACATCGGTGTGTTTTTCTCTGTTTTCATTTTATGTTGCAAATCAAAACTGTTTGCTTCCGTTAAGTTCCCCTTTTGTCTTCCATTTGTTTTACCTGTCTTCCTTTTTGACCTCTACAGTCCATTTTTCCTGTTATTTGACCTCTTCTCTTCATTTGGTAACTCATGGTGAGTGAGATACAACTATTTAATGTTTTTCTCAATGTTCATGAATGTTTTCATCCTCCATTGTTAAATAAAATGTGTGTGTTTTTTTTAACTGGCATCAAACAAACATAAAAAGGATATTAAATATTATTTCCATTGAAAGAAAGAGTTTCAATTTAAAGCCAATCATAACATAGAAAATGGTTGAAAAAATGTGTCTGTCACTATGAGAAAAGAATTTAAATTCAAATGATATAATTTATAAATTGATTATACATATTATATAATCTAGTTGAACGTCTTTAAATTTCTATTGTAAAATCTTCATCTCATTGTCCTTTGTTGTCGTTTTTTTTCCTCTATAATTAATTTTGACAAAAATCAAACAGATTTGTTGGTTACTTGAAGGAGGTCATGACCTTAATCCATCAGATCAACTGGATCAATGAGCTTTTGGGGGTCATATATGTTTCTGTCACATTAACCTCCACTGAATGAACAAATGAAACTGATTTAATGCAAAGTCCAGAGGTTTTTTTTCCCCATAAGTTATTTAAAAAAGTAATTGGTGAATTGTATTTATTTATTATTATTTTTCAAGATTTTACCCTTTTAAAAGTTACTAGGCAAAGAATTATTAAACTGTTGCATTGTGGGCGATGACGGAGGTATACATACTGTTAAAAGATAATTTAAACCTAAAAAAGTTGCTTTTGGATTTAAACCAGCAACCATAGACAAATACTTTAATATAGCCATGCAGTTTCAGGTTTAAAAAATCCTCACTAAGAAGATGTCAGTGACGAGAACAGATTTCTTATTGGAAAAAAACATCAGTTTGGACTTTTAGATGTTTATGTAAATGAAAGATTTGAATTAATCCACTGCAAAACACTGAATCTTAAGGAAGTAAAAAGGCACTTGTTTCGAGAAAATTGTTTTTTTTATCTCAAAGTTTTTCAATAAAAAATATATCGTAGTTTGAGTAAACATGTTTTAGTGACTGCATTTTTTCAAATAAAATAGCACTTCACGATAAGACAATTTTTTGGCAGATAATTTAGTTTATTTAGACTTTTATTTGAGGAATTTTTGACTTATTTGCAGCTGTGCTGTTTTTGCAGTGTTTATCTAACAAGTATATTGTGCAATGTTGTATTCTTTTTAAATCAGTGACATTTTGAATTCCAGACATGTATTTTGAGGTAAAAAAAAACACATTATTATTTTGTTTAAATTCACTGTTTTTCTAGTTTAAATTTTGCTTTTGTGATGCAGACAGACTCTAGATTGCAAAAACTGAATCTTAAGAAAGGAAAAGACTCTTGTCTCAAGAAAAAAAAGTCTCATTGTCTGTCTTGCAAGAAAAATACCAAATTTAAGAAAGTTTGTCATTATAAAAATAAAGTTAATTTGGGAGCACATGTCTCACTGGCAGGAATTTCTTTCCTAAAATAGGTGTTATTGGTAAAACTTTTTTTTTACCCCGATGGCATATTTTTTTTGCTCTGTTAAAGATTTTTATTTTTTCAGATTTTAAGAACTTTGACTTTTTTTTCTGTTTTCTGTTAAACTTTTATTCTGCTTGTTAATAAACAGTTAAACCAAAACATGTAAGTTGCTGTTTAAAAATGGAAATATAAAGTTTCAGATAATCAAAGAACTGAATTAATATTTTTGTTGCTGTATTTTTACTTGAACTTTACTTGATTTTGATAACATTTATTGTAAATGTGATTTTTTTTTTTTTTTTTTTTTTTTTTTTTTTGCTTCGCTGTCTGTTCTCAGTTGGATGTTATTTGTCCCAATGAGTTGGAAAACTGCAGATTACAGAAAAACGTCTTCTTTTTGGGCTTTAAACAACAAACTGTTCCTCAGACCTGAATGGATGTAACTGATTGTCTTGATGAAAGGAGGCGTTTGTGGCTCCAGGATGGAGCTGGCAGGTCCGAAAGCAGCCAGTAGGGGGAATCGACTCCTCGTGCTGGCGCCTTCCCCTGGAGTCTCCACTCCTCCTCTTCCCGGCGCTCTTCCAGGTTGTGGAAACGTTGCAGCCCGCCGGTTCGTGTCTGGATCTTCCACTCGCACAGAGCGGCTGAAGACCCTCCCACAGGCTGGGCAGGGGCAAGAGGAGGCAGTCTGCTCCGCTCCGCTCGCAGTCGGACCAGCCCCCCCCACCACCACCCTGTCAGTGTGGAGAAGAAGAGGGAATAGAGGCTGAGAGGTTGAAAGACAGAGAAAGCGCACGCGTGAGAGGCAGGCTGCTTACAGGACTGAGGAGGAACAAGGAGCAGAGAGAAGGAAGGCAACAAAAACGGGACTTCATCTCCACAGACACCTGGGACGCCGTCACTGTCCTTTTTTCTCCTCACCTCCCTCCTGGAGCGCGTTGGATTGACTAACGATCAGTGGATTTATTAAATGCCACATCCTTGAGAAACTGGGATAATTGCTGCGCTCCCCGTCTCCTTCCACACAGCAGACCGACCTCCTGCCTTGTGATTCTCCTTCTGGCACAAAGCGCATCTGTTGTAAAGCGGCGCTGAGGATATCTCCCTTTCTGTCAGACAGGCATCGCCGAATCAGACGAGAGGAAAAGAGCGGCAAAGGGAGAAGGGCAGTGAGAGAGTCCGACTGGAGTGAAACGGCTGAAATCGAGAAGTCGACCTATTCATCCTCTCCCATTTTCCTCGTCATTCCTCTCCTCCTCCTCTCTTGATTCTCTTTTTCTCTCCCAGTTTTTCATCGTTTCTTAGATTGGCAGAGTTCCTGCCACCTGGAGCGCCTGGCGTCTTCTCTTCCTCCTTCTACCTCACCCTAACTCTCCAGCAGCAGCCCCTGGAAAACATCAGACTTCTTTGGAGAAATTTCTACTGATCAAGCAGTGAGTGACTGAGAGGGCATCAGCCTGGCTTCAAGTGTCCGGACCGTAGTTTGTCAGAGCATTCCCGTCAGAGGCAGACCCGGTCTGTGTGGCTGAAGGAGCCTGTCTTCTCCCCGGGGATCAGCTTGCGACAGAGCGGTGCAGACGAGGTTGGGATTGCACGGCCCCTCTGTCGCCTCGGTCACGTTGCTAGCTCTTTGGCAGCTCCTGCCCCGGTGGCACCATTCCCTGCCTCAGTGCTAAGGATTCCAGCTACATGGGCAAGCGATTGGAGCAGCAGCCAATGTACCCTCAGTACACCTACTACTACCCCCACTATCTCCAAACCAAGGTATGCCGCCTTCTGCTGTTCCCAGATCCCTCAACCCCCCCTACCCCTCTAGCCCTGAACCCTTCCGCCCCCCCCCCCCCCCCCCCCCCCCCCCCCATCCTCACTCTTTCCCCCCTCCCCCCGCCCCCCCCCCCCAGCTGATAGTTTCAGATGGCAGGTTCCTCTTGGAGTTTGGACATCTGTGTTAGTGCGTGTATCGCCGTCTCAATGATTAAGTAGGAGGCGTCAAGGCTGCCGTCTCAGGGCCGCTCAGAGCCCCCACTAGTGATTTGGAGACCACTAACCAAACTGCTGAGCAACCCCATGAGATGTTTGAGATTTCAGGTGGTTGGAGTTAACAGCTGATGGAGGTAACCAAATGAAAAGGGGAAAAAATGAGGATCAAAGCTGAATTTACTGTTTGCATACTATTACGGGCTTGTTTTCACTTTTCTGACGTATGTCATCTGAAGTTTTGGATTCCCAAAGGAGGTCAGATGTGTTTCTGCAGTGGAGGTTATGACCCCCTCCTTCCTGTCTTTCTTTAATTTTCCCGCTGTTGATGGCGGGGCGCTGACACAGAGGAGACTGGGAGCGGGCTGCCCATGTTTGTTCTAGCTGTAGTACGCATCAGTGCCTCTGGGATGGAAGCCCAGACCCGAGCCCCGGTGGCTGCCAGGCCGCCGGCTGGGCACGCTACCCAGACATCATCAGGGGATTAAAATGGAAACCTTTTGGGGATTACTTTGTTTGCCTTTTGAGCACAATGCGAAACACCGGCTTTTGTTAGAACTAGTGACAAGTACACACCTGTAGAAAGGTGTTGTGTGCAGAGCAGCACGGTCTGAACGCTTCAACAAACGATTCAGAAATGTTTGGTAAAATCTTTTAAACAATTAAAACTCTCATTTCATTCTTCATTTCATGTCTCTCTTGTGTTCCTGAAGTGCTAACATTTTACAAATTAGATTTATCTTTCACACCATTTATCTAAAGAAAGTTAGTATCAATCACAAACAACTTTTTAATTTTTTGTCAAAGGCTAATCTATGTTTTCAGCTCAAAACTTATATTTTCACTACAGGAGCTTACCTCTCACCAAATATTTTGTATATACATATAAAGTATAACTTTTTAATAAGATCCAGTGGCTTGTTTTCTAAATTATAAATAAAGAAGTTGTTTTACTTTACATAACTTTTTTTTTTTACTTGTGAATGGATTTCTTTCTTGACAAATTTGCACAATTTAATTCAAATAGAAAACTTAAGTTGACTCAGCACAGAACAAATGCATTTTTTACATCAGGACAGAAGTTTGTAAGTAAACATACATTTATTGTTCATTGTAAAGACACATTTATCTGAAAATGTGTCATTTTAGCCTTTGTGATGATAATGGATTTTGAAATGAGGATAGTTGGACTGTGTTATTGCTCAAAATAGGATATATTTAGGCAGAAAAGTGTATAAAAATATGCTTCCTTTTAGGATATAAAACTCCTTTTTCAGCAATAAACACTTATTGTGAGACATAATATTTCCTGTTACCAAAGCAATATATCTAAATATGAAAACTTATAGCTAATATTTAACAGTAAGGACATCACGATTTGTTCGAAGAATTCTGGCAAATTCTCCTAGTACTATTGGTGTGTTTTTTGTTTTTTTGTTTTACTTAAGACAATAGAAACATTTATTTTGTTCATTTAATTTGTACAGAGTTCCACACAGCCATTCAAAAATGGAAAAAAGCTAGCTTTTGAATAAATTCTTTCAAACTGAATGTCATACAGCCCAATAATAAAAATGATTTTGCTCGTTCTTAACAAATAGAATTTTTTGTTTTGTTGTGTTTTCATGAACTTGCCAAAAACTGGTGTAATAAGTGGAAATCTGGAGATTCTTAGTTCAAGTTGGACCATATTAATACATTCTGATAAAGTCTAAAACTAGGACTAATTCTTTGAACATAAATCTACATCTTTGTTTCCAAAATGATGAGAATGAAAGCTGGCCTTTTTAAACTTTAAAATAACAGCAGGATTTACATTTTAGATCAAGTTTTTCTAGAGTTGGAAGGAAAAGTTTTGTGACTCTGGATAGTAAGTTTCCTTATTTATCCTGGCTCTTAAAGAGAGACATTCTCCACCGTGCTGATTCTGAGAAAGCAAATAGAAGTAAAAACAACTGAAAACCTGCTAAATCTTTATAGAAAATCAACTAGCGTTTGCAGCAAATAAATAAAATCTTTGCTTCTGCATGTCCAGCAATGCTCCCTCCATCTTGGAGGACCTTTCTGCTGCCACACCTGCCAGTCCACAAGCTCTCCCCCTAATTTATGGTTTAATACATTTGTACTGCTGCCATATGGCTCCTCTCTCCCTCCCACTCATCTTCCTCCTCCTCCTCCTCCTCCTCTACTCCTTCCATCAACCCCCCTCTCCCTCCCGCTACCTTCTCATATCTTAGAACCGCTCATCTCAGGGGCCTCTTAATCAAGGCATGCCCCTTCATTCTCCCATGGCCTCCTCCTCCTCCCTCCTCCCTCCCTCCTCTCCTGCTACTTGCTGCACTGCTCCTGTACTGCAACAGGGTCCCCATCCTCTTCCCTTTTGCCTATGCTGCAGTTCACTCCCAAGGTCAGCACAGATCTGATCTTGCCACCGTCAGCGTTTGATGTATCCTTGAGCGAGCCGCCGGGGTTTTGTGTCATGCAAAAACGCCCCCCCCCAAAAAAGAAAAAGGTCTCGCATTCTGTTGACAGGACTGGCGTCCAACAGTCATCTTGATTTCACGGTTGGAGAGTGTGAGCTGGTTGTCTGTGGGGTTAATACGGCGGCATCACAATAACGGGTCAGGAGGGTAAAAGGAAGCTGAGAGAGAGGCCAGAGTGTTGGGAAATGTGGCCAAGAGGGCTGTGAAGAGCCGTGTCACGCTCTCATTAACCATTATTGATAGCTTGATTACAGAGACAGCTGAAGGGCTGCGGCTGACAGGCTCCCACCACTTGACAAATTTCTGTTGCAGTCACTTCAGCCCAGCTTTTACACAATAACGCACAAATTCATAACAAGGTCACTGTTTTTGCACACTGGAATCACACGGCGCTCCGTTCATCACTGCGACCATCTGATTGATGGATGTCTTGGAGTTCTCATGGACGGATGGATGGATGAGGGGTGTAAATCCAGGGTTATGGTAGGGAGATGGTGTGAGAGGACAAGCTGGTCTTTTAGCACATTTGGCTTCCCTTCACTGGCTTTTAAAGTGTCTGGATGCGATAATTGTTCTACAATTAAAGACAAAAAACACTGTAAAGATGTCTGGAAATATTACGATGTGTATCCCGCATGCGCGAGTCACTCCTGATTAAAACATGAAAGTCAAAGAACGAGATGAAACAATAACATTTGGCTTTCTATTGATCAGTGCAGTGGGGTGTAGCATGTGCTTCTCTTTAGTTCAGTTATTGATTCCTTAAAGAGGATTTGTGTGTGTGTTCGAGTGTGTGTGTTTTATTTGAGCTTATGGCTGTGTGGAGCTGGCAGGATGTTGCTTTGCTTTGATGAAATCACCCTTTAAAGGCTTTATTTCTGTATATTCCCTGGATGATCAAATCGTGGAATCATTTGCAGAATTTTTGTGCCGTTGTTTTTAGCTATATTTTTTGGTGGTTTTCAAGGTTTCGTTTTTTTCACAGGTTTAGCTTCAGTGGTCAATAATAATAACAAAAATAATAAAGAATATACAGTGCAAAGCTTCTCTTGCATTAAAATACCTGCCTGTTTGGTTTGGTATGTTGTATCCTACTTTTCCAGAATGATTTGAATATTTCCCTAAAAAAAGACCAAACTATCAAAGGGGTTTTTCTAACGAATGATTGTTTTGTTTTAATAATTGCAGTTTCTTTGTACTGCAGCTACACTGCTGCTAAATTGTAACCCTGATGTCCGTCTCCAGTGCTTCTCCCTTGTGCTGCGTGGATATTCTGCCTCATGACCATCAGTTTAAATCGCCGCTATTGCGTCTCTAGTCTGTCGCCCTCCCACCTGGCCTATGGAGGAGTAGTTTATCCTTTTGAGTAGTTCATCCAAAACTTTTTTTATGCTGTTGTACTTCGGAGATTAAACTTTCATCATCCATGGTGAAAATAGACGCCAGTGTTATCTGTGGTGTTAACGTCGCATTTATAATCAAATGAAGTTTTATAAATTGTAATGAAAGTACAACAAAAGTTTTATTTTAAAACCCAGACTTGCTTCTTGCAAAATTGAAAAATCCGGTGAGTCTTGCTCCAGGCTTTTCCTTTCACAGCTCTATTCCGATATATGAAATACTCGGTGTCATTGAATTCCAGCCGGGAACAAACGGCAATGATTCATTTTTCCTCCTTGATTGGTTGGTACTTCTGTGAATAAAAAAAGACACCACCCATACCTCACTACCAAATCCCTGATCGGTCAGAGTTCATCTGGTTTAACCTTCATCCCCCTTTTTTTATGGACCTAAAAACTTGCGTAGCGACACGTTGAAGTTTAGAATGAATTTTTCAGTGGAAGTAGCCGCTTGAACGGGGCGGGGCACTTCCCCTTATAGACCAGACTGGGTTTTACTCGGACAGCCTAAAAGGGGCCGATTGAAGTTCCTTTAGCGAGGCTAATGTCCCTAGCCTAACTAAGTAGGCTAGTAAACTGTCCTAAGTAAACACTCGTCATTGCAGCTCTCTGAGAGGATCTGTGTCTGTCTGCTCCTGGTAAAGGTGCCGGTTTAAAACCTCACATCTTTAGAAATGAGCAGCCGCTGGAGAAACAGGATATGATGAAGGGATGGGGGAATGTTTTAAGGAGGAGAAGGAAACTTAAGGGTAAGGAAAGGTAACTTTGGTGGAGTGATCCAGGAAAAAGTCACAGCCTTGTCAATTAATGTACAAATCCAGAAAAAACAAGAGGAAACGGAAAAACAGTAAATATGGAATTCTTTTTGCAGAGATTAGTTTAAAAGAGTTGTTGGTTTCTAGGTAATAAACACATTTTTCTGTAATAATTGGCAATATGAGCATAAGAAAATATGATCCCATCTTTCATTTGCTAAAAAAACGTTTATTTTTTTAATATTACGTGTTTCTTCAATGTTGTCTGATCTCAGGGTTTTTGTAAAGAGCCCTGTCTTTTGTTTTGTCAGTCCTTCACTTCAAAGACCTGCTGAGTGTCTTGATAATTAAAAAAAGTCTTAGTTATATCTGACACTGGCTTTGGTTTTATCCAGCTGCAAAATGCCTGTCAGTTAGTGAGGCAGACAACTATTTGTTGGCTGTGGCCTTTGTCTACGCGCACAGACTCACGAGCGCAGTCAAAGACACTACAGCAGTGGGCACTCTGAACCCTTCTCATCTATCAACGTACATTAAGATTGCGCTTGAATTACAGCTTTTCCTGGCCTGTCGTGGTGAGCACCTCATAGCTTGATGCTAAGGCTCAGCCTAGCGGATGCTGACAAACAAGTCTAATTAGATGTGCTTTACCAGAGCGCTCTCTCGAGGATGCCATCCATTTTGTTGGAAAGACGAGAGGGAATGAGGCAGAATTCTTGTAACTTTTTATGCAATTAACTGTAATGGCGGATGGTGAAACATCACTTTTACATTTAAACAATGAGGCTGTGCAGCTTTGGTACGAACGTCTCAAAAACATGAAAACAAATAGAAAATATCCAAGATTTTTCTCTTTGCTTAAGTGAAAATTTCTGGAATTTGCCTTAGTAAGGTTTCTCATAAGTTGTGATACCCTGCCCTTTTAGGACAACATTTAGTCTGAAAAATATAAACACTTATGTTCAGGAAAATTACTCTGGTAATTGGAAATATTCTGTCTTAAACTAAAAGTGTTTTGCTCAAAAATGTGGAATATTTATACATTTTCCCCCAAATTATATCCTATTTGGGCAACGGTGGTGCAGAGGTAGGGTGGTCAACCTCTGATGGGAAGATTGCAGGTTTGATTCCCACCTGCCCGCCCATGTGTCAAAGTGTCCTTGGTCGAGACACTGAACCCCACTTTTCCTCTGGTGGTAATAGGTTGATGCCAGTATTCGACAGCAGAGCCGCGGTGTGTGTGCGTGGGACTGTAACTGTAACGTGGTAAAGGTAGAAAAGCGCTAAATAAGTATATGCCATTCATCGTTTACCAAGATTGTTAGAACTACAATAGTCCAACTATCTTTTTTTCTTGACTATAATCATCTATGTGTAAATAAGTCAGATAAAACTTTCAGCTAAAAAGTTCCTGCCCCAGGGAGTCTCGTCTCTGATTCTACCTTTCCATACCATCTGGACTGGCGATGAGTCGTACTGTAGACGAAGGAACTCCCACTTGTTTGTCGGGGGGTTGGCATTTAAACTCATATGCAGTCACATCTTCACATCAAAGCCTGTGGTTAAACCTAGCTAACGCCTATTCTTCTATTTGACATCATTTTTTTTTCCTCTGCAATCATTGCATAGGAGAATGTGGAGCTTTGACCTACAAAAAACCCAAAATGTAGCAGTGGTGATGGGTTGAGCGCTTCGTGTCTTTCCAAAGTACAAAAAGAAAAAGAGAATCTCACGCAGAGACGGCACAGAGTGAAAGAGATGGGAGAGATGTTGCTTCAGATTTAGAGGCAGATCAAAAGAGACACATGATGTGCCCTCACACTCACCGCTGCAGCAGGACTCTACAAATACACCTGCTTTTTTCCTCACTCCTGTTTTTACCAGCCTTTTTTTGTTCCACTGTCAGCATGGAGCTGTCTGTTCTGCCCATGGTTCCACACTTCCTTTGTGGTTTTTTTTCTCATTCCTCCTTTGCCTCAGAGTAAGGGGGCACTGCCTCAAATTTTTTGTCTCTTTTCATCTCTGACTGTTTATTTATTCTCCACACTTTGGTTGAAATCACTCATTGCTGCTCTTTTTTTTTGACTGCCTGGACGGCCCTCCTCTTTACTGCTTCTTTCATGTTGCCTCTCTTTCTAATTACTCTTCCTCACCCTCCATTGCTTTTGCATGCCTCTGACTCCATTTCCGGGAGCTCCTGCTGCTTTTTGGGCCAAGTGTCCCGCCGTCTGTGACCTCAACCACTGGCGAGGCGCCTCTTTCTGTTGACACCTTTAAAACAAAAGAATAGCAAGTATAAAAGTCAATAAAAATCACCCATTATATTGGTAATCATAAAGTTTCACGTTTAGTTATGTTAAAGAAAACATTTTAGATTCTCCCAGCATTTATTTGAAAAGTTTTTTGTCTTTTCAGATTGCCTTCATAGTAATTTTGAGTGCCAAGTCTAAAGATTGAATAATTTGATACACAGCATCACAGCAAGAAGGCCCTGTTTCAAGTCCAGACTGGGGGACCTGAAACAGCATCATCAATTTCTGTGTGAAGTTTACATGTTCTCTCCGTGCATGTGTGGGTTTTCTCCAGGGACTCCGGCTTCGTCCCACCGCCCAAGAACATGCTTCATAGGTTAATTGGTCACTCAAAATTGTCCCTAGGTGTGAATGCGATTGTGTGTGGGTGTGTGATTGTGGCCCTGTGACAGACTGTTGACCTGTCCAGTGTGTACCCTGCCTTTGCCACCAGTGACTGGGTTAGGTTCTGGCAGTCCTGTGACCCCAAAAGGGACAAAGCAGGTTTCGGAAATGTATGGATGAACTCAGAGATCTGAAACATTTTCTACAAACACAAAATAATCATTGCTCTCAAATATTGTTCCCAAATCTAATTTGTGACATTGAGTATATCTCCTGTGCTGAGATAATCCTTCCAACATCCCAGGTGTGCCATATATAGATGCTGATTAGAAAGATTGGTCATTGCACAGGTGTGCCTTAGACTGGCCACAATGAAAGGCCACTCTGAAACCTGCCGGTTTGCTTTATTGGGGGGTCTGGGGAGTCAGAAAACTGGTCAGTATCTGCTGTGACTACCATTTGCCTCATGCAGTGCAACACATCTCCTTTACTCACATTGAATTAACTCAATACATTAAATAAAATAGCAATTATTTACTCTAAAAGGGTTCATGTTCTTACTGAACTCATGCCACTCTGCAGAAACTGTCCTAGAAAATGACACCAAAAACGGCATAATCATAGTAAAAAAATACACTGGGGACGCTTTGAAAACAAATCAGAAGATGATTGGAATGGGACTTTATTTTTTGAGTACCATGTTAGAGTGACAAGAACAACAAAGAAAAGTTGCTGGAAATGTGACCCTTAATGCATGAGTAGAAGGAGGATTGGTGCTGAATGTCCATGGCAGCTTGAAGTCACATGACAGGTCTCCATTAAGGCGTCTCAGTGTGGGGAGGTTTAGGTCGTCCACAGAGGATCGGGGATGTTGGCCACGTGTTTAAAACGGAGTGAAGGGGAATGAACACACCTCGTGAGTGCCAAACAAGCAGTGAGGCGGAGAAGGGCTTTTGTTGCTCTTGTGTAACTGAAGCTTTCTTTCCTTTTTTCTGCTGCGTCTGCTGCTCTACCTTTGGTGAGAGGGTTGACATAAAGTACTCAGGTTGCCGGTGTAGGCGGTGGAAGGATAAGAGGAGGCGAGGGGGCTTGGGTGGAAGCTCAGTCGGTCTGACTTGGCCGGGGTAATTGCTCCTGCATTTTTAATGAGTGGCTGCTAAGCACACTTTGAGAAGCAGCAGAGGATCCCTGCATGTCTCCTAAAGCAGCAGCATCTGAAGGAGACAAAGGCCTGTTTTATATGGCCGTACCTAATCAGGCTTAATTGTCTTTTCATACAGCAGGAAATTCTCGTCCACCTTCTTTTAATAGATTCATTATTAAATTGCCATGAGTGATGAATTTATCCGATAATCATATGAAAGCCCAGTGTGTGTGAAGCACCCTCGTCCCCTGCTGATACTGATGAAGCAAATAGTCCTGTCATATGGTTTCAGCTAAGCACTGTGCTTTATTTCTAGTCTGCGGTCAGCCTCCTAACCAGAAACATGTCATGGTAAGCTGAGTCTGCTGAGAGCTCCAACCTAAAACTGTCTCCTTTCTAGGCAATAATATGAGTTTCATTAAGAAGAGTTTTATCTTCCAAAGATCAGTAATAGAGATACCTGTATAGCAGGTGGGAATAATAAAGGTCTGATTGTTCTTTCATTCAACAGCCAGCATCTGATTTACACAGGTTAGTCTGTGGTGCATCTTCGTTGCGAGGAACATTCATTAATCGATTGGAATTAGAGGTGTAACGATCACTTGACTTCATCGATTAATCGATTTAAATTCCTACAATCCAACCAGATTGATCTGCTTGAGGCAAGTTGTTAATCAAATCGACCCATATCATTATAAAATCATTTCTAAATGAAGTTAATCGATTGTATCGATCTTGGAAAATACCATTTGGATTGAGGATTTAGTTTACTGTAACGTAAAAAGTGCCATCACAGCCGACATGTTAGATCATTCAAACTGAACCAATTTTGACTATGAATCGTATCGACAACCACAAATTATGACATGAATGGAGGCATTGTCAAAATGAATCGTTTGGAATGTTGACATCGCCTCCGACATGTCTGAGTCCTATTTCCAGTTCATTGATGTGTCAGTTTCACGGAAAAAAGCCAGAGAAATGGGAAAGAGGTCTGGGCTTCAAAATAAAAACATCTGTCGTACTTTAAAAATAAAAATTATAAAATTTTATTTTACATATTTAAGGTGACAAGCCAACATGATAATGCATGTTAACACAGCGGATGACAGCGTAGGATTTGATTGACAAAGTTTTGGATGTTGATGACATGGGGGCTGCAGAACATACCAGACCTCCAGAAGCCTGGGGGGGACGGATGGTTGACCAAAGATGCAACAGGGACAATTTCAATGAACTGAAAGTCATGAGACGAACTCCCTACGCAATGCAAGGGAGACACACTGCTGACAGACCAGTGAAAATCTGTTGCAAGGAGAAAAAGGCTTCTCCTGAGCACATTCTCACTTTGAGGAATTTGCTCTCCGACTTGGTTGTCTCTGCATAAAACCAGCAACTGTCGTCAGCCAAAAATTCAGACATGAAAATTGGATAACACCCTTGCTGCAGACATGCAAATGGCAGTGTAGCCTTACTGCTGTGATTACAGTAGGAGGCCCTGATGGCCCCTCCACTAAAGACATATACCGACAGCCTGCAACATTTTACTTCGCACAGCCGCATTAGTAGTGGCAGGCTCAATGAAAAAAAACGTGTCACGCATGGCTTGAAAAATGGCTCCGGAAAAAGCCAATTCTGCCGTGAATGAGGATAAGTAAATAGGCATGAGGGCTTGAATGCCTGCCAGTCCTGTCAGATTCAGCCCCTCTCACCCAGCCACAATGAGCTCCTACACAAATACGAATACGTGCACCAATTTAGCATAGCAGATGAACCTTGTGAAGCCTTGTTGAGCAAGTGGGGGATTACCAAGAGCAAACATTCCTTTCTCCCAGCTCTATTTGAGTTAAATGACTCAAGCCGCCCTTTAAGACTTTGCCTGAATGGTTTCTCTCCTGGACCATTCCATGACTCTAGCTGTGTTTAAAGCTACAATGTGTGCACATTAGTCAGCGTGTGGAAAAACACTGAGAGGGACAGGTAGGCGGCGTGCATTAGACTGCGAGGACGGTGATGTGGAGAAGTCCAGCCAGCAGAGCTAAGGCAGGACGCCTTCGGCATGGTTCAAATGCTATCGAGAGGGTTATTTTTCACCAGTAATTAGTAGTGCATGAACAGCCATTGGTAACACAATTTAGGAGTGCCATTATAAAATGTGTTTTCCCATGAACAGACTGGTCTGTGACTATAAAGCGGTTAATCAGTCGACTTGTGAACACCCCTTATGCACAGACTGAGGAGGTCAGAGTTCAGTTGGTAGCAGGTGAGCGCCTGATGCCCACTTAAACTAAGTGAACGGTTCGATTTTGAACAGTTGCTTCTTTTATGCTTTCTGTTGGGTAAAAAAAAAATAACCTACAGTTTTTTCTAAAAGTACTAAATGTTAAGTGCATTCCGTAGAGTGAAAATGTGAGGAAGTGGTGCTTACAGGGACCAACATTTATATGCATCCAAGATATATGTATAATAAAATATGCAAAGTATTACTGTGACAAAAAAGGAAAATGCTAATGTTTCCATTTATTTTCTTTTTTCTGTTGATGAATACTAATGTTTTTTTTTGTCTTGCTGTATTTTCTTGTCTTTGGGCACTTATGAAAATGTAAGAAAACTGTGACTTTGAAAACTAGTTACAAATTCCCTGTCTGCTTTTTCTCTCTCGTTAGTTGTCTTGAGTACCCTGCGGAAGATTTGTATCTATTATTTATCTGCAGCCCCAAAAAACAACAGCTGCACGCTTGTGTAACCGCCATATGTTTTCTCTCCCGCCATATTGGGAAGAGTCAGCCCGTTTAGGGAGCTCTATATCCACCCATAGAGAGCCATACTAAGCCTTGTTGTTTTCCGGAGGTCTTATTTTACCAAGCTTCTCAATTACAAATATAGAGGAATATTTGGCCATTGGTGACTGTCACTATTGCTCAACTAACCACAATACCCTCTTGGTGGGTATTTTCCAATGCTCAAGCATCATTAGGAGCATGGTAAGATGAGGAGAGGGCCACATTAGGATTCAGCAGATAAAGCAATAAACTCCTGTAGGAGCCGCAGTCAGCACCATAGTAAGCAGATTCTGCGTCCTCAGCAGTTTGAGCTTGCAATTAATCACTAAGCTGACATTATTCTGCCTTCTTGTGAATGTTGGATCAACATTCAATTCCAAAGGTGAGATAACGATACCCACCACCTACCATGAATTATTGTGACTACATCTGCTGACACTTGTCTCTCTCAAAACTGTTTGGGGAATCTGTGGCCCAGTTTTGTGGACTTCGTTTAGAGTACATGTCGATCTGCTGTTTTGTTTTGTAACCAAAAGCAGGTTTAGTGCCCATGAGAGCTACAGGCTACCTCCGTTCCTTTTTAGTCTGGAGCTCTTATGACATTATAAACTTTCAATCTGGATCTGATTGATCAAAACATCTAGAAATACTGTTATTGCTGTGTCTAATTTTTAAAAAGCAAACAACCCAAGAAAACTTGAGCTACAACGAAGTCTTGTCACAACTGGCCTTACAGGTGGATATGGGCTGTCTGTGAGTAAAAAATAGTCAAACCTGTATGGGGCACACAGGTGGCCCACAGGAAACAACAAGGTCGTGGACTGCTTGGTGAGCCTGCAAAGCCAAAATGTTCATGCGCCGTTTTCTATGGGCATGCTGCGAGCGACAGGTTGTAGCAAACACTAATGCAACACGTAGGTGTGATGCAGGTGGGTTGCACTGATTTGCTCTTGTTGGCATCTTGCATGCAGCCTGACTGTTGGAGGTGAGGAAATGAGACAATCAGAGCTTAGATTGTGTGGACCTCTTACGAGCACTTGTGTATCACATGCACATCGTGTGCATGCCGCATTGACGTGCAGTCAGTAAGGAGCCAGTACTCGCACCGTACTAATGAGTGGAGTGTAGTGCAAGGGGACCGAACGACAGCGTCACTAGTTTGTCACAAGTGCAAGTAACTTTCATTATCCTTAGAAATACTTCACAATACCTTTACCACAAACACGACAATGGTACGTTCCATTTTCATGTTTCTTGAGGTGGCAGTATGAACCTCAGGTGAACTGCAAGACACACCTGTGCTCCCCTTAAGATGCAGCTACTCTTCTCTGCGATTCTCCAATGAGCCGGACAACCCAAAAACGTAAGGCGTAAGTTGGAGGAACAATTCTAGTCCAGAATAAACCAAAGTGCTGTAGAAGGACATCATCTCGCAGAAAATGATTAGTTTTGGATTCCACTTGTACCCTTGTTTTGTGAGAAGCCCTCAGATGAAGAAAGTTGGGGATTTTTTAGTAAGTTTATTTACTCTGCTCTATTGTAGGGACCTGCATTCTCTAATGTACATGTGTGACTGAATCACCTTCCAGGAGATGGGAGAACAACCTTACTTCATGGCTGTAACCTTGTTCCAGTGTGCACAGCACATGCATGTCGGCCATGTTACATGTCACAACACAAGGTTACAGCTGCGTGATCTTTTGTGGTATGTGGGAATGTGCATTAGGAAAATAAATTAGTACAAACTCATCAGTTAGTGTTTTCAGTCACAGCTGACTGGTTCCAAACAATTACCTTTAAACCTCATTTGATAAAAGGTGGACATTTTATGTGCTAATCCCAGCATACCAACATAAATTATTCGCTGGAGACGTGCCTGGGAGAAAACATCAGATGGCCGGACCTTTAACTATGAGGGGGAGGTGTGTGTGAGGAAGTGTGGGAGTCCTGCTGAGTTCAACGAGTTCACCAGAGGGGACTGACACTCAGCTAACCCCCCCGTAGGGTCTCTCATTCTCCCTCGACCACGGTTGATGTGAATAATTTATCTTACATAATTTATCTCCCTGCTTCTCTATCTCACACACAAACTAACTCACACATACATGCAATTATGCCTTTCTTTGCAGCAACCCACACATGCCTCGGGGGGGTTGGATCCTGGGTATAGTGTTGAGTGAACAAGCTGGAATCTGTGCACAGGGAAACCTGATATGCCTTGACAGTGCCAAACACATGAGGTCACCCTGACTGACTGATCCTGCCTGCCAGCTAGGCTCTCACCATCCCCCTCAACGTACTCACAGTGAGAGCAGTTGTCTATGAGAAAACATCTGATGGACTTCCACGCTTTCCTGTCTGGTTCTTGTGCACCTCCAAGTACAGCAAGAGTTTTTGCACCCTAAAGGCTCCTAAAGTTGTTTTTTCTGTTTTGTTCTTTTTCATAGAAAGCTATTCAATCTTAGCTTAACAAGAGGGGTTACCACACATGGGGTATAATTATAAATGAACGGTTTTCAGTTGGAGGGAACATTTTTGTCAAAAGATGCTCTACAATATTTTATATCATAATATTTTAAACGGTGGCCCTGAAGTGCAAATCACAACAGCAAATCATTTGATGCAAAAACATTTTAAAGATCACGACGATTAAAAAAGCAATACTAATAAAACTAAAACAAAAACAAATTCCAGAAACCAAAATGTAAAGAACAAAATCTGAGAAAAAAAACAGAAAACAAGAGAAATTCATAGAAATCAAAGAAAAATTTAAAAAAACGAAACACAATGAGAAACCGGAAAAGTTGGTATTATGTGATCCAGATCAATGAATGAAGATATCCAGGATCCCTTCATGTCAAATAACTTTTAGTTTGAATGATGTCCCATAATACCTACCTTTTCTGGTTACTGTGTTTCGTTTTTTTTTTACATTTCATTTTGATTTCTGTAAATTACTTTTGTTTTCTGATTTTTTTCATTTTTTTACAGGAATTTATTTGTCATGAAGCAATACTGGATATCATCATCCAATCAGCGATGTTCCACAGTACCTACCTTCTCTGGTTTCTCACTGTGTTTTGTTTTTCAAATATTTCATTTTATTTTTGGGAAAATTACTTTTACTTCAGGGCCACTGTCATTCTATTTTGAAGGAATGGTGCACATCAGTGGTCTCCAACCTTTTTCAGGCCACGCACCGGTTTAATGTCAAAGAACATTTTCACATTCCAGTATTTATAATCCTGAAGTTGGCGTCCTTTTCTTTTTTAGCCTCTAGTTTCCCTTAACTTGAGGCCAAAGTTTATCTTCATCTTCTTTATTTTTTCTGCCCATGCCAAAAACTCCTTATCAGTGCTTCTCAGGCCTATGACTACCCTTATTAGTACTTTTAGGGTACTCAGGGTAAGGCATAATTTTTCCAACACACATCCTAAAACAAATTTTCAAATTTGGTTTAATTCTGCCTTCTTTATAACTGGTGCTCTGTTATTCTGAATCTGTTAAAATTCCTGATACATTTGCAAAAAAAATACAACTTTGTGTTGCACGCCACCGGACTACTTAAAGCGCTCAAGTGACTGAAATGTAACTCAGAGAATCCTGTCATCTTTAGAACCCAAAGATTTTTCAGAATAAAAGATCATTCAATAATAGTCAATTGGCTCCCCTGACTAAACTTTACAGCTCAAGTGATCGAAGGTGTATGTGAGAGATTCCCGTTATTTTTCAAAATAAAAGATTGTCGAGACTCAAAAAAAAAACAGGCATAATTAATTATTTCCTCCGCGGCCCAGGGCCAATTAATCCTTGGGCCGGTACCGGTCTGCAGCCCAGTAGTTGAAAACCAGTGCTATAAAGTAAAAACTTTACGTTAAAAGTATAAACTAATGTTTACACATTACGTTAGTAATGTATAAGTAAAATGAAAATATACTCTTTAAATTGGTAATGTGTATTTGAATGTAACATAAGTATAACAAAGTATACACTTTATCTTAGTAACATATAAGTATAATGTAAAGTTTTAAGTATAACCTAGGCTATGCACTTTGTTTAATATATATGACAAACATTTTAAAGTTAGATACACTTTATGTTAGTGATGTATAGTTAGAACAAGAAATTATCCGAACAACCTAAAGCATACACTTTACTAATGTAAATTGTTGCATAATGATGCTTATTTCCTGTCCCTGTATGAGAATCGGCTGGTTTACGTTGATTGTGTCAACAGGTCACTACTGTAAAAATAAGCAAAGCTGCATTTCTGTGCTTCAGAATACATTGGAATTACATTAATTGCATAAACAGTTGAAAAGTTGCAGTAATTCAAAGAATATCAACATTGGACTAAAAACCCTTTAAGACAGAAACTTTTTTATCTGAAAGAGTTAAGGGTCATAAGCATTGATGTTCATGCCAGGTATCACAGTGAAACAGCAGTGTAATAAGCCCAAACCTTTTCTTATCTCATACTGAGTCACTTCTGTTGTGGTCAGTTTGAATGGGAAGCAGATCAACAAGATGAGTTTCCATGTGATTTCAAGCACTGTGTCCAAAGGGCTAATGTCACAGAAAGAGAGGCTAATTCAGTAAAAAAAAAAAAAAAAAAATGTGTTCAGGCGGTAATAATAACAAACAAATGAAGTCAGAGCCTGATTCTTTCTTTAGACTTTTCAAATGCATGCATATTAAATTATATCTGCTTGACAGCCTATAATTTGTTCAAACAATGGCAATAAATTTAGGTCTGTTTTGTGAGATTGCTGTAAACTTTCAAAATGGAAACTGCAGCTGCTGTAAGCTCCAGAGACTTGCCTTTTATCCCAAACAGCCCTTTGAAATGCTCTCCCCAAACCCAAACAATACTCAAACTAAAAGCGCTGGTCACAAAAGAACCCCAAACATGTGTTCTTCAGATCCCAGCTTCTGTTCTGCTTTCACACAAGTGCACACCGCGGACACCCACATTCAGCTGCTCTGACACCGACATCTACACCCAGACACACATAGGAACATGCATTCCTTTTTCAGCACTTGCACTGACTCATGCAAACACACACACTCGTGTGTACAAACCTTCCACCCCCACGACGGAAGAGCCACTCCTTGCTCCCACGCATCTCATGTTCTCTGCATATTGTGTTCAAATGGACACACATAATTGCGCTTGCATCGTTTCTTGTTTTCGTTGGCTGTTATCAACAGCCTGCATGATGGTTCTAACAGAGGTGATCGCTGTTGCAGGCTCCACAAATCTACATCAAAGTATGCAGCAATTTGCTGTTTTCGTGAGGTCCCATTGTTAGACCAAGCTCTGTGGTTTGGGGTAACTACAGAAGAATGTACCTACTCACATTTTATATAACGGGCAACTTTAGAATCAGGACATTTGTTAAGGCTTGATGGAGTGTAAAATGTGTATTTGCTTTCACAGAGTTTCCCTTTGGTAACTTTATACAGTGTTTCCCTCTGAAACAAGTCCTACCATTTTTTTTAAACTAGAAGTCTCTTCTGAATAAAATTAGCAGCATAATAAGGAAAAAAAAAATCATATACAAGTCACACTTTTGGGAGAAATGTATTCAACTAAATACAGAACCAAGAACGGACATTCTGTCTTGAAAACGAAATCATCATAACAGATTAGATAACAATAATAGCATAAATATTTTCACAATTTACTACCGTAACCGTGCTTAGCTTCATGAAACATAGGAATAATCTATTATTACAACATATGAGCAATCAATATGATACCCATAGCATAAAAAAGTGCTAACAAGTCAGCTAAACTCTTTACATCACTTCAGATCACTAAATCTGTTGAGTTTGTCATCCTTTGTGTCATTTTGGAACGATTCCACCAACTCTGGCGGCACTTCTTCTTCTGTGTTGCTGTGAGTATCAATTATTGATACACACACCTACAAAAAAATGTTATAAAACTTATTCTCTGAAAAGTAAAGTGAAGCATGCAGAGGTGTCAGAGCGAACCTGAATTAAAGCACTAATACAAGGGCATTTATTCAGACACGTACGTTCTTTAATGACATTGCAGTTGAAACATTTGCAGCATTACAAAGAACATTGTCCTCTTCGTTCAATATTAAACCCACTTATTGCCCCTTCACCCTCTTTGAGACTTTTTCTGTCCGGAGACATGATTTCTTTCTTTTGGTCAGAATGCTCTTTTAGATGTTTTTGGTGTTCAGCCACCCAAACCAACCCTCAAGTCATTTAGAGGTTGACTTTAAGTTTTAAATAAAGCTGTGGCTTGTGGAGGCGAGCTGATTGAATGTGCTTGTATCTGCTAAGCAGGAACAGCCGCTGGAGAGCAAGCTCCTTTTGTGATCATGTTTCTAAACATTGTACAGTCTGAGACTTCACTTGCTGTATATATATATATATATATATATATATGTATATATAAATCCTAATTTGACACCTAGGGAAATTTTAGAGGAACCAATTAACCCTTTTTTTTAACCTAAATTAGGTTCAGTCCTGGGCCAATGACGGCTTGCGTACTTGGGATGAACATGTACAGATAAAATATGCTGATAGGCCAAACCATGATCAACATTGTTCCAAGTGGAGAACAGAGTGGAGGTGGGATGGCGAACTGTTTAGGACATAGAGACACAACCATCCATTAATTTAGGGAAAACTATGGTTGTTACTGGCTAAGAAAGACAGGGTACTTGCTGAATACATGTATTTGCCTTTCAAGCATCTACAAATCTTTATTGAAACCTCATAGCTGGATGCATGACTCCCACCTTAAAGACCTCATCTGTGGTTTTTTTTTATACCTTTTGGTCTCCTTTTATTCATTTGTCCGCTCTGTCCACACTTCTCTCTTGTTAGCAGCTCAGGTTTATTTTGTGGGTTAGCAGGGGGGAGTTAATAGAGAACGTCAAACCGGCTTGTAGCCGCCGCCTTGGCTCTGACCCGTGCAGATTGTGGAGTGACCTCAGCCGTGCTGCCTTGAGCCTGTATTTGGAATCCAATCTCCCCACAGGAATATGGAGCATGTTTTAGTGGTCTGGTTTGATAACTTTGCCCCTCCCTGACTCCCCTAAAGTGTCCATCACTCCTCTAATAAAACCTGCTTTGTTTTCACCTGTGATGACCCGGGTTCAAGGGGCTTCGCAGCTCATGGGTGGCTGGAGTACAACTGTTTAATCACATCAGACCCGTCCCGGTCTTTACTCTTTGGCTGGATGGAATTGGCTTTGTTTAGTCTTTGAAACTGGAAGGCTTAATTCATACGCTAAGCTTACGTTCTACAACTTAAAGTAAAAATGAAAGCAACCGACCAGCGCTTTTTTACAAGATCAACTTGAAAGGTTAATGAAGTGACTAGAGCTTCAAATTCAAACTGCTCGGTTGCATTATGTTCTTCCCTGATTGTCTGCTTTATAATTCAATCAATGTAACCAAATAGTGAAACCTGAATTATGCATACTGAGGAAGGATGTTATCATCAGAAAAAAAACTGCCACTCATCTGAGATTTTAAAGTACAGCTTTCCTGCTTCCAATTACGAGGTGGAAAGGATAGAAAATCAATGACTATGAACAAGTAATATTGTTTTGAGAGGCTTCAGGAGGCTCTGATAAGCAACTTGTTTAATGAGTCAATCAAACGAGGGCTTCGTTATGCATATTTGTTTATCTCTTCACTTGGGTCTTTTGTTCTTCTCTTTGTTGGTAATTGGAAAGCCCCGACTGTGACATGGCTACGTTTCCTAAAGCAAAATGTATTGATGTCATTGTAAAGACCGCTGAAATTTAATGAAGGTAAACCCGAGAACATGTGACAAGAATGAGAGGGTTTCTGGAAGACATTGGGACCAGCCATCCAATACGAAAACTATCGGTAGACAATTGTTTTCTTAACTTGTAGCTTCTCGTCTCAGAAGTTTAATCGTTTCTCTGGTTTCCAACAGCGTCTCATTGCTTTGATGGCAAGCCATGTGCCAAACAAGATTTAACCTGGCATCAAGGCGTCTCAGCACTGCTCTCTCAGGACAAACTGTGTTTTTAAAAGCTTCATCCTCTAGACACACAGAAAACAGGTGGCTGAAAAAACTGACTTTCAAAACAGAAAATGCTCAAATGAAAGCGGCAAAGGTGCGAAGCAGAGGTAGGGGTACATTTTTAGTGGTAATCAGATGCAATTAAAAGAAAGCTGGAGAAATTGGAATTGGATCTCAGGGAAAGAGGGTCTCAAAATTACAATCAGATATCAGCAACACGCTGAGAGTCCTCAGTTTGATTCTTGTGAGAGCAAGCAGTTAACACTGCTGCTCCTCCACAATGACTGCCATCTTGCTTACAAATTCAAAATAATTAGATTCAAACAGAGAAGACATCAGAAAAAAAGTGGTGGCTGTATAAACATACAATCCTTTCACCAGATAAACACTTGCATTCATGTGCGCCTGTTTTTTTTTTTTTCATGAAAACTATATAAATATTAACTGATGATTTTTAGCATTGGCAAAAATACACTCGTTATTTGTTTATTAATCTTTGCTTGAGGTTGTGAGGGGCTGTAAGCTAGCAGGAGATAACAGTTTTTTTCTTCGTTTTTTCCCCCCCAAAAACTGCATAATTATAATTAAAATAACCCTTTTCAAATAAATCCAAAGATTATTTGAGTCTCTAAACTGCCCCTAGGTGTGCATGAGAGTATGTGGCCCTGCAACAGTGAACCCATTTTCACCCAACAGTTACAGGGAGAGGCTCCAGCAACCCAAAAAGGATACACGGGCTTCTGAAGATGAAGGATGGATGGAGTATTCTTATGCAAAAACAGTTTGTGAGTTAGTGATTTGAAAGAAATGTCCTCACCATATTCCAGTCTGCTGTTGCAGCATTTCAAAGAGACTTTAAATGAACATATTCCCATAATCCAAATGTCGCCACAAATGTATACAGGAAGGGTCTATTTGGCTCAGTCCATTATAAATGGTGGCATCAGCAGAGCTCATGTGTATTTCTCTACAGGCGGGGTCACACAGCCACATAACACTTCCCTTTTTCTGTTTGACCCCAGTGAGTTCTGTGATTTCATGCCAGCAAGTGTCAATCCTCAACGCTTCCTTTCATTGTCATGCAGGATTTTTTCTGTTGAGTCTAATGTAAACTGCTCCATCTTGTACTAATAAATAAATGTATAATACATTTACATAACGCATACAATGCAAAATGTGTTCCCCAAAGCCCCCGGTGATTGCTGACTGCCGAACAGACGCCGATGCATTATGCAGCGGCATTATCATCACTGTGACGGGGGCTTTTAAAGTGCCCTTTTTACCTTCACCAGCAGCAACACTGCTTCCTGCCTAAAGTGGGCATGGAGAGGAAAGCCGGCATGTTTTGAAGGCATTCTTCACTTTCAGTGTGACAGATTTGAGTCTTCAGATTGTTTTCTCGGACACGGATGAGATGGTGCTCTTCAAGGTGTGCTGGTTGAAATTCATTGGGGGGTTTTTAACCTAAAACCATATAAGGGAGGCCCATTTTTTTGTTGGTGTTCTTGGGAATTATAAAAAACCCTTTCTTCTTTTGGTCCCAGCAGTGCTGAGAAAGAAAGAAAGAAAGCCTCCTTTACCAATTAGGGCGTGCCGATTCCTCCAGCTAATGAATTATTAAGGGCACCCCATCAACTCAGAGCGATGACGGAGGCAAAAGACAAGGCCAAGCCACCTGAGCACCACGGCTGCATTTGTTAAAAGCATAGACTGTACCGCTGCTGTTATAATGGAGGCACAAATAATCTCCACCAGTCCGTCTTTGTTTCGTTTTCCAGAATTATTCAGAGTATTCCGTCTAAGTGCAATTGTTAACAACACATTTGGGGGGGGGGGTGAAAAATTGAGATGGATCGGATAATGTACTGTATCTGATAGCAGCTTGCAACACCATCTACCCTGGAGGTCAACCAATTCATTCCTGCTGGAGAATTTATTGCCTGGTTGTCACTAAGGCAATGAGGTGCTGTGAACCTTGAGCTGATGTCGACGCAGAAGGTCTTCAGAGCTGTATACCGGGGCTGGATGGGGGTTCCTCCTTGTTAACCCCACGCGGGGCTCCAGCTAATGTGAGCCCCCGAAACATGACCCCACGTTAACAGCAGCTAAGGCTAGCTAATGGGGCTGCTTGTTTTGCAGAACACAAAGTTTATGTTCCCAGGACCATCACCTGACCATAAATACAGTAAAGATGGTGCCGACGGGCCGTAACCTGAGAGCAACGATCAGAAAGCAGTGAACTAAAGTGCCTGTCAAACACGACTCCTGTGGAATGTCAGTATCAGGGATGGATTGGAGGGAAGCGTGGATGAGATCAAATTCCTGGGATTGTAATTGACCATAAATAAAGTCGGATAACTCAAGTTAAAATAGTTTTAAAAGTATAGTCTGTGGATACTAAGCGAGGTTAAATATATTCTTGATTGTAATAATATGCACAGTAGAGGAAATACTGTGGGCATCGAAAGTTTGGGGACACCAGCTAAAATATTATTGTGCATAAAGAACCCAAGAAAAGATTCAAAAAGTCTGTCACTTCAGTTTACAGATGAGACATTCTTATAATATGTCAAAAACAGGCTTTATTTCTATCATTTACCCTTTCAAAACAACAGAAATCAAAATAATGGCGTGTGCAAAAGGGTGGGCACCCTGCAGAATTTATAATATGCACCACCCTCTTTGGAAATCTGAGACCTGACAGTCTCATGTTCACAATCATCATTTGCAAAGACCAGGTCATTTCAATCTTAAAGAGTCAGAGAAAGTGACTCCAGGCCTCGAGAGCCGCATTGGCTGCATAATTTCCCGAAATCCAAACCCTACTCATGAGTAGGCTGGAAAAAGATAGCAAAGCGTTTTCAGATGCCAATATCCTCTGTGTGGAATGTCATGAAGAAATGACAGTCAACAGGAACAGTGGAAGTTAAAGCAAGATCTGGAAGAGCAAGAAAAATCTCAGACAGAGCAACTCACAGGATTGTGAGAAAAGCATGAAGTTAGATTTGTTGCTAAAGTATTATCTGTCTGTAAAAAGGTTTTGTTCTTGCAATAATAAATGTGTGCGTCTGCAGTGTTGGGGGTAATGGATTACAAAGTAACCTAACAAATTACAGTTCAAATGTTGGCAATTAATTACAATTACCGAACTAAAGAAACTCTTGTTACTTTGTTACTTTGGTTTTGTAGGCTCTGACAGTTTATCTCAGTTAAATGAAGCAAAACATATTTAAATACAAAAATAAAACTGGTGCACACCTGCAGACATGTGCACGCAGAGTTTGGGACCGGTCAAAGTACAGACATGCCCTCATTGCTGCAGTCACCATGCTTTCCAAAGTGGCTCAGAGATGAGACGAAAAGAGATGCTACAAGGAGTCCTCTCAGGTGTGCAGTGAGATGCAGGAGAGCAGCAGAGCAGAGATCCGCCCCGTGTACTGATGTGTCGGAAGCTGTTCTTCCCTTGAGAATTTGTATATGGGTGGAAAAAAACAGGTAACGAGTTGTGAAACGCACAGATTTATTATTACAAAACTTTAGCAACAAATCTAACTTAATAGAAAATAAAGTCATGTTTGACTGCACGATCCCTCATCACAAAATTCAACCTTTGAAGTTCACAAATGAACATAGAAACAACCCTGATGCATTTTGCAAACAAGTTCTGTGAACCGACCAGGTTCAAATGGAACTTTTTGGCTGCAATGAGCAAAGGTACGTTTGGAGACGAAAGGGTCCAGAGTTTCATGAAAAGAACCTCTGTCCAACTGTTAAGCATGGCGGTGGCTTCTAGTTTTTACCTCTATTATTGGAAATTGGCAAATAAAAAGTCTAATGCTTTTTCTTTAATTCTTTTTTGTCTATGTGAACAATTCTTAAATGTTCAACATGTAAAAATATATAAGCTATCGATACATTGGGGTGGGAATTAACATTATTTTGATTCTACCAACTTCCTTTTTTTTGAACACTTCATCACTTTTTTTAATGATATTTATCTATTTTCTTTTGTGTTTGAAAATCAAATTAGGAATAACCTCACTATCAACGTGCAGGAGTAATTGAATGCATTCATTGACTTTTTCTGATTTACACCACTTGTTTATTTATTTATTTATTTTTTTACTTAAGCTGAACTGTCAAACTGAGAATTAAAGTGAACAAACTCGGACTGATTTCTGTATGTGAATGACTTTCTTTTAGCAGGACTACATGCGGTATATAAAGAGACAGAGGCCTTGTTTACTTTTAAGTGTTTAATCGTTTTGTTATTTATTATATGCAACAGAATATGAGGGGAGTAGAAAGGGTTGACTTCCACATCAAATCAAATCAAACTTTATTTCTAAAAAGCGCTTCTCACACCTGGCATGACTTTAAATAGCAATCCTGACAGCCTATTCGTTCACTTTTTCTTGCTGAATCTCTACTTACATGTGAGAGCTAAAGTCTTTTTTGTTCCTGAAATATCTTGATTCGTTTTTGTCTGACATTAGATTCTTTTTTCTGTTAAACTGTTGTGTTGTTACTGAAATTCAATGAAAAGATTTCGTTAAAAGTGTTTGTGAAGTTCCTTTTTTTTTGTTTGCCCACTTTCTACGCATAAAAACATAACAAATCAGTTTTTTATGCTATCTCAAAATGATAAATTAGGTTTTATTTCGAATGGGTTTAAACTTAACTTTTTACTTTGTTAGATTTCAGAAACTTCTGTAAAAGAGATTAAAAATACTGTTAGGAACATAACGTTTGATTTCAGAAAGATCAAAAATGATATGGGTTATAAAAGAGTTATGTTACATAAAAACTAGAAAATTCACATTTTGTTTGAAGTGTAAAAACAAATCTTTTTTTTTTTTTTTTTTTACTAAAATGCTAAATTGTATGAAGGACTATTATTTTCTGCAGGCTTTCAACAATTAAATCAAAAATTATTTAGACTTTTGTGGACTTTTTAAAAAATTTATTCACTTTTTGTGTTTCTTCATGTAAATTTAAAATGTTAATAGGTCAAGTAAAACCTCAAACTAAAGCAGAACGTTGCACTCAAACCCATGGAGATGGATATGATAGGGGGAAGTGGCTGTAATTTTTTTTTTTCCAAAAACAGCCTAATCCTAATCAAAAGACCACTGGGAGCGCTCAGAAGATGATCGGAGCAAACTTCATCCTTTATTTGAACTGAATTCAAAGAAAAGGAAGAGCCAAATGCAAACAGCAAAAGTCTGATTCTCAGGGGAATTCAGTTTTACACTAATACCTCTGTGCTGGATGAATACGAGGTGCTGCCTTATTGCCATCAGGGTACTAAGCAGCAGAGTTTCCTGTTGGTGGGGTAATCTGCACATCTGTGCTATGGAGCGATGGAGCCACTTCCTCTCAGAGGTTCCTCTCACATTCAAACAGGAACCAAAACGTACCAATCCACAGCCATCCTGCTTTAAAAGTCTTTATTGGAAGGATAGAAAAAAACAGTCTTAAACTTTCTTGGAACAATAAAGCTCCCACTGTTTACATCTTTAGCTGACGTCCTCTAAGCATGTTTTAACATCTTCTCTCGTGCTTGCTACTGGGTTTTGAAACAAAAAGAGATTAGAATTTTTGTTTGCTTTAAATTATTTTTTGAAGCAAAGAAAGCAGGAACTCTGAACCCAAGAGACGGAAGAGAACCTGGCATCTCCACGTGACAGCCGGCATACGTGGAGCTTTTCTAAGCCATATTTAAAGTTAAACTAAGATAAGTAGCTAAAGCTAACAGACGTTTTTTTATTTGGATGTTTTGCCCGGATTCTGGACCTGAAACGCAAGACCTCGCTCACAAACAAAGTGTCTGTTTGGGATTTGGAGCTGTATTTTGCTTCTGTTGGTGGTGCGTTCAAGGACTTTGAAACCCTGGTAGGATCTTTGATGTGTCATCACAGCTTTTACTGGTTTCAGGAATCCAGCCCTGAAAAATGCAAAAGGTGGCTCAAAAATCTGAAAACAAACTGCATGTTTCCTTGAAGGAAAGCTACAAGGACCTTCTCCAGAGTGAATAAAAAATAAACAGGGATCCTCCACATCATTCAATATGGAACATGCAAATCTAGATAAAATACAGCGTTTAATTTAATTAATTGAGAGAGGACTTCAGAGAACACTCCTTATCTATAAAAAATAAAATCCCAAGAAGCCCTTGAGTTTACAAAAAGCAAAAATGTGGTTTTGTAGAAGTGCTTTTCTATCTTAGTACTAAAAGGAACTGGTTTTAAAAAATATTTGTCTTTAATTAAATGTTCCTATTTAAACTAGAAAGAAAATGGATGAGGATACCAGTGTTTCCCATTAGTCTAACTAGCAAGCTAGCATAGCGCCCATTACCTTTGAAGAAACTGAAAGACGGATTGCTTCTCAGCTGAGTTTGTTTTAACCCAGATGGCTGGTGTTTATCTATCCAGGCTGTGATCCCCCACCGTGTCTTAGTGTTGCATGCATTAAACTCCTCCAGCAGCCTGGCAAGGACACGAGAGGCCAGAGTCACTGAGGCAAGCAGTCGTGGAAACATTACACCATTACACTCACCTGCTCCGCAGACACTGTGACTTATCCTATGAATAAATCACACAACCAAGGTCTGGGCATCTCACACACTGCACCTTTTTTTTCTGTGGCAAACGTTTGCATCCCAAATCATCTTTCTCTCCGTTGCCACATCTCTTTTTTTCTTTGCACTTCCTCCTCTGCATCTTATTTCTTATCTCTCACTCTGGCTGCCTCCAAGGCACAACTCCCTTTCTTTATCATCCGATGGTGTCACTTTTGGATAAAGCTGCTGATTGAAGTCTGCTGGGGAGAGCTGCGAAGCATTTTGGTGTACAGTAAGTCATGGGATTGACAGTGGAGGATGGCCTGCCCAGAAGAGCTCTGATTGTCCTTTAAATCTCTCAACAAGAGCTTCTGAAGGGTCTGTAAGTCAGAGACTTGTGTCAGACTTACTAAAACACCAAATCCTCAGAAATCAAACCTGAAACACATGAAAAAAAGACTTTTCTTTCTTTTTTGTGCAAGCTGTTTCTGATGTAGGCCCCAGATTCTGCAGTTTGCTTGGACTGAAATGTGCAGAAGCAGCACAGCAGCTCATAATTCTGAAGCTTTTACAAAGGAGCACAGAACCTGTGTTCAACAATCCCCTACGTGTCCCACCGCCTGCTTCCCAAAGTTTATGCTTTGCAGTGCGCACACTGAGGCCCAGAGAGGCGGGCAGAGACGGCGGGTTTTTTGTGTTGAGTAATGCTGATATTCCTTGAAGGGAGATAGCTGCTTAATACGTGGTGCAGAACCTGGCACAGTTTCTTCTTTGCCCTACTAAACTCTACTCAACTCTATGTCAAAACTCCCCGATGTCTCTTAGGCGGGGAGGAGAAACGGGGCGGGGAGAGATTCAGGGAAGAAAGCACAAAAGAGAGATGGAGGATTAGCAGCCATACGAGGATTGGGATGGATTTAGGGATAGATGAGAGCTGACTGAATGGATTGGAGAAGGTAAAGGGAGGATAGATGGAGGACTAGGAGGGGATGAATTCAGTTATGAAGGGTTAGCAAGAAGAAGACGGAGGAGAGCATTGTTTTGAGGTTTGTCACCACAGTTGAGGGTTTCCTGGATAAAAAAGGGATCCAAAAGCTGTTGGAAAGAAGAAGCAGGGATTGTGTTTGTTTGTTGCTCACAGTATAACTGCATGACTCTTTAAACCTATAGAAAGAGGGGTCATGACCTAAGCCTCAATCACATGCACCTATATGAGGTTTTTGGGTTGTCCGGGTCCGTGGACGGACATAGAGAGGAGTGACCACGTCTTAAGGAGAGCGCAGGTGCGTCTTGCAGTTCTCTTGAGGCTCATACGGCCACCACAAGGGACGTCATAAAATGGAACATACCATACCGTCATCATGCGTGTGGAAAATATATTGAGAAGTATTCAAAAAGATAAAGGAAGTCGCAGTGATGATATATGGGTGATGTTGTCATAAAGTGCCCTTCACACAGCACTCTGGTTGTTAGAAAAGTGTATGCACTGGCTTCTTGGCCGTGCAACTGCCGTGATACGCAAGTGCTTGAAGAACACCCATTTCTCAATTTCTAACAGTCAGTCTGCACGCAAGGAGCGCGCATGTATCACATGAACAGCACGGATGGGCTCCCTGTGCAGTCTGCAGGTTTAAGGGGGATTGAAATAATGAAAAATCCAAACGACACGCCTGCGTCTCACCTACTTCACCCTTACGTGTCCTATAAGTGTTCACTAGGACCAGTTACCCGCAGCATGCCCATAGAAAAGTCTGCATGAACCCTGTCTCTCTACTGATTCACTGAGAAGTCTACAACTTTGATATTTCAGTCACCTGAATGCCCCATACAGGCCTGACCATTTTTTTTCGCCACAGACGGCCTGCATCCACCTGTTAGAGCAGTTTGGACAAAGGCATAAAACGCTGTTTTCCTAAAAATAAATAAAAAACAGCTCTCGTACTACTATTTTTTTATAGATTTGAGGAAACGTCTAGTCCAACTGACTGCTTTGTTACAACACTAACACCAAAGTTTATAGCTAGATGTATTTAGGTACCGAGTCTCGTCTTTTAATGAGGAAAACGCAGAATTTTGTGTCTCATCTTGTCAAGGTGTTCACTCAAAACTCTGTTTCCTGTGTGAATGACCTTAACCTGTGAGGAACTTCCTGTGAAACTCCAGTTTCCTAACAGCCAGACTTCATTTGTGGCTCCATGATTCCGAATGAAGGTGCAAATTGCTTTGAGACAAAGGCTGTCCCTCTCTTCCATCAACAGTTACCTGAAGACTCATCTCTTGTGGGAATGTCTTCTGCCTCAAACACTCCAGCGTTCATAACACACTAGTTTCACCGACTCAGCTCTTTCTTTGGATAGATGTCTTCGCTTTCACCAGGGTGTGTTTCTGTATGTAGGAAATGGCACCTGAATGTTGGCAGAAGCTTTCTGGTTTTGCTGGGTTTTGCAGAGTCTTTGAATCAAACACGTTTCACAGCATCCTTTGATGAGAGTGAGATTCCAGGCAAGCCTTGGACTTGCTGCTGTGATCTGAATGCTGGGCTGTGTTGCACTGCAAGATGGCCTTTTGATCATGTTGTGTGCATTGTAGCTGTGTGCAGGTTTACAGAAACCTGTGGAAAGTTGTCACTGATGGCATCCATAAATTGAGTTTTTGTAACGGAAACCATTTCCACACAAACACAATAAGGCGATGAAGCTAAAAGACTATGTAGTCTATTAAATATAATTAATCCGTAAGATTAGTTGACAGAGACAGCATCTTCTATTTGCTAAAGGTGCAGACAGACGTACCTGAACTCCTCTCACCAGGCTGAGAGTGGCAGGTCATACTGGTTTTCAGGACTTGCTGGTTTTATGAGTTTGGTTTCACTTCCTAAAAAACAGAACAGTTCACAATTGGGTTCAATTTACCAGTCAGGGTAATTGGATTACATTTTGATTTATGTTTCACTTTTATGTTTTAAAACCAGCTTAGTTTGTTGTAAAAAAAAAACAGTTTAACATAGATAGTGATTTCAACGGAACAAAAGTGAAACATTTTAAACTAAACTTAAAACTAAACTCTTAAAAAAGAAAAGATGGATTTTAAAGATTGATTAGATTGTTTTGTAAACGCAAAAAACAATTCCCAGTGTTTATATAGTGTCTTCTGTTTGCAGCATCAACGGATTGTTGAGAAAAAGAAAAACCGTTTGGCTCTTTAAAGAACGCTTCAGAGCTGTGTCTGAAAAATAACGTGAGAATGAAATCCTTCAGTTTGAATTAGATCAACAGGTCAGTGGGAAGAAAGATGGGGTTACGGTTCAAAGGGTACAAACGCTGGTTGGACGTGTTGTAAGAATTGGAAGACGGTGGTTCACTTAAGATAGCTGATGATCACATGACCACATGCTGAAGTTCACAGCCTGTGTGTTTTTCTAGTGAAACCATTCAAAAGTGTTTAGACGTGGGTCACATGCTGCTGGTGTACATTCATCTTGAAGAATAAATCTAGCCTAGATTTCTACTGCCATGTTCCAGTGTTTTTTCTTTTTCTGTATTTATCAGATTTTAGCCCCTGGAGCTGTGCCCAGTAACAGAAAGTAACACTCACTCTTTGAAATACTGTAAAAATTCTGAAAACTGAGAAAATCAACTCTTTACAGGAGAAAGTGTTGTATATCACAGAAAAGCTGCTTTTCTCAGTGTCCAGGATCCGTTAGAATGACATTAATTGTGCAAATTGAACGAGAACAACAACCCTTCTTTCTCTGTTCTGACCTGCTTTCAGCTAAATCCTCATCTAGAATCTCATCTGAAAACCTTGCAGCTTTTTAGCCCTTTTTTAAAGTAAAAACATTTTTTACGTTTTGTAGAATTGGGAGTTCTTTTTTAACATACATTTTTTTTAAATCTGGCGTTTTTCATGTCATTCTCCTGCCTACTTCCCTGACAGCTCCATCAGCTCAGATTGACAGATTTAGCTGTGGCCAAACGCCAGAACAGATTTGGCTCATGTGGAACAGAGTGGACGGTCACACAACACTGGGGCACAACCAAAATTCTGGATAATGTTTGGTTGCATTCTGTCTTTCAACAGGCTTCATGTCTCATTTAAATTTTTTCATAACCTCTGCTCAAAGCAAAGGTACACAGAGGCGGGTTTTCACAATATCCTTTAAGAGATTTAGCCGTCATGATTATTGCTTCTACGAGATGTTTGCTGAAACTCGGCTGGAGAATCATATCCGTCAAAATCTCATTTACAGCTTACCTCTCATTTACAGAGTGGCATCACTACCGAGCCATTTTTCCACACTATCGTGTATATTTCAGCTTTTAGAGTTGCATGCTGTCTTTTCTGAGTTATGTCCTTGCAGTTGAACTATGTGCGCAATAATAAACGTGAGACTGTGGAGGAAATAGCACTTTCATATCTGTCTCTTCATTTATATGCTTGCATTGCTACCTGCTTCTGCTTCTGCTTCTGATTTTTCTGGCGGGGATAGAGGTGGAATGCAGTCAGGCTGTTTAAGACCCCGATGTGAAATCTGTAGATATGTTTTTCAGATGGATGTCATAAAACAACCCAAGAAAGTACAGCCAACCGGCCGCTCTAACCCCTCCAAGCCTCCTGCCACGAGAGGGGCTGGTGTTTAGTGCAAGTATTTAGTCTGGCAAATGTCAGAGACGCTTCAGTGGCTGTAGCCCTTGGGGGCCAAAAATGACATTCCTGCAGGTATTTCATCCCTGTAAGAAAGTAAAGAATCAAAGCAAAAGGAGAATGTGTTTGTCATGTGTGGGAGCCTTCGTTCTTAATACATGTCCTCAGTGGAAATGTGCAAATGACCAATCAGAAGCCTCAGTAAAAGCATGTGCTGCCCGCTGGCCCCACCTTGAACGTTTGATTGACAGCTTCTCCCAAGCCCACTTTCAGTGGAACGGGTGTGGACTTTGAACAAGCTCACTAATGATTGGCAACTGTAGTTCCCCTAAAAACGTGACTCAGACCAATCACCGTCGACTGGTTTCAAAATGGTGGTGCACTCATCAGGAAGCAATGGAGATGGGTTTGGCTTCATTTTGTGAGAGTCAGAGTTAAGGCATTTTCTATGGGTGACATCACACCTCGCTTTGTTGGTTGTTTCTATGTCAGTGGTAAGCAGCGAGTGGTCAGTGTCAGTCTAAGTTTAAGAGGGAGCCTACTGGAACGCCACACCCACACCACTTGAAAGCGGGCTAATCGAAATCTGTAAAACAAACGTTGGATGTGTGGGCCAGCAGGCTCCACCTACTTTTACTGAGTCATCTGATTGGTCAATTTATAACTTGAATAACTTGAACTACTAAAAAAACTATTGTGAAAAAATGAGGATTATCAAGAACATGTAAAAAAAAAAATGTATCAGAGCAAGAATGGTTATTCTGACCAATAGAATGACTGACTGAGTAATAACTGTTTATTTCTCTACAGAAGTCTATTAGACCTGAGCAATGCAAAGGCATGTTAACAGTGAAAGAATAGGCTCAAAAATAGAACGACTTGAGAAACGTTGTTTAATGAACATTTTGGAAAAACTGAAAATGTCAAGGGGAACAATTTCAAAAGAATATATAAGGTAAATGTCAAAAAAACAAGTCTGATCCAAAAATGTACAGGTGAAACAAGAAAACAGCCTCATTCATAGGTGAGGAAAACAAAATTAGAGTCTGTCAGAGCGTGCTACATCTGCTCCAGCAAGTCTGAATCTAAAGGACTTGTTTGTGAAGCACTGCCCATTCAAAAATGCAAACATTACGTAGTTCCTGGACCATATGTTTACTGGTTTTGAGTCAAACACATACAGCTCTGAGGTCATTGCCAGGCAGCAACTCCAAACCTCTCTGCAGCTTTTCTGTCATTTACAGGTTTATTTATGAATTTGAGAACCATTGACCTTCTAGAAGAGAGCGCCCAGATGCATTTGTCTGGAGAGGCGCATAACAGATGGTGAAGCGTCTTCTCCATCAATCTGTCACCTGCCTCTCATCCATTCCTCCTCTGTCACTCGGCTATCAATAGCTGTTCAAAAAAATGACAGCGTGTCAACAAATTGGTCCTGAACTATAAGACAAAAGCAAGTGGAACTTGAACATCCATAACGTTTGAGAGAAGATGCACTCTGGAACAAGAAGGATAAAGGGCTTCCTGACAGTGAAGGCTTTTCTTTGCTGCCTCTTTCATTCTTGATCTGTAATGCAGTTTATGAAGACGTTTCAGGGCAGAGTGCCAGCCCTGTTAGACTGGACTGCCAGACATTTGTCTCAGTCAAACACAGCAACATCATTCTTCCCTTTCCTTTCTACTTCTTCTACAGGCCAGTGTTTGTGCTTTCACTTCCTGTGAACAAAAACACAACTGACTGCTGAAGGACGTTCCCAGTTAGAGATGAAACACTGAGACACAATCATGGATTGAACTTTAATGCAACTTCTCGTAATGATTTGACAAAAAAATCATTTTTTGCCCAGAGTGCCATTCAGCCCAGGGACGGGCCTGGCTGTATCAATCGTCTGTTGCTGATGTAAAATTAAAATATTTTTGCATAAAGACAACATAAACCGTGATCAATGTGCTTTCTGACAATAACAACTTTTAGTTTCTTACAAGATAACCTGATTTCAGTGAAATTACCAGTCGTGAACTTCACTGCAGGACACTGAAAGGTTGTCAGGTGATGGGTTACCTCCAAATCTTTGCTTTACGTTTAATATAGAAGGGCTAAAAAGTATAGACACCAATTGTGCAAGTTCTCCTGCTTAAAAAGATGAGAGAGGCCTGTCATTTTCATCACAGGTATACCTCTACTGTGAGAGACAAAATGAGAAATAAATCCTGTTGCTTTTTTTCAGTAAAGGGATCAGGACAAAAGACTAAATGGGCCCATGTGTGGTCAGATTTTGAATTAAAACCTTTTTCTATCTGCAAGGGCATTAAAGATGAAACGTGACTGAGTCTTTCAGCATGACAGCAATCCCAAACACACTGCCCGGGTAACAAAAGAGTGGCTTCGTAAGAAGCATTTCCAGATTCTGGAGTGGCCTAGCCAGTCTCCAGATCTCAACCCCATAGAAAATCTTTGGAGGGAATTGAAAGTCTGTGTTGCCCAGCAACAGCCCCCAAACATCACTGCTCTAATGGAGATCTGCATGGAGGAATGGGCCAAAATACCAGCAACAGTATGTAAAAGCCTTGAGAATTCCAGAAAACGTTAGTACTGAGATGAACTTTTATTTTTGACCAAATACTTATTTTTCACCATAATTTACAAATCAATTCTTAAAAAATCTGACAATGGGATTTTCTGGATTTTTTTTTCTCATTTTGTCTCTCATAGTTAAGGTATATCTATGATGAAAATCACAGGCCTCTTTCATCTTTTTAAGTAGGAGAACTTGCACAATTGGTGGCTGACTGAATACTTTTTTGACCCACTGTAAAAGGGGTTCTGCTAGTTGTGCTGAGTCAGATGTATTTCATTTTTTAAACAAAATACTGTGAAGTTTTGAATGGTCTGTCAGACATAAGTATCCCCAGAGCCAAAGCTGACATTAAGACATCATTATGAAGCGTGAGTTTCTCTAAAGAGGTTTAGACGAGGAGCAACGTTTGGAGCATTTTCTGTCTCCGTTTGTCATTCTTTAGCTTGTCCTGTCCTTAAGCGAGCATCTCAGTCTTCCCACTCCTTCGATACATCAGTCTCCACTCCCACACTGGCTAGCTTGCGAATGGATCCAGCTGGCTCTGATGATGACGAATCAGCCCAAATATTTATGTCCATGAGTTTCACTTTGGCTCTACCCACGGCTGGCTCTGTGCTTTCCTTTACGGATCCCTCTGCAGCAGTCAAAGCACTCGCAGCCAAATCGTCATAATCGCTCTTCCTAAACTTATTGTAGCTCCAGTTATGTCACTTAAACACTGATGGACTGTTAATGTTAGCAGAGATACTGCTTAAGAGAGGCTGGAGGAGTGGAGTAAACATGGAGGCTTTCAGCCTTCATTTGTAGATAATTGAGTAGGCGTAGTAACCAAGAAGCTATTAAAGAGACACAATTTGAGTGTTTCATTAAAAAGAAAACAAAGAAAGCTTAAAAATACTTGTATTGTACACCGAGGTAAATTTCCTTCCTAAAAAACAATGTTTAACAGGTTTTATCTTTTGTGGAGGTTATGACAGATCCTGTTCATAACATTTTGATATAATTTACTTTGAAAATTGATCTGTCAAACACAAATCTCAAAATGCAAATATTATACTGCTTCATTTTATGAGAATTCAGCATCATTTACAATTCAGCAAGTTATTGAGACATGCTTTTCAGCTTCTGAACTGCTCAGAAATGATTGGTTCCTTCACATATTTTCATCGACCATCGTAAAACATCTTACTTTACAACAAAAACACACTCATGCTCAGCCTGACGTTAGAATTTAGTTTGACATCATCGCTTTTTTTCTTACTTAAGACAACTGTATTGAGGGGGGAGCTAACTTCAGTCCATAGACTATTTCATGCTTTGTTTTCACCACTTATAATCTTTTTTGGTGGTGATAGAGAAAATTTGTCAAGTTTATATAATTTTATGCTCTAAGCACATAATTAGAATTTTTTTTTACCAAACAAGTGAGTGTCTAAATTCACCTGTAAATGAGGTGCTGTGTGAGTCGCTTCAGTGTAAATGCTTAAGGTCGAACAAAGAGAAAATGAAACGAACGTCAACACTGTCACTTATGAAAACGAGGCCAAAGAGGCAAAGTTAGAGAGCATGGAATCATGAACAAGTTGGATAGTGTCATTAAATACACTGTTATGAGGCATTTATTTAAAATACTCAGAGGAGTTGCTGGTTTTATTCCCTCATAGTTCTTTTTTCCCTTTTCTGCCATTAGAACGTTTTCCACTTTTTTTGACACACAAGTCTTGGACTTCTGGTAAATAGGCCTTCAGTTAATGATTTTCTAATGTAATTGATGACTTAAAATGCTTCTACTGTACAACCTCCATTAATGCATTGACATTTCTCTATTAGCCTAAAAGTGCTTTGTTGTCATACTTGCACGCTAGTAGTCCTGGAGGCGAAACACAAGCAAAAAAAACATTAAAAAACTGGAAAAAAATTATATTTTAATCTTCGGATTACAGATTTATGTTGCCTAATGACTAATTTCCTGTCTTTGTAAATCAGACTTTAATCTCATACAGTCTTGCAGCTAAATAGCGGGACTGGCTGATGATGAATAAAATGTTTCCTGTTTACCTCCGGAGCTCTCGTCCTGTCGCATATCATGTTTGGATCCTATCTCTCACCACTACGGAAGATACAGCCTGTGCTTTAACCCCCGGGGCTGTGTATCAAGACGCACGGTTCATGATGCATCACAACAAGGCTCGCTTATCTGCCCCAAAATGAAACCAAGAGGATGCTGAGCAAGAGCAAAGCAAAGTTAGACAGAAAGTTAGAAAAATGAGAAAAGATGTGTTCAGACTATAAAAAAGTCTGAAAGGGAAATCATTCATCATATCATCATTTGATTTATTTACATATATGTAAAACCCCTTTCATTTGTGTCATTATGCACAGCATATATTCAGTCTATTATATGTATCTATTCTGTTTATGAAATGCACCTTTCATGATGAAACGTCGGTTCTTGTTAAACACATTTCTCCCAATAAGTGCAACAAATATATGAAGTTTTTCTTCTTTATTATGCATTTTTGACATCTGTGACTTGTACTACATTTTATAGAATTTCCTACTCATTTTTGGTCTAAATGTGCTTTTGTCACATATTCATCTTTAGTTGTTGTCTTGTTTTAACTGATTCCTATGGTTGTGTTCAACCTGGTCCTCCTGTGATCCCCTTCCTTCTTTCTGCAGCTCGTGCACGGCGCCACATACAGAGAGCTCTCAGTCATCCCGATTAAGATACATTTGGCTTTAAAATCAGCAGTGCTGCAGTCCCAGGTGAAAAAGGGATGATTTGCTATTCACTCCTCTGGCTATGGATTTACCATGCCAGTCATAGATATTGGAGAAAAAAGTGAAACGAGAGGAGGAGAGGCTGTTTCCCTGTGTCCCTTTGCTCATCTCAGCATTGAAATGCAGCTGCACCTCTCAAAACACATGTTTAAGGTCTAAAGGTTTTGAAGCAGTTATCCGGCGTGGATGAGGGATTTGTGTTGCTATCGCATTTTGCCCGTGCCTCTGGGTGTACGCTTGTCTCAAAGAGTCTTTGCAGAGTCTTTGCCAACAGGAATTAATAAAGATTGAACGAACAGGAATTCACCAATTTAGAAAACTGCTGTCGGTTTTCGTAGCAGAGTTTGTGGTCTTCAGAGTGGCTGACTGGAGCCAGCAGTTTGAGTGAAATTCAGACAAAAATGCAGAGACAGGAAATACACATTAAGGCAAGAATGCACGTGTGTGTGAACCTGCTTAAATGATGACAGCGGATCCGGAGGATCTTGAAGTGTCATGGCCATGGGAAGATTGGGGAGGGGTTAAGTTGGTTTTCTGATACCGACAACATGGCCTTGTCTGGCTGAGTGCCAGAGTTGGGCAAGCTTTGCCTGGCTGCTCCGGCCTTCTATAAATCAGAACCAATTACCATGCTAGTGCACA
>BSAI01000106.1:17790744-17908669 GCA_036245035.1 Adrianichthys oophorus | reverse complement strand
TGTTGAATATTCTGCATTATTATTATGGTCTGTGGGAACAACTGTCACAATAAATCCATAGTTGGAGTAAAGACTCCTGGATTTGGTCTGTTCTTTTATTTTGAAGTTAAAGGCTCTTCTTCCATTTCCTTTTTCTGCCAAAAGAAACTTTCTAAAAATGCCAGTTTTTTGTTGACTTTGCTAGCTTGGAGGTTTCAATTTAGTGGTCGCCGCAGCTGCCTTAGGAAAGCAGCGTGGATTTTTGACACGTGACCGAGTGACTTGATGTGTCAAGAACAAGTCGGATGTGGTTTTCCAAAATAAAACTTCCTTCAGTATCAGATTATAAATTAAACAGGGAAACATTTAGGTTGTGTTTTTTTTCCCCTCTGAGTTCCTGTACCCACTGTCCTACAAACTGGTACCGGTCCGCAGCCCGGTAGTTGGAGACCACTGTTATCAAGGACGGTGTTTGCCGTTTGGACATTCCATCTTATTGCTAAACCTCTTTTTATTTATTTTTTTTTACTTTGACAAACACAGGAAGCTTGGCCTTTTCTTTTAAAAAGTGAGTCATATTGGTGCGGGTTTGCAGATGTACAACACTTTAGTGTATGTAATGTAGGCCTATAGTAAATTTACTGTCCTCACTTAATGCACTCATAAACATTCCCTCGCATGTCACAGAGGCTGTGAACACAGCCGCATGGCTGCTCCCCTAAATTGGGCTTGTGTAAAGCATTTGCCTGCCTAAAATACAGTGTGGAAAATTGAAATCCACAGTGAGCCGGCATAGCTCACCGACTGAAGGAAGAATTCAGTCTTTTTATTCACCCATCTGTAGGTTTCATGAGGAAAAACCTAATTATCTCACATCCTGATTTCCTTTCACTACACTTCCTCTTTTATTTTTTTTTTTTTTGGTTTTATATTTTCACTTCCACACCCCCACATTCCTTGACTTCTAACCCTGTTCGCTAAAATACAGTTTACCGAGTGCTGCTCTCCGTCCCCATCACTCTGGCACACAAGGACAGTATTTACAATTTAGCAGGGATTCTTATAGGCTGAGTGTACACAGCAGTCATGAAACTGTCCGGGAAGAGAAACAGGTCCGGTCATTAACCTTCAGTGTGGCGACCGGCGAGCCCGCCGAGGATTGGATTTAAAGAGGAAATGAAACACAAGATGAAGCGAGCGTATTTTAAAGGCTGTGCTCTAAAACCATCCAAACATTAAATCACAAACGATGCATATTTTAGCAAATTTAAAGCTGTACTGTTTCAGTTTTTTGCAGATTTTGGCCTGAAGTCCTCCATTTTCGTTAAATAAGCAAAGGAAGTTACTGAGTCACAAAAATGAAGGGACTATTTTTGGGTAGGTTTGCAGAATCCATAAGATTTGATCCCTTTTTCCTCATTATTGAAATTCACTATTGCAAATGAAGCAAATCAGGCATGTCCAAGTGCACCTTCACTGTTCCAGCGGTGTACACATTTTTATCATTTTATTTTCCTTTTTACATGGTTTATTGCAACCAAATGCCAGTCTATCAAGTCCTTCTTTTTTCATTGCTGTAAAGAAAGTGCTCATTATATTTCTTATTTAATTTCTTCTTAAAAAAAGCCACCTCTCATTGCAGCTTTAAGACATTACTGTTGGGAAAATTGCAAAAGAATGACTATAAACAGTTTGCAGAAAAGAAAGAAAGAGCATCAAACAATCCCAAAGAGTCTGGAATTTCTTCTGGAAGAGCTGAGCTCTTCATCACACATGAAGAGCAAAGTCGTCATCACACATTTAAGACTTCAAATAACTTACCCAGAGATTTATTTGGCAATTCTTCAAAAGATTTGGACTGGTCATTTGCCAAAAACGTAATCTGCTCATTTGCTTTTGTTGCACAAATGACTGTGATTACTCATTTAAGGTAGACTGCTGCATTTATCATACAAACTTCACATTCTAGATGACCAAATACTGAACAGAAGCTCCAGTCACTGCACATGGTCTCCACCTGGTTGAGGGAAGATAGCTTTTGAGATGAGGTGAATGTTTGGCAGACAATTTGATTTGACTACTTATGATGCATTGCTCTACCACATGTGCTGCAGGTTTACATACTTCTGTGGATCTTTTTTTTTTCTCAGCTTCCGTTTTCTTTCAAATTGAACCCATCCAGTCCATGTTACCGGTGTGAAGCAGTCCCAAAAGCTGCTTATTTTCCCAAAAACTTCCACTAATGCAACTATGAACAGGTGAGAACCTGTGTTTCAATTAACTTTACCAAAGCATTTCAGAATAATCGGAATTTCTACCTATGAATGGAGATGGCTAGAGGTAAAATTGGCATTTTTCACAATGCAGCACATTACAGCTCGTTAACAAATTTCAGACTAAATGCTGATTTCTTGTATGGATTGACCAAAGATAGACTGCACGGTGGTGTAGTGGTTCGCCTCAAAGTGAGAATGTCCTGGTTTGAATCCCAGCTGAATTCTTTCTGAGTGGAGTTTGCATGTTCTCCTCGTGTACGCGTGGGTCTTCTCCAGGAACTCCAGATTTCCTCCTGCAGTCCAAAAACATGCATCTTTGGTTAATTGGTGTTGCTAAATTGCCCCTAGGAGTGAATGTGATTGTGTGGCCCTGCAACAGAGTGGCAACCTGTTTGAGATGTATCGTGCTTTCACCCAGCAGTAGCTGGGATAGGCTCCAGCAACCTGGTGACCTGAAAAAGGGATTCAGCATTTTCTGTGAATGAATGGATGGAGTTAAATACACAGGAAGTGTTCTCATTTCCCCTGTCCTTCATATCTTATCATTCTAATTCTAAAGCTACGTTTACACTGAATGCCAAACCACCCTGGAGTACAATATGAGGTGCACGCCAGTCTTTCAGCAGCGTAATGTTTCCAGAGGCTGATGAGAATAAAAACTTTTAACAGTAGCGGTAGCGTCAGGTTTATAAAAACATTTTCGGAAAGCATCAAGCAAATTTGATGCGTGAATGCTTGAAATTGATGTTGTGAATGCAGCATAAATGTTATTTTAACACAGTACTGTGCATAAAAAAAATAAGCAACAGCCTGTAAAAGTCCGACATTACACCCTCTCTTGGGTTTTCACCCTCCACCCAACAGTCGTCCATTCCTCTGAGACCTTTAGCACCCAGTCCATTCTTCATCCTGGGGGAATTTTCCAGGCATTCCTTTCCCCTTGGATAACCTCACTCCGTGCTTCTTCGCCTTGCGCTGTAAGTAATGGGCTCGTTTTGACCCTCCATGCCTCATTGTGTAAGATTTCAGCTTCTGACCTTAAAAAATGAAAGCAAATCAATAGGGCGGGACACATGAATTCCAGAGACCAGGATGCAAGCCAAGCCTGGAAACCAGTGAGGAGGAGGAAGAAGAGGAGGGCTATGTATATCACTCACAAAGGCATGAAAAGGAAAGGAAGCCTGAAAAAAATGTCCTGCTTCATGATACTTTTTTTTTTTTTTTATACAAGGTGACTCTATTTCCTGATGTCAGGGTGATGTATGTGTAGTGTACATTGGTCAAAATAACAGAGCATTACAGAACACATCTCACTGTTCAAATGGCTCTATTTATAGTTTCAGTGTTGGATGTAGCTGCAGCCAAATCAATGCACGCCAGCCTCCTTCCAAACAATTTATGGGATACATTTGGACACAAAATGCTCTTTAAAATGACTCTCCGGATGTTATTACTGGATGAGAAAACATACAGCTTTTTGAGCTCCCACTGTTTATGAGAAGAAAGCTCAAACTTTATTCTCATCTCATTCCTGTTTTTTTGAATATTAGGTATAACCATAAAATTACTTGGCAAATAAAACAGAACCTGTTCATTTTCCTTTTGACTAGTAACAGTTTTCATTATCGAAAAAATGTTTGCTGTGTTAGAAAACCATCCTGAATATCAGGATCATCAGCAGACTGCTTTAATTAAACCTTAACAAATGAGGAACAGTTTTCAAACAAAAATATTTGAGTTTCCTGCTTTTTCATCATTCTGCTCACCAGTTTTTACCTAAAGTTTAGGTTTATGTCCATATTTAAAGTTCCTTTTATTAAGATGAAGTATTTAGGGCATCATAAAAATTTAAAAGAGCCGTACTTAAAAGAGCCGAGAGTTAAGCTGTAGTACAGTGTGTAAAGAAGTTGTTATTTTACAAGAGAAAAAACGTAGTATTATAAAAAAAAAGTCATAATTTTACAAAAATAGAGTGGTGGTTTATGAAAAAAAATTGTAGTTTTATGAGAGTGAAATTGCAGTAAAATCTGTGTAAATGACTCAGACTATTACAAGAAAAAAGTTGAGGTATTAGAAAAATAATCACAATTTTATGAGAATAAAGTCGGAAAGTTATGAGGAAAAATGTGTAATATTATGAGAAGAAATTAGTTGTTCATGAGGGAAAAAAACGTCGTAAATTTACAATAATTAGGTTGTTATGTAATTTGTGTAAAGGAGTCATACTTTTACGACAGTAAAGTTGTAATATTATGAGAAAAAGTCAGTTTTATGAAAATTAAGTTGTAGTATTCTAAGAAATAAATTACATTTGTACAAGAATAAAATCATATTAATATGAGAAAAGTCATAATTTTACGCAAATTAAGTTGTAGTGTAATATGTGTAAAGAAGTCATACTTTTACGAGAATAAAGTCGTAAAATGAGAAAAAGTCATAATTTTATAAGAATTCAGTTGTTATATTAAGAGAAAAAAAAACAAATTTTACGAAAATAAAGTTGTGATAGTATGAAAAAAAATCTTTATTTTACAAGAATAAAGTCACAATATTTTGAGAATAAAGTTGTAATTTTTCAACAATAAAGTTGTAAAATTATGAGAAAAGCAGTAATTTACGACAAAAAACGTACAATATTCATAATCATGAATTATTTAAAGTTCTAATTCTACAAATTAAAAATTGAGAAATGATTAGATTAAAGTAATCAATTTTTGAGTCAAAATTATGTTTCAGTGAAATAATATTTTATGACCTAAATCAGTGGGTTTTTTTATAGCTTAGTGACTTTCTCCCCTGAAGTTGATGTTCGTGTGGTAAAACCAAACTGTTCTCAGGCAAACTTAAAAACATTTTTTGTAAACGTATCTGAATAAAATTGTATAATTTTGTGAATAAAAGGTGAAAGTCCTTTTTTTTTTAAATGATTTTTGTAACCAAAGTACCTAATTTTGAAAATGAAAATTGGACAATTAAAAAGATATTTGTTGGAATGATGTTGAACAGGAAAAGGATTTGAATTCAAACATCACTTTTTAGGATTATGTAAAAAAAAAGGTTTAATTAGAACCAAACTCGTTCAGATTATTAGCTAATACAAACAGGAACATTACTTTGAACCTTTATTTCTGAGGTTTAAACTATAGTAACTGTAAAACTACAGTGAATAAAACCTTAAATAAAGGAACTCAAGACCCTTCTTCCCTTGTCCTGCTGTGTTTATTTATTTTTTTTTGTTTTTGATGTTTCAGAATTAAATAACATGAAATCGCAATCACATTACAACAAAGGGGAAATGTTGAATTGATTTCACTTCTTTATTTACTAAAGAGACCCACAGAAGTCTCCAGCAGATAAAAATAATCACTTTATGCTTATAGACCACAATCAGCATCCTAATAGACTTACAAAGCTCACATTCTTTTATTAAAGACTTCGCTCCAGTTTGCATCTTCCTTCAGAGACTCTTGTAAAAAAAGATTTTTTATAGATAGCATTCACATCCACAAGCATAGAGGTGTGTGTGTGTGTGTGAAAGCCCATCAGTTCTCCTGAGCTCAGAGTGGTAATTGGCCGTCCACCGATGGACGGGCGTCGCTCTTTACGCTCCGGGGACTCCGGCTCTTTGTCTGAGAAGTGGGAGGCGACATGCTGGCATGGCGCACACGCCTAAAATAGCGCATCAAATCAGCCATGCTCCAACAGTCACCGCTAACGCGTGGGGCAATGTGTGCATTCAAATGCTGCTGTGCTGTGTGTGTGTTTCTCCTTACTGCATATTTTGGGGTCTTGAGATTCTCTCCAAGGAGGATGAGGGTTAATGTGATTTGGCAGAGCCGGTGGTCCTATACCTCGACATGTCTTCCACTCTTTTTTCTATCCCTTCTTCATCCATCACCTGCATACTTTTTTTGCATTGTCTTTCTTTTCTCACTCACCTCCTTGCTCATTCCCCTTCCATTTGTCTTCCCGCCCTTTTTTTTTTTTTTTGGCTCTCATTGCTCTCAGGCCCACAGGGCTTTAGCCTTCCCTTTCTGTCATTATGTGCAGTGTCCCTGCAATAGAGATATAAATGTTCTGTTTGCAGGGGGCCCTGGCTCCTATACCATAAATCTACACTAACAGCACAACAAGCCCACAGAGAGCATGGGAAAGAGAATTAAAGGAGAAAAACTAAAGGGGGAAGTTGCATTCCTAGCACATTTTAGAAACTTTCTGTGTGGTTTAACTGAAAAATGTCCTAAGTTGGTGTTTAAATACACCAGAGCTGAATACTGTCAATGGAGAGCAAAAGGATGTCATTGCTTAAAGCTCTGGCCTTGGTGAAATGTTGAAGCATAAAATAAGCTGTAAAATCCTGTTTTTGGAACCATTGTTTTTAAGAGATAAATGTTATTGTTTAGAAATGTTTGCATTGATTTATCACGACTTCAAAGTGTTCCCTCATAAGTATAATAAAATCTCGCTTTTGCTCTTTCTTTAGGTGTATTATCAGGTTGATAAATTGTTTAATTAGTTTCAATTAAACTGATTCTTGTGTTTTTATTTTCCCAGCAGCCCTATGCTCCACCCCCTCATCCTATGGCTCCTCCCAGCCCCAGCACCAACAGTTGCAGCCAGGGAGGCGCGGAGCAGCTAAGTAAGACCAACCTATACATTCGTGGGCTGCCGCCTGGGACCACCGACCAGGACCTCATCAAGCTTTGCCAACCGTAAGTCCTCAGAGGCATCCAAAGCCGGATTTAACACCTGATCAGAAGACAGAGATTAATTTGATGTGGACAACAATCAGGTGTAAAACATATAAAGCAGAGCATATCCTTATTTCAAATGTTTGTTATACTTTAGGTGAATTTTTTTTTCAACATAGATTTGTACATACATGCTAAGAAAGACTCCTGTGATATTGGGGATATTTTCGATTTAACTTAAGTTTTTGTGCATCTTTTAAGAAAATAGAAGCTTTCAAAGAATCATAACGTTTTCTGAAACACAGTCAAGTTGGAAGGATTTTCAGATATTTAAACTCTTAGGTTGGAAATTAAATAGTCAAGATGAGTCAGATCTAGATTTAGATTCAGATTTAGTTCAGTTCAAAGATGTATCTATTTTGATTTCTTTGTCAAAGAAAACCTTGGAGCATTTGTGTGATCAAATATCAAACGTTTGATGCTGACCGCAAAAGCACATTTTAAGGCTAACCTTCCTGTTTCCGCCTGTGTAGTAAGTTGCTGCAGTCTCTTTTCCCAAAAACTATCAGGAATTCTTGCTGAATTTTGGAACAAAAGTTTTCCTTTAAAATGTAATTTGCTGGCCAATCAACAGCACCATTTCTTACTGAAAGTATTTTAACAAATTTACATTCAGTTTGAAAAAAAATCCCCCAATTCTTTTTTTCTTTACTTATACATCCATTCAATGCTTCTTTAATTATTAAACCTTTTTTTTTTTTTTTTTTACAACTTTATGTCTGTAAAGTCCCACTCCGATCATCTTTTGATCTATTTTCAAAGCGTTCCCAGTGGTCTTGTCATTATGATGATTTTAGTGAAAAATCCTGTGTTGTTTTCTCATTCATAGTTTCTGCAGAACGGCAGGAGTTCATTAGAAATACACCTCTGAGTTGTGGGCAGTACTGTTGGTGCAGCCTTTTTCAAAAGACGGCGTTAGACTGCGATGGATGGTTTCCTTACATGTTTTCACACATACTAAAACAATTTCATAGCAGCGTGAAGTATTTTACGAATCAGAGCCCTTTGTGCATTTGACCAATCGGATGGAGCCATTTTACCTCCTATGTAGACGAGGGTGATTTGGAGGATGATTTAAGTTATGTTGAGTTTTATTTGAATAAAATTGTTGCATTGAAGTGCGAATAAGGTATTCGTTGTTTTTGTGTGATCACTTAGTTTTCCTGATATCATGCAGCTTTACTTTCATGACTGCTCTGTTTTCTTGCAGTAAGATAGATGATAAATCAAATAAAAGAAGGAATTTCCCTTTTCATTATGTATGTTAAAGAAGAAGCCTTTTGTTTTACTCAGTCTGAAATCATTGTTGCTCAGAGAAGTTTAACTACTTTTACATTTGTGTTTGTTTCATGTACAGTTTTAAAAATCATAATCTCTTCTGTAAATTCATGAACTGTGGGACTAAAATGAGCAGTTGACTTGTAGGAGAATTACAGGCTTCAAAGAGGTGCATAACTTGAACGCACCATTACATTTCCACCAGTGAAGTGAATTGAGGAGATGCCCACTCATAAAGGTCTGCAAAATGTTCTGGATAGAGAAACGAGGCACACAAAGCAGGCTGCACACAGCTCAATAAGGCCTAATAAAAGCTAGATTGGACCACCTCCCCGAGGATTCACAGACCAAGACCTCATCAAGCTGTAACACACAGTCACACGGACCGTCTTTTTCTCCGTCCGTCTCTCTCAAACACACACAAGCATCTTTGTTCAGCTTCATTAAATCCCTTTCACTTCTGAAATGGTGAAAAGAGGGTCAAGCTCATTAACGAAGACAAGGCCAGCAGATTGTGAAATGCAGGCCACGAAACAGTCTGTCTGGTTGCGTAACCTTTTCTTGGCCAGGTTTCTAAAAATGTCCTGGTCAAATGTGGCCAATTATTCAATGATGCTTTGGAGACGGGAACATGTTGTCTGGTATATTGGGTAATGCTCCCAGTAACCGTGTCATAAGTCATTCATTTATTCTCGAAACGGGCCCATCAAGATTCCATTAGGCTGAAAGGCGATCCAACAAGGTTTGGAAAAGCACTCAGCGTTTTGACATTGGCTATCTCTTGTTTGGCCCATAACTGTGCACAGCTGGAGCATTTCAATTTGATTTTTAATTCCATATGATCTTAAATATTTTAAGACAATCATTTGAAAGGGCAAAGTGTGTCAGAGTTTATGTAAAATACTCTGGCTGAAGAGCCGCATGCTAATGGGATGCTTTTTTCTTCTGTGCTGTGGGACTCCCTGATATTTCTCGCTTTGACCATCGGGTCCTCTGGTCACCATCTCCCTATTCACCTGTTTCCTTGCTTCTTTGCCCCCATCTTGTCTTTTTTTGCCCCCTTTTTGTGTGTATTGGTTTTCTAAGAGCCCCCAAGGCTGCCTGAGGTGTGCTATGCTAGTGAAAACTCAATGCCACTGAAACTTTAATTAGCCAGACCATGTTTCAGTGGCAGGCGGGTGGCAGCATTTTATAAAAGGTCATGCAACTGTTCTGCAGTCTGCAGCACCCCGGGTCCCCCGCAGGTTTTTTCTCCATGCTCCAACACAAGAGAGCTGCCTCGGCTCTCACGGGGTGACCGAATGTTAAATAGAAAAGCTCAATGGAAATGGCATCTACTTTTTGAGGATAATCAAAAAATGAGTTCCATTGGTGTTAGCTGGCTTAGCTCATCTTCCTCATCCTGGACCTGGCGGCTTGCTCAGACTTACCTTGTTGCCCGGTTGTGTGTTCTCCTCACAGATCCTTGTGCTGGCAGCGAGACAGGCCCAAGCTTATTTTTTGGGCCGTGGTTTGTTCCGTCACACTCAAGCAGCTCTCGCTCCCCTGTTCTTTGCTATCTCAAAAGCAAACAAGCTGCCGCCAAACTGATGCATTCTTGACAGCAAGCCATATCTTAGTTGCTGATTGGAGGCTGCTGCTGCTGCATATCCCATAGGGATGCCAAAACAATAAATGCTTTCTACTGTGAGTGTAACCCCATCCTTGTGAACTCTAATACCATATTGCCAAGATTCTGTCAAATTCTCATCCAGCAGCTTGTATTCAGGCCTCACAAGGTCTTAAAGTTCTTAGATCTTCATGTGGAATGCAGAAATACTGTTGTTTGGATTTCTGAAAATGATTTATTTTTTGTTCTTCTCTCTAATTTGTTCAGTTTAGCCAATTTATGATTGCAGGTGTGAAGTTTGAGCCAAAAGATCAAAGAGGAAACTCTTCAAAGAGCATTTGAGCAAAAAGTGCTTGCCTTAGTTTATTACATCAAGCCTCAGGGACAGAGGAAGAGTTAGAGAAAGGAATAGCTGAGAATCAGGAACCTGATTGGAGGAGAAATCTGCACCAACATACACACTATCCAGATACATAGAGGTGATTCAATTTGTGCTTTTATTGTCTTTGCAGATAGCTGGCTTTAGCCTTTGCTGTAACCCACCACTGTATCCGTACAAACGCAATCAAGCAACTTGATTTGACAAAAGCCTTAGTCAGTTGCATTTGTACAGAGGTGGCCCATACAGAAGCTGTGGGTTTTGGGGTTTGTCCAGCCCATAGAGAGAAAAGAGCTTTAAAAGAAAGAGCCTGGAACAAGAGTCTCCAGATTTGGACTGCTTTGACATTTCACACCAAGCCTCTCCCTACTGTGAGTACATGGGCTAGTGTTTGGTAGTGACAGTCCAGTGTGAACACTGAATGCTAAAAGCACATTGAAGAACACATTCTGAATGTGTATGTGGCATAAGTCTTATGAGATCATTTATTACTCGTGTGGCTGCCTCTTCTGCTTCTTCCATTGCTTCGTTTTCCATGTGGACAAAAGTGAACACTGAAAAACAGTTTTTTACTCGTGCCTGGAGTTGCACGCTGTGAGCTGTTGAATGAGTAATTAAATGGATTCAGGGAGGTGCTTAATCTCTATTTTATTCAGCTGGCTCGATGTAGGGTTCTCCACCTTGCTGTCACCCTAATATATGGCTGCAGAGTTGGGGCCAAAACAGGGTAGAGAGGGGGTTGGTTGGCTGGGCACTCTCACACCGAGAGGCCTCTACTTGCCTGGCTCACTCCGAGTGAATGGATGGACAGAGGAATGGATGGATGAAGTGATGGCCGGAGCTGCCGTTATCTGTGAGAAAAATTCTTTGGCCTAACCAAGTATTTGAGGCACTGGGCGAACACTAAGCCTAACACCAACTGAGCAGTGCAGCCAGCACATCCGAGCCTGTGGACAAAGTCAACACAGCCCCAAATCACTTTAGTACAGTTTTTATAAGCTGTTTCACCATCCATAAATAACTACACGCCCAAATGTTCTCCTTCCCAACAACTCCAGGAGATCAATACAGAGTGGTATCAAGTAGTTCAATAAAAAGCTGAAAGCAAGAAATACAGGGATGTTTTTTTTTTTTTTTTCATTAAGGCAAAAAAAAAGATTCATATTTCTGTGTTCACCTGCAGATATTTTAACTGCCAAAAGCAGAAGTGACCTTAAAGGCTCCTCTCTTACATCTAAAACTATTTTCCCCCAAACAATACCTTCTCTTCCCTGCTTTCATGCCTTTGTCTAGTTAGTTACCATCACCAGCTTTTCTCAAGAAGCAGATGCAACCTCAGTAGGGACGGTTGTGCACCCAGACACTGACTTTATCATACAAATAGAGTGAGGCAAATGAAGAGCTAATTACCACCAATTGTGCAAATAGCCTCTTCCATGTGTGCTGAGGGAATAGTGGAGGAAGAGAGCGGTGAGGTTTGCTAAATAGAGAAGGGGAAAAGAGAGATGACCAGGGGACCACCTATTATTATAGAGTAGGTACTCATCAGTGCCAAATTATCCCTAATGATTCTCCATTATCAGAGCTACCCCGGCACATAACCCTGTTTCCAAAAGCTGATGGAGGGAGAAAAACTGTTGCCAAAAAAGGGGAAATCACAAAACATAAAAAAACTAAGATTTTCTTTCTCTCTAAGTAAATTATATACGTTTGTGTTGTCTCTGAAGTTTGCAAATTGCCTTGACTGACTGTTGCTTAACTGTTTGAATATTTGTGAAGCAGGACAGAACGCCCAACCATAAAAAGTTCTCAGGATAAAGCTATACTCTAGTAGTTGGTATCATCTAATTCAGAGCTTTTGCTGGTGTGGATGTTTTTAAATTACTGTAATTATTTAACGGTTTATGCAATTTAAATAATTTGAAAAGAATAAAAGCTGAGAAAAGCAGCTTTATGCCGATATGCAACACTTTACAGAAGGAAAGTGTTTACGCAATCAACGTAAATCAACGGATTCTGAAGCAAGAAATGACTGTTGAGATTAATTGTTGGAATTACCTTGACAGCGTAAACACTTAACTACTATCAACAAAAAGCAATTGATTTTGACATGGAGATAAGCAACAACAAACCCGTTGGTATTATTGTTGGAATTTTCTGTCGAATCAAAGGAGGCACAGAGAAAAGCATAAATCCGGTAAATCCGTTGGAATAACCATTGGAGATTTCCATTGGATTTACATTGACACTCTCCTACTGTCAACATAAAACCATGAATTCTGACGTGGGTAAAATGTTAAATCCGTTGGAACTATCGTTGGATTTATTTGTTAGAATGACGTTGTTAGCCTGAACACTTTACTTTAATGTGTTATCGCAAATTATGTAAACCAACAGAATCTAATGTGTACAAAAGTAACGGTAAATCCACTGGAATTACTTTAGAATTATCGTTGGACTCATCCATCGGAACTATGTTGATTTTGTGAAGGTTGGATTTATCCATTGGAATTACATTGATAGCTTAAAGACTGAATGTGAATTCTTATCCTTTCCTTACGGCTTCTCCCTACCCCTCCAATTGAAGGGGCATTTGGAGGGGTAGGGCTGTCTGAAATAGTTATTTTAAGGGGAAACCGTAGTGACGAAAGGCTCTGTATCCCACCGCTGTGAGGGTGTCCCACGTCGCGCTGTGCCGCAGAAGAGAATGGCATTTCTCCCCGTGGGTGTGCTCTAAAGCATAGAAGTGTACATTTAAATGTAAGTAATTACTTTTTGTTTTTAGCATGACTTTTTAAAGTTACATAACTTTTTAAAGTTAAATAACTGATGTTATGGATTTTCCGAGCACTGGCAGCTACTTGCATTGATCCCCGACGACTATTGATAACGTCATCGAGTGACATCTGAATTAGAAGGCACAATTTTTCCATTACTCTCCATTTGGAGGGCTAAATTTAGGGGTAGGGAGAAGCAATAAAGGTATGGTAGGAACTCTGATTCAGCCAAACACTTTTGTTTTCGCCAGAGTAAGTTTAAATTACTGTTGGCGTTACCGTTGGAATTACTGTTGCATTTAGCTTTGGAATTACATTGACTGGAAAAAAGGTCAAAGAGTTACGGTTAGTTCTAAGAGCGTGTGCTGTGACACCTCCGCTGATAAAAAGATAATAACTATATATATGTTATTAACATATATATAACTGGTTACATAAACCAGTTTCGCTTTGCTTCCTAGTCAATTATGTGCTGCAAAAATACAAAATCAAGGACAAAACAGAGCCATTGCAGGCCCCATCATGGACCTCTGGAAATCTTCTTTGGTCTGAAACACAGAATCCATCAGTCATGTTTCCAAAATGTTTGCCAAAGACGCCAAAGAGTTTGTGCGAAAAAAGGTCTTACATAATGCTTCAACCAAACTGAAATTGTTTCTTGGCAGATCCGAGAAACCTCATGCTGAAAACATAATCAAAAATCTCCTTGAACACCAATTGTCTTTGTTCCACCTGATCTGGTCAGTTCTGTGCACCAAATGTTGGACATTCTCTTTCAGCCTCTTTTAATTTTCAGAGAATCAGTGAAAATGAGCTCTGAATAAGGACGAAAGCATCAGAAAGAGAAATGTTGAAGAACAAAAGCCTCTGTTCTCTGGAATGCACTGACACTGAGTTTGCCGGGGTACTTTTCTATTTGTCACTGCTCTACTGTGAAATTTGTGCAGTTTGTGCAGGTCTTCACTGAGCCTTTGTGTTGAAGCAACGACTCTATTTTTTCTGAAGATGTTTTTTATTTTGTTTTGTTCAAGTAGTTTTGATAACTCTTCAAAGGGCATAATTTCCCTTGGGATTAATAAAGTACATACATTCATAGAAGTTTGAGATTTATTTTTTTTCCTTGCATAAACTGTGTTTTGGTCTTTTGTGTGTGACTAAAATCTTTACAGAAAAATGTGGTTAGAAGTTCAGAATTTATAATCAAACAAAAAAAAAAATATTTAAAGAACTAGCATTTTTCTATAGGAGGGTTTTCCTCCAGAAAAGAACATTTGAGAGCTGATTGCAGTGACACTTTTGGAAAACTGTCTCTTTAAGGATCACAGAGACCCTAATCAGCACATTGACTGTAATGACTCACTGCCAAGCTTGTTTGAACTGTCCATTTTTTAATGGCAAACTTCATGCCCTGTGTGTGTGAGTGTTGCTAAAAATGTTGCTACTTTTTGTTAAGATACTGAAATGTCTGTTCAAGTAGCTGGACAGGGTGAAAACTACAAAAAACTAAGACAAAAGTAATGATCTTAAGATAAGTATTAACTAAGAAAACAGCTAAACAAATGAAAATTTCGTCAAAATGAGTTGAATAACATGTTAACAATGCTAACATGGACGAAAATGATGTATCAGTTACTTGTCATATGAATAAACTATAGATTATTTAAAAGCTAAATCAGCTTGCTAATAACTGATAACCCATTAATACCTTTTGGGGTCATGGAGTTGCTGGGGCCTATCCCAGCTACAGGCAGGGTATGAATAAAAATATAAAATAGAGAGACAGGAGCACAGACGATCCACCTGGAATCTCTCCTGCTCCCCTGTAGGGGAGTGGGAAAGAGGGACAACATATGAAGGCGTGATGAACTAAATAAAAATAATGCTGGATAAAGGAGTAGAGGATAGAAGTGAGAGAAGTAAAAGAGGACAGAACCCCAGTGCACCACACTTTCCAGCTTCTAACTTCTAGCAGCCTGCTAGCAACTAAGTGGTGTTGAAATTTAACTCAACATGTTAATGGTAAGTTGCATGTAATACTGCACAGATAGCAGATGGTAATAATAATAGAGAATTTTCTGTCGTAGCATGTCAATATATATATATATATATATATATATATATATTATAAAACCCTAACCCTAATCTAATTGAAGACAGCGTAAGCCCACTAATCAGAGGGAATAGGCCGCCATGGCCCGGTTTATCAAACCATCTTCCCTCTGCTTAGCTCCGCAGAGAAATATGTATAATAGATGTTATGAAAATGATCATTATTCCTCCAAACGTCAATACAGTAGGTGAGGTAGGGCAGCAGTAAGTTAGATATTCTGATTGCTAGCTAGCCTGATAATAAGTCTATCCAAAGAGGAATGTTTTAAGCCTAACTTTGAATTGAAACTGTGTCTGCCTCTCTTACATGAGCTGGGAGCTTATTCCATAAGACAGGAGCTTGGTGGATAAAGGCTCTACCTCCAACTATGCTTTTAGAGATTCTAGGAACCACAAGCAGTCCTGCATTTTGTGAGCGAAGTGTTCTGTTTAGTTGGTAAGGCACTATGAGATCTTTAATATATGATGGGGTCATACCATTCAAGGCCTTATAGGTTAGCAGGAGGATTTTGAACTTGATTCTAGATTGAAGTGGGAGCCAGTGAAGTGAAGCTAACACAGGAGTAATGTGTTCTCTTCTGCTGGTTCCTGCTAACAATCTAGCTGCTGCATTTTGAACAAGCTGAAGACTTTTTAAAGAACTTTTAGGACACGCTGCTAGCAAAGAGTTACAGTAATCCAGCCTAGACGTAACAAATGCATGGATGAGTTTTTCAGCATCACTTCTTGATAATATATTTCTGATGCTAGATATATTGCGAAGGTGAAAAAAATGCAGTTTTACAAGCCTGTGATATGTGAGCCTTAAATGATAAATCTTGGTCAAATAAAACCCTTAGGTTTCTAACTGTAGAAATGGAGGCTTTATTTACACCATCCAGGGAAACCATCTGATCAGATAGAGCATGTCTCAGGTATTTAGGACCTGGTATAACGACCTCAGTTTTTTCTCGGTTTAAGAGAAGGTAATTAATTGTTTATAATGGGTAAATACAACTGTGTTTCCTAAGGGCAGCATATACAAACAGGATGATTCGTAGACATTATTTAAATCCTAAAAGTCCAGCCAGCATATCATTCCTGCAGCCTTTATCCTCATGTAAACTTTGGGATGTTGTTTTTCTGGTGAGAATTTTTCATCCCTTGTTTTTGTTTTACTCCTCTCCTCATCATCTTTCCTCTAAGGCTCTATCCTCCTCCAGTAGAGCTGACACAGTCATACATTGGTCAAACCGACCAAAGTACGACGCCTTTTTCCTCCCTGAACATTGATTTTGTAGCAAGGATGAGGGCACGGGCTTATTTAGCCTAAGGCTGCTGTTTGAATTATTTATCGTCCCATTACTGTATACATGACACATGGATAGTTTGCTTATTGAGGCTCTGGTAAGTGCTCGTCTTCATTTTGGATTATAGTTACCTCAGTTGACATTTAATCTCAATCAGTCCTGTCCTCAAATTACTTTAAATTTTGTATTTATAAATTGTAGCTTCAGGCTTGGTTTCACACAAGAATGTTGTCCTAAAAATATTGTGTAATTTTCTTAGTTTTTCACTCACTTTTCATCTGGTAACTGATACGAAATCGTATCAAATTTAAACAGATGACCAAATTGTTATAATTTACTGCTTTGCAAAGTTCCAACGTCCTGCAACTCCTGCCTCAATTCCTTACAGTGACACTCCTGCCTCAAGTGAGGCAGCAGCGTCTCTAAAGACTGATTGACATCGGAGACAAACCCTGGACTTTCCCGGCGTTATCTCAGCATTCTTCCTTCTGTCCTTTCTTCACATCCTTCTGCTAACTTCCCCTTTGAAGCTGTGTCTGGAAAGTATCACAGATGAGATGTGTTCATTTGTGCGTATCAGACAGCAGTACATGGCATGTGGGCTGACAGGTTGGACACTTCCAAACAAACAGAGGCATTTTTGTAAAGGTGGCACTGAAAATAACCCCATTGTGTGTGTCTGTGTGGAGAAGAGAGCAGATCCTGAGACAGAGGGAGTAGCTATCAACATCTTAATGCTCCCTCCTGTCACTTGCTGAGCATCTGCTCTCCTGCTTGATGCATACTCTCAGCTAACATGCAGTAGCAGCATGCTGGTTCCCTGCATCAATAAGAAGCTGCAGCCTTAAAACGAACAAAAGTCTTCATCGTTTCATTTCCTAGCTCTGAAACTCAAATAAAGCCCGCCAAATTAAAATGAAAATTGCTTAAAAAAGTGATTTGAAGTGAGTAAAAACATTTTAACTTCATGGAGGACCTTTCTTTAGTTGAACTTGGCACTGCAGTGGGTCAGCAGGGAGCTTACATGTAACAGATTTACAGCAGATTGTCATAGAGAGAGCGAGAGATTTTTGTCAATACACTTGACGTGTTATCCTATAACACGTGAATTGAAAAACTCAGGTGGCTTTTATTAAAACATTCAGCCTGAATATTAGACTTAACGAAGCTGGAGAAAATCTTCTCTGTTTGCTTGCTTTAAATCAGTTTTTATTGTCACGTTATGCAATTATTTTCCAGTCAGTTTTTTTTAATATATATACTTTGCTTCATATGGAGTCATAACATTGATTGTTAGGAAGAAATGCTTATGAAAATATGTTTAAAAAACAAAGATGATAATATATTTTAAAATTTAAAAAGTAATTATAATGCATATAAGAAGCCAGGCCTTGGGATGCTGCTATCTGACACTTCAAGTCCCCCTTATACTGCTTCGTTTGTACTGTTCTCATTGTAAGATTTTCATTTTTTATTATTAATTTTCCTGTCTGTTTTGTCATGGTTTGTGTGATGTATGTCTGAGTCGTATGTACTCCAGAGCAGGAACCTGCTGAAAAGAATTTCTCCAACAGAGTTATGCCAGACTATTTTTTAATCTTTTCCTGTTTAATAAATCAAGTCAAATCAAATCTTTTTTTTTTTTTTTTTCTAAAATGAGAAAAAAGGTCCTTTGGATAAAAATAAGGTTCACTTTCATCTAAACCAACAAAGCTTCTGTGTTTTTTTATGTGAATGACACCAATCCACCATAGAATATTCAAAATAATAAAACCACCAAACTGGGAAAACTGGAGCCATCAGAGCTAATAATAGCAAATGAAAAGAAAATGGGAATCCAAAGCCAACTTCAACAGATGGGTATGAGGAGACATGCAGGCCAAGACGCTGTAGTTGCCCATTCTACAGGAAATTAATTGACATCGCAGCGCATGTTGTGCCTTTATGTCCACTGAGGTAATAAACTTAATTGCTGACTCATTCATCATTCTGTGAGGTTTCCTTTAGTTATTGGAAAGAAGAGAGAAAAATCCTCAACTTGAGGCTGGATTATTTTGGCATTCCAAAATTCTTCCCACGTTGGAGGTATTACAGTAAAAATCCACCGGTTTACAGCGAGCTCGCCAACAGAACACAAGGGAATCCCAGCACTTCAGAAAACTATAAAGTAATTCTACAGAGAGAAAGATGTTCGCTAAACCAGAGAAAAAAATTATCCAATTTGCAGAGGCTTTTTGATTTATTGCTTTTTGTTCCTGCCAGCACAATGCAGTGGTTTGATTTACAGTTTGCTGTTGTTTATTTTTTTTACTTCTTATAGGATTTTCACACCTCTGTCATTTTGATGTCATTTTAGTTCAATTGTATGAACACGTCTTGTTTCGGCTCATAAAAGATTCTTTCTTGTTGTGTCTAAGCTCACACAAGTGTTTGAAACCTTGAAGAACAAAGATCGTTTTGGGTTCTGTCATAGATTTTTCATTTCATTGCATTTTTCTTAAATCTATTTAACAAAAGCAGATTATGTGCTTAATAGTTTCCCTAATTGGTTGAGAATTTCAGGTTTTTGGAGGCCAAGACGTTTCATTTGTGTTCCGTTCTGAGGTGAACTGACTTGAACTTTGAAGTGACCTGTAGGTGCAGTATAACAGGACTGCACATAGAATAACATCCCTTGCTAAGCTTGACTGAGGTGAAGATGAACATTTGCATGAATTCACTATAGTTTGTGTAGCTGTATACCTTCTATTCTGTGTTTAGGAGAAACATTTAATTTACTTCACATCTGCTACTTAGTGTTGAAGACACACATCACATTTTCATCTGATCCAGATATGTTATTTAAATAATGTTTTCCTGTCACTTAGACTGTTTAGATTGTCTAAAAATATAAGAAATGGCCAAAAAATTTAGAATTTGTATCACTTTGGCCTACAGTGCAAAGCAGCCATAGATTATAACATAAGTGTATTACATTGTACTTTCAAATATAGATTTATCACAAATGGGAAGTGTAATGTAATACAGAAACTTGAAGTTTTTTAAATAGTTAAGACATTGACATGTAAAAAGTATTCTGTTTTGACCGGCATAACACATGACTTCATTGCGGCTCTTAGGATTAAAAATGCTTACAAAAAATCAAAAATACTTACAATGTGAAAAAATATTAAGTTGGTTGGTTGGTGACAACAATGTCAGAGTCCAGTTTTTAAATTAAATAATTGTATTTACATGTCCAAAAGGAAAAAAAAGATGGAATCTACACCACAGTTGATGTAGCTATAGTTTTATAAGTAAATAACCTATAAAAACAATGTTCACGTGTCAAGTTTTGATAGTGAAAGAAGAAAAAGGCTGACAGCACACCAAAATCTTAATAAGAGAAAATGCCATGTTTGACTTGGTTTTCTTGCGTTATTAATTCAAGTAAATCTGCTGCAGCAGGAGGATCCTAATTGATACAGGGTGTACTTTATTTTGAAAGGAACCTGTAGGTGCTGCTGTCAAAAGAAAAGGAATTTAAAGCTGTTAATTGCAGAAAAATACAACACGTTTATAATTCAATTATAGTAAATATTAAAAGCTACATTTTATCAATGAATGGCTTAATGGCCGCATAAACACAGTGTTTTTCTAAAAGGTTAAAGGGACTTGGCGGCTCTCGCTGGTGTTTTGGCTCATAAAACCTTGGACCAAAGGGTTCCTTTAGTGTTAAAGGTTGCAGACTTCTGTTCTGAATCTTAAAAGCAGTTAGGCTACAGAATTACCATATTAATGTAATGGAAGTGACATTCCACACAGTCATGCATAGTTTGAGTAAATAATACTCAAGATTTTTCCCCACCACCTAAAGAATGTTGTATTTACATCATCGTCAGTTTGGTTTCATTTTTATTCTGTAATATTAAAAAATGACAAACAGAAGCAACAAGAAAACTCAAGGAACCACAAACATTCCCATCCGGTGAGCTCCCTCACTGGCCATATACACAATGAGCCACTCGGTTTCCATGGCCCCAATGACGGAAATAGAAAACGCCTGGATCCTTTGATCCAACACAAGAGCGGAGAAAAACAGAAACTCTTGAATTGTGTCTCGTACCCATGCAGCTGCTCTCTTGAAAGTGGAGTCGAGCTTTCAGGCTCAGTTTGAGCGCATTTCAGCGCCCAGACAGCTGTTAAACCAATGACATGGTTTACATCCTGGACAATTTGTACATTTTCATCTGCTTGAGATGCTTCATAGAGGGGTTTTTGTTGATGATTTTTTTTACAAGGTTTCATTTGTGACATTTTCCTGGAATTGATTGGATCTAGCCTCAGAATTATTGCCATGAGATTCTTATTAGGAGGGCAAAAGAAACTGCAAAAACAGAGAAGGTTCGAAAGGTGCTGAAGAGAAACAAAGACAAAGAAATCAACAGAAAGGGAAGAAGGCAGAGAAAAAAACGTGTGAGGAGGGGGACAGCAGAAGGCCGGCGGAGTCGGAGATAAGAAGCTGCAAGAGTGATTGAAATAGGATTAGAGGAGACAGGCTCTGCATGCCGGCCACAGCATCAGTGTTAAACCTTCACTTCACAGGGACTGCCTATCAAAGCTTCCCCGGACTGCTTGGCAGCGAGGGGAAAGAGCCTCCAGCAGGGTCATCCACAGCCACACACCGTGCACATGCATGGAACAGTTGATCCCATCCTCCATCCAGACCCAACACGTCTCCATTATGTGCATGGAGCTGGCTCCCTCCTCCTCGGTTTCTCATATTCCTGCAGTGTCTTTGTGGAGTGGATTTTGACAGAAGATAAAGTGCATTGATGAGCCTTTTTTTTTAAACATTTAATGAGGCGAGCAGTGATGAGTTGGCAATAGTAAGCCCTTGCTTCCTTGCAGTCCAAATAAAGTTTTAATGAGAACTTTTTCCTCCAATTTGTGCCAAAACCACAAAGCTTTTCAACTGCTTCCCAAGCAACTGAGAGCAAAATTTTCACCTAAAGTGGGGTGATAGGAGTGACACCGAAGTGTAAAAATACAAATTAGACTAACATTAATATGCTACAAACTACAAACTACACAGCAAAAGACAATGACTGTATTAATGATGGATGCTGGAAGCAGATAGTTTATATTGATCTGACCTGAAAAAGGACTTCAGCTCTGTAGGTTTTACCAGCTTGTATGGGTGAGATCACCCAAGGTAGTTTGTCCAGTAGACTGGACAAACACACCTCCCAGTTGTGAGAAAACCCCAACTGAAACTGTTGTTTAAAAAAATAAAAAGACTGTGTTGTTGTCATCCTATTTTTGCCAAATGTATATGGTAAAAATAGAATTAAGTCAAGAGCAGACTTATCACCAATATTTTCAAGATCTAGCTGTTTTTATTATAGTTTGATGACAGACCTCTCAATTTGAATCGTGTTCTGTTCTGTGACAGTTTCACATTAAAGTTGATTGATGACTACCATGCTGGTATGAAAAGCTCCCTAGTGGTTACTTTATGAAGTGATTTAGCTAAGGTTAGGTTTTTTAAAGAGCTTCAACCTAGAAGTCAAAGAGCACACCTATTATATGGTATAAACCATAGATGTGTATAAACTGGAGGAATAATTCTTGACTGCATCTATGGATTAACTGACTGTATCTGAGAACTGGACCGAGTGAGTGTGACGTCATCCTTAGAAAATACTTAAACTTCCAGCTCCAACCAAATGAACGTAATTTAGTCGCCATTTTTGTCAAAGTCCGGACGCTGCCATGATTAAGCCATACATTGTCAGTAAGCAGTGATTGGTCCGAGTTGGTCTGAGTCAAATTTTCTTGGAATGAGTTTGTTCGAAGACCACACTGCTACCAATTGAAAGCAGGCAACACGAAACCTGCCAAATGTTTTGAATGTCGGACATGGGGGCCTGCACCTACTTTTATTGAAGCATTTGATTGGTCAGATTATAATTTGAATAACTTGAATTACAGAAAAAAATATCATAAAAACTGAGGATTATCAAGAACGTAAAAAAAAAAAGGTATCACAGCAAGACTGATTATTCTGACCAATAGAATGACTGAGTAGTAGCTGTTTATTTCTCAATAGAAGTCGATGGGATTTTGAGGGTACTTCCTGTTTTTGAACACCAGGGGGGGAGGAGTCACTCAGTCCAGAGCTTAAATAGTCAATGGACCAAATGTGATCCTTGAAGTGGGAGTGACACGTTTACTTTACCTAACTAAACAATGGTCCAAAACATCAAGTGAAGTTTGAAAGTCTGTTGGGTTCACCCTTTGGTCATCCCACCTGGAAATCAAAACCTGAATCCAGAGATCTTTAGTGAAACTGCAGCATTTGGTACTTCCTGGTTCGCATGAAATATATTAACGTGTATGGGCCTTGTATTTTTTTTTTTTTTTATTTCCAATAAAATCTCTCTTGTAAGTACTTTTGTCTTTGTATGGGAGTAAATTGAGAAGTGCTCTGCCCCTGCTCTAGCTGTTCTCCTGTCAAATGAAACACTCTTTATTCCAGGCTCATCCAGCACAGTTTTTCTTGAGTTTCTCAGCATGATCAAACATTGCACTTTAGGCCTGTTCTGTTACTGTAGATTATGGATCCCTATAGCTAAAATGGCCTATTTTATCTGCTGAAAAAAAGACAATTTGCTGATTGGTAAGTGCTTCCTCTAAGTGCATATTATACGGGAGCGTGAGTATGCAAGTATACTCCTGTGGGATCTGTATTACTGTGTGTATGTGTGAGATGGTAGTTTTCCTTTCGGAGCTCATCAGTTCATATCCACCACCCATCCCACCGCAGCGTGCAGTAAATAGAGTCTCCGGCACACATTGAGAAATGGCACAATTATCCCCTGCTGCTGAAATATGGGCCGGGATGCTCCACTGCTTCTTCCCCACAGAACATTTGCTTGCGTGTGTGATTGTGTACGAGGGGCTGGGTTTTTTTTATTCTTTTTTTTTTTTTTTTTTTTTTTTTCTCTATTTACTCATTGTGATGGGCAATCAACACACAGGCAGGGTTCTCTCTGCAAATCTGACACGTGCACGTATGTAATCGTACAGACAGCTGCACACAGACATTACACAAATAACCTCCCACATACAACACATTTGTGCTGATATTTCAATTCCTAAGACCTTAGACCCGTGCAACCATTCGGGGGTTGACCCGTACTGGTAGTAGGGGTGGAATCTTGGGGCACCTCACGATTCCATTATGAAACAATCATCAAAGCAGCTGCCAGTCATTATCTGATTTCGGTGGATGTGAGATTTTAGCTGCCGGTCTTTGGTTATTAATTGAGCAGTTATTGTGAAGCATGATTCTGTGGCGAGGGAGGTCCAAACGTCACATGTTAATGCTGTCCTGTCGGCTTTCACAAGTGCTACATGACTTCAGCTTTCGTCTCGGTATATAGAGCTTGGATGACCGTGTCGGTGAAGAAGCAATGTTTTATCTCAACTCTAATCATATTCATTTTTTCGATTGATTATTTAAAATAACTTAAAATAACTTTACTGTGCAGAACAAAAAGAAAACACCTGAATTTTATTGTTAAGTGACTTTAAGGACTTCATTCATTTATTATAATAAGGGCGTTAAATTTAAAAATCTTTAAAATTTGCAGTCACTGAAGTTTCTTTTATTATTCAGCAGCTTGAACAAGTTTTCTAAATAAATCTCTTCATTCCATTGCACTCTTTTGAGCTGATTTTCTGTAAAAATGTATATCCAGGATGCTAAAAGTGGAATAATTGCTCAGGGTGTAGCTTGTCCTTGGAATTGAATCTTCCAGGAAGTGCCACAAAGATCTTCCCTTTGGTTGACTTTGTGTTGCAGACATTTATCCAGAGAAATCTGTGTGGAGTCTAACGAAATGAGTTTGTGGCAGGTGAATTATCCTAAAGATACAATAATTGTCCGGTTTGTTGTCTGAGAAGATTAAATAATTAAAAATAACTCAAAAAAACAGACATTTTAAAATGGTTCAGTTTAGAGCACAGACACACACAAAGCTAGGTTTAGCATAAAATATTATTGAGACGTAATTGAACGGTGTGGAGCGGATAAGATCATTTACGCATTATATCTGTTTTTTTCCAGGTCGCTGTGCTTCCAGTTCATTTAGCAGGTTTCCCAGTTGAAGCTAATTCATCAGAATTAAACATGTTGTACAGCACACTTATGTAAAAGGACCGTTTAGTGCATTTATGTGCCGTCAGACCTTTTGTGAATGTCCAACGAGTCCCTGAAATGTCACGGGCTTGCTGGGTCCTCTGAAGGCAGCCATACACATAATGTTATTAATCTCAAGTGATTTCTCTTTCCAGTGGCTTTTGACATTTGTGCAACTCTGCAAATTGCTTGTTGCAATGAAATGGCAGAGAGTATGAAAAAATAAGACGTGTTTAAACCACAGGATGGGAATGTGAATGAGCTGCCCCGTCAGTCAAAGATCAAACTAAGAATTTGTTTTTTATTCTCTTTCTTACAGATATGGAAAAATAGTGTCAACTAAGGCTATTCTGGATAAGAACACTAACCAGTGCAAAGGTAAGTCATCTTTTTTACTCATTCAGTTTGTTTTGATGCTTTTGCTTTGATTTTTTTCTTTCTTCTCGTCTCCGCGAGCGGAGCGTTTCTAGGTTTATTTCTCGGCAGAAGCTGCTCTTTGTTGTAAATCTGAGCTTTAGGGTGGAAATGATACAAAACTACAGGATAAGGAATGACTCCTTTGTGCCTCAGACATGTTTACATGTCTCTGTGTTAGTATTTTGATAGACTCTTGGTTTTTGCCACTAAATTGTGCACACTTGAAATGAAACCACTTTCGTCTCATTTCAGGCAGTTTTTCAGCACACAAAATACATGCTATTACACACTTAAACATGCACTTACACCAATTAGGAGGCTAACAGGCTGTCCTATTAAAAAATGTAATTTAATACCATCATCAGCCTCACCCTTTAAGCGCTTTGGCCACACGATTTTCATGTTTCCAAACTCATTTATCATTTTTTGAGCTGTCTTAGTTGTGATGATGAAGACAGACAAAGAAGCTGTGAAGACGGGGGGGATCGGATGGATGGAGAGGGGAAAGATTGTGCGGCGCTTGCCCTGAGGTGTCCTGCTGCACTGTTTAAGAGCTATTGAAGTTCCATCGATACTTTTAATTGCTTTTTGTGGTTTCCCTGCCTCTGAAGCGTGGCCCTTCAAGGTGACGATGTCTTCCTAACCCGCTGCACAGATTAGTTTATCCTGCCAGGCATTTTCCAGGTCAAACATTCAACTTTGCTTTTCTTCAAAATAGAAAAAAACCAAAAGTCTTTTGTAGGAAAAATTGCTTCCATCGAGATACCTGGCAAAAGATCACATTTGTTGGAATAAATCAATCTACACAAAACAAATCACATTGAAACTGAGAGCAGCTCTGCCCTCGCCGCCCCCTTCTGACTCACCCTCATTGGCTGACTGACAAATTCATGAAAAACTACTTTTTTAAAATGGCGGCTTTTCTATTGGTTTGATCTATAGTTTTTTTTTGGTCGGTAAAAGTCTGTTTACCGGTATAAGACATGTTCAGATGAAAGGACTGTGAGTGTTTACTAGTTGTTCCATTTCTGTTGAGTTGTTGCTGCGTCTTCATTTACAATCTACTCATCGTGGATCTACTGGAACTGCAGTCAGCTAAACTTTGACGATAAATCTATGGAGACTATTGTTAAATGATCCAAAACAACAGTGATGTTTAAGTTTTGTTTCCTACTGAAGTTAACCAGGAAGTTGACAGAAAAGTTTTAGAGTGTGACATTGTGACAAACACCATTTCTTTCTAAATCTTAGTGCTTTTATCGGTTAAATAAAAGCATAACTGATAGTAATTTCAATTATTTGATTTTAAGGTTCATGCATCCAGTAAAAAGTGGGGATGTCCCGAGGTTTTTTTTAGTCCGGTCCGAGTTGTTTGATTTTGAGTACCTGCCGATACCGAGTTCCGATGCAATACTTGTGTAACATATTTTAAAAAGAACACATTCAGTAAACAGATCCAAGTTTTTTGTGTTTTTCTATTTTTAACTTTGGTTGTGGTTGTAGACCTAACCTGGCGGCATGTGTGTGAATTTTTGTGAAGAGCCGCTGAGACGCCAAAAGGCAAACGTAAGCTAATGTACTTTATGAGTGGAAACAGGAGATGGATGTTTGCAAAAAGTCAGAAGGAATGGAGGCAGAATGTTTTATCAAGCTTTAGAAGAAAATCACTCTTCATCGGAAAGAGTAGTTGAGGTAAAGTAGAACTGCACAAAGCGCGGTTCCTGCCGCCGCAGGTAATTGCCGTTTCCACAGCCATCTCAGTACATCTTTAAAAGGTGAGTAGATATTTAATAGTTAATGACCCAAGCGGGTGTGCTGAAGACTGATGGATCTCAGAGTGAAATCAGCACATGCCTCTAAACTGCTCACGTATCTTTTGCTGCCAGTCGTCTGAACCCCCGACACCTGTTTGAATGTCAGCGTGTTGGCTTATCAACGCCATCACACGGCAAGCATCGCTCTTCTCTGGCCCCCTCATCCCTCCCCGCGCGTTTTGTTTTCAGTTTGGCTGAAGTTTTGGCTCAAGTCTGCCAAAACAGAGAGAAAAGATGGGCCAGGAAGGAGGTCAGGATCAGTCGTCTCTGAAGGAAAGAATCAGATTTATTATCTGCTACTGGAAAACAAAGCAAAGCCTGCTGTGAACGCGCTGAACTTCTTTGGTCTCTTTTGTTTAAACCTTAGCTTATTGTTTCAAAACTTCCTCTGAGTGGATCCATCCCTTCATGTTCTGTTATGACACCAAACATTTGTCATAAACCTGAGATATTTTCAGGGATACTAAAACAAACACAAGAATTATTGACAATACTCAAACTACGCTTTTATAGTGTGTCCATGCATCTGTAATCAATATTTATTCTTTTGATAAAGCAGTAAAGATCCTGAGTACAGATTTAAAGGGAATATTAAAGCCTTTGTCATGTGCACCCATACGAGTGCCACGAGCTGTTGGGTTGTCCGGCCCCGTGGAGGGTCATAGAGAGGAGCGGCCGCATCTTAAGGGGAGCGCAGGTTTGAGGCTCATACGGCGATTTCAAGGGACGTCATAAAAACTGGACGTACCATCATTCGACATGTGGTAAATGTATTGTGAAGCAGTCAAAAGGCTAATGGAAGATGCTGTTGTGTGGTGACTTAGCCAATGTAGTTGTTTCTGAGGTGCAAGTACTGGATCCTTATTGACCACATGTAAATGATGCAAGCACGGGGTGTGCAAGAGATATGCAAGTGCCTGTGTGACGATGTCTACTTTTTACCATTTTTTCCTGCAGACAGCCTGTATCCACCCATAAGGGCAGTTGTGACAAAGGCTTTACGTTCAGTCGTATTAACACATTTTATTCGTCACTTTCTTGTACTTCTCAGTTACTTTTGAGGACTTTCTCTGCACCACTTACCGTACCTGCCTTGATTTTGAAAGGAAATGTCACTTTAGAAAATAAATCTTCATTTTTGTTCTTTTTGTTTAGAACTTTATTTCAGAATTAGGAGACGATTACAAAGCAAATGAGCCTGGTTCTGGAAAAGGAAAGTGAAGTTTGCCAAACGGTCAAAGGGAGATTTTTAGGTTTAGACTCTAACATATGGTAAAAGTGGAAAGCTGTGACACAGAATGAAACCTAATGATTGAAGGACAGCTGTCAAAATGTTCGATCAGATAGCTTGTGTGGGCGTAAAGTCTGGCTGCTGCAGATGAGCTCGGATAAACAGCGGCGATAAAGCTTTCATCGGGTAGGGGTCAGGTGTGTTTTCCTGTGCAAACAAACGTAAAGCAACACAAACGCCCACGCTCCGGCAGAAACGCACAGGGTTTCTGCATGTGCATATGCATTTCTGTTCTCTTTATCTGCACGGCTGTGTTTGAACTACCACATCACACGTCTGCACTCTAAAGCCATGTAACACAATTCTCCCACGCACTCCGGCGTAAGCGCCGCTCACACACACACGGACTGATGGCAGCTCCACACACACCCCCATCCATCTGCCTGAGGTGTGCTCTGCTCCCGCAGCGGTGACCGTGCAGTGGATGTATCAATCCTCTTCCTAACATCGCAGCGTGTGTGGCTGCATGCTCAGCTCCACCGCTGCATCGCAGCTGCAGCCTCTGCGTCCTCCCGGCACGGCGGTGACTCAGTCGCTTCCCTTCCCCTGTGATGCGCCAGCATCTGCACTCTTCTTACAAGAACGTGTCATCTCCTTGTAAGCCGTGCACGCCGAGTGTGCACTTGCTGTGGATGTGTCCGAGTTCAGATACAAAACAGGAAGTTCTGAAAGTGCTTAAGGGCTGTGAGTAATAGCAGCTCATGCTCCTCCGCATTCTTCTGCCCCCCCACGCTCCATCTTTATATCTCTCCCATCTGCATTTACTGTAGGATCACAACAGTGGTTTGGGGTTTACATCAGAGATGGAGTGGGGGATTGAGAATGGCAGCGGGAGCAGGAAAAGAAATGGATTACGAGAACCCCAAATCGCTCATTTGCCATCCGTGCCCACGAGGGCCTCTTAAAAGGCGGCTGCGACGTTTGAAATAAAGCAGGGCTGATCGAATGGAGACATTTTATTTTTCCTGTCACAGCCTGGAGGCACAGGAAATGACCTCAGCCCTTTAAAGGACCTCCATTCCCCTCCCTCCACCGCGGGGAGATAAGGCTGCTCCCAGATTACCGGGCTGACTGGTGCTCTGCCGCCACGGTCCGGCGCAGGGAATTGCGGGAGATGGATGAGATGACTGGACGGTCTCTTGCGGCCGACTCTACGTCGTGTTTGCTTCAAAACATCTGTTTTTCACCAGGATGCGGAAAACTCTCAAGGGCACTTTAAGGACGTCTTGAAGGAATTTGAGTCCCGCTTTAACAGCCTGTTTTATTCTCACAAGTTTTGATTCTGCTTGAAAAGCTGCAAAAATCAAGTTAATGAGTTGATTTATTTCCATTTTAATCAGCATGTTTTACTGTTTCTGCTCATCTCCAAGTCCTGAATCAATACGGCTCTGCTGGACTTTCATGCAACCTCTGCGTTCCACTTTAAAAGCCTGTCAGGAGCTGGAACATTACAATCTGAAGCATCGTTTCCCTTAATGGAGAAACACAGGCAGTGTTGCATTTAGTAAAAACAGATTGATTGGTGCATCAGTGCCTAAGCGGAGTATATTGCATGACTCCCAGCAAAGGAGCTCTTGATGAATGAGGTGACGTTCCCCAAAACGGCCTGTTATTCATTGTCATGTGCATGTGTTCTGGTAGGGAGGGGGAGCCGGGGCTTTTTTTTTTTTTCATCCGTTATTGGTTTCTCATTAGAGGCCAAGATATAAACATTTGTCTATGTTGTACACCGGGCTGCCGCAATTAAGCATTCTCTTTGCCGCCCTCTCTGCCCTTTGAAAATGAATTATGTGCAGATGAGAAGACTGAAGTGCAGCCAGCAGCGGACCTTTTCCAAGAGCCTGTGCTCCTTCAAAGGCCATCCATCCATCCATCCATCCATTTTCTTCCGCTTATCCGGGACCGGGTCGCGGGGGCAGCAGTCTAAGTAAAGATGCCCAGACTTCCCGCTCCCCAGCCACTTCCTCCAGCTCCTCTGGGGGGACCCCGAGTCGTTCCCAGGCCAGCCGAGAGACGTAGTCTCTCCAGCGTGTCCTGGGTCTTCCCCGGGGCCTCCTCCCAGTGGGACATGCCTGGAACACTTCCATAGGGAGGCGTCCAGGGGGCATCCGAACTAAATGCCCGAGCCACCTCAACTGGCTCCTCTCAATTTGGAGGAGAAGCGGCTCTACTCCGAGCTCCTCCCGGGTAACCGAGCTTCTCACCCTATCTCTAGAAAAATGGCAAGATTCACTGAAGGAGAAAGGAGGGAAAATGTGTGCCGTTTCCTGCTTGCATTGCCCATTAATGGCTCTAATTAGCAATAGCTGAGAGATAATCACATTGATTTGGATGGATCCGGCATGCAGAACCTCAGCAGAAAACACCCGCAGCCTTTGTTAACGCCTGCTAATCACACGGAGGCCTCCATCAGCCCCCGGACCCAGTCTCGTGTTCTCATAGGTTCCGAGTTGGTTGGCCGCTCACGGACTCCATGTCTGATCGACCAAACTTGTCATAAATAGAAGGAGCTGTGCCATGAATGCTGCATTCTTTGAGCTCTGACCTTTTGTACTATCTGCACTTCCTGCGCTGCTTTTGCATGCAGTGTGGTCTCCTGTTTATGCGCTTCTACTCCTAATTCCCCTTCTTCTATGGAAAGTCCGTCTTTGGATAATAAGCGTGTGGATAAAAGCACATTTTTGCTTCGTATTCTTGTTTTTTCAATTGTTTTTTTTTTATTATGAAACTCAAATGTCTTAAACTTGACAGAAAGGCAGCTCTGCAGAAAAAAGGATATTGAAACCGTCATTACTTCCTTCTTGTCACAGACTCATTAAAGGCCCAGCCCAGTGAAAATCATGTTTTTAGTATGTTTGAATTCCCTCTCTAGTCTCTTAACTAGATAGTGAGGGGCTAGTGCTCTGGATTTTAAAAGCAATTCAAACCATGCTCGGTACTTTAACCTCTTTAAAGGCCATTTATGAATCCACTGTGTTCTAAAAATGAAAATTTGGATAATTCAATTTTTACATGAAAAATATTTCAATTGCTATGCATTGAGGTCTATGTTCACTGATCTAGTGAGCCCTGATGTTGAAATTGTAGATTTAGACACCCTGAAGAAATGGCACATGCCGATATAGTGCACTAAGTAGTGAAGGAATTAGGACACAACCATGTTTTTGTGGCCTTTTTCTGATGATGGGGGACAAAATAAACTCAAAATTCCCTTCCTGAGTATTCCTTTAGATAAATTGTTGTTAATCAAAAGCAGACAAAAAAATTGATGATGCTCGCCATTTTTGTTGCACTGCTAATGTTAGCTTGGGTGTGTGAGGGGCTGTAAGCTAGCAGGAGAGTGTGTAAACAAATTCAATGATGGGAAATGAAGGTGGACTTACTTCCGCAACAACCTTTCTGCCCACAACTTAGAGGTGAATTTCTTATGAGCTCCTCCTGCTCTGCAGAAGCTATGTCCTGGAAATAACTCAGGTTTTTGGATTTTGGCTAAAAACGGCATCGTCAGAATAGAAAAAAAAAATATTGGGAATGCTTTGATAACAGATCAAAAGGTGATCGCTGGGGCCTTTAAATTCTCAATCCTCTTTCTTTCTAGCACGCTTGTTGAACAATGTCCTGTTGGGCTCCACTGACAGCTGAAAAGGCGTGCCCCCCGCCATCTCTTATCCCAGACCTGACCCTTGGGTGACGGTAAAACCTCAACATGAGCTACAACCTTCTGCTGACCTGTCAGGCCACTCTTTCCTTGCACATCCCTTGACTAATGATCCCACCCTTGATTATTTAAGGACGGCATAAATCATATTTGCAATGAGTAAGAAGGCTAGCGGGGGGCGGCCAGGTTGTTCCTCATCAATGACTCACAGATGCAGAACAAAAGAAATGGGCCACAGCGTTGTTTACCGCCTAGAAACGATTCATCCTCGTCCAGGCAAGAGGCTTTTTTGTCTACTACTTCAGGCTCTGAAAGTTGATGCAGCTTCGTTGGGATACACATCCCCTCCCCGCCGTTGGCAGGTGGCGCCATCAAGCCCGACGCCGTGATTACATTGCTTATTACAAGCTAAAGCTCAAGTGGGAATAAAATGGCATTGAAGAAAGTGTTAGCAGGCCGGAAAGCCAACGCTGGTAATCTCTGAGCGTATGTAGAATACATGAGGCACGGCTATTTTAAGACTCTATAGGTGCAGCTAAAGGGAGCGTGAAGGTGATGCTTTGACTGCTCTTTATTCACAACCCTGCAGAATCTGCTTCAGTTACTTTTGCATCAGCAAGTACTCAACTTGGTTTTATGTTCTACCGCAAGCGTGTGAAACTGCATCATTTACATTTTGTAAAAACTTCAATATCTATAAAGGACTGTATCAGATTTAGTTTGAAATGTCCATACTTCATACACATGAACCAACTAAAAGTTACATTCTAAAGAACCACTTTCATTTTTTTCACTTTGAGTTTCATTTTAACAAGTAACCAACACCTGTCAGGCCTCAAAGTTATTTTCACATCTTTTTTCAAAACATTTTAAGGTTTGCTTTGAGCTGAGACAGTCATTAACAGGTCATTTCAAATGAGACTTTCTCCGAATCTAAAAATACTTTAATAATATTCTCCAAAACAGACTGGAGTCATGTACTCCAACTGTTAATGTGTTTTAGGAGCAAGTTTTAGGGTCTCTTCTTCTTGTGAATAGGATTATTATTTATCATCAAGTGAAATGTTTAGTTTTGTCTTGAAAAGTGTTTTTATGTCAAATGCTCTGAACAACTGCTAATAAGTCTTATTGGGGAAAAAAAGTAAAATATTTGCACAAAAAGTGGAGAAAAAATGTGGAAATGGAGTGATAGTGAGTGGAAAAAAGATGAATCATTCTAATAAACAGGGGTTGGTCTTGACTCGTGTGGGCTGTTCCACCTTAAAATGACAGTTTTGACTAAGTTTGCTCATTGTTTTGACATTTTTTAAAGAAACATTCAAACAAATCTATTTTTTATTTAACAAGTGTCCCAACTTTGTTGTGAGCCAAAAAAAAAAAAAAAAAAAAAAAGAAGTGGAGCCTAAAACATATTTTTGGATTAGTATGAACTTCATCAGAATTGAGGCAAATAATTCCCAACATGGTGGAGAATAGTTCAGTTTGGTATGATTTCTGATAAAAGGTTTTCTAAAAGTTTTTTAAATGCTCAAAAAACAACCAATCCCTTCAATAACTCCTTCTTTGGATACATTAACATCATGACATTATAACATCAAATGAGTGTTTAACCAAAGAATTTTTAATCTTGTCTTTGTTTTTTTGATCAGTCACATTGATGTGTTTAATAAGTAGACAAATCCTGGCATTTCTATTTGCAGTGGAGCGTTAGGTCATTCAGAATTGGATCAATCCAACTCCAGCTGGACTGTACCATTCAGTGGAAAAATGTTACTGTGGTTTAAGGAAGCAACTGGTACTAGAAAATAATTATGTTACCTACTTTAAATGGAAATGGCCCTAAAAGATGACATAATCTTAAGTTTTTTTTCTTAGTTTTGTTAAAATGGTAAAAACAAACAAGCTGTTAGAATCTCAAATTCAAGCATTTAAAACAATTATTAGAGATATTTATCAAAGTTACATGTAGGTTTTAATTTAATTTAATGTATTTATTAAGCACTGAGTTCATAACCGAGGATGTCTCTATGTACTCCACTGAAAGCAAGAAACATCCTAACGAGATGAATTAATTATGATTGTTATAGTCCAATTCATTCCAAGTAATTCCAGAATGGTGTAATTCAATTCCATCCAGATCGTTCCGATATGCCCATTTTGACTGTACTTTATTTATAGTTTATGTAAGTGACCAGCCGGTTGCATGGAAGAGTTTCCAGTTTAAATCCTGAACTGATCAATACTAAATAGATGTTTTACAGAAGGGATCTGACTGTCTTTTGTCAAGGTCACATGTGTGTGAGGGTGTACCTGTATGTAAAATATCGAATGACAGTAGAAAATAAATCAGTTTGATTCGTAGAAGATGCTTTAGAAGAATAGTATAGATAATCAGAATAATCATATTATTAATCCAATATAAATATTAATCTATTATTAATATGTAATAATGTATAGATGATCATAACTCCAATCATAATTAAGATAACTATGATAAAAATGTTTTTAGTCAAAATCAAAAATCTTGTGTCGTTTTCTAGGACATAGTTTCTGTAGAGGGGCAGAAGTTCATTAAAATTCCCCTCTGAGTTGTGGGCGGGACCCTCCGCTCCCTGTTGCAGAGAGCTCTCTGTTTACACAACCTGCTGCTAACTTACAGCTTCACATCTCCAAGCTAACTATAGCGTTACAACAAAAAACGATGAACAATATCATATCTATTCATCTGAACAGTTTTGATCCAGATTCCAGCTCAGATGTGAAAACAAAGATGTTCATGACTCCGTTTGTCTGTAAGCAAATGCATCAGAATGAAGCGGAGCAGGAAGCTTGTGGCCCCGCCCGTCACAAATCTTTTTCAAACTGTATTTTTTTGAGGATTTGAATAAAGAGAAACTCAGAAATGCAGTTTAAAGCTTAATTTTGTTTATAAATGCCCTCCATCATCAGCAAATGCCACAAAGAGCGTGTTAAAAACACTTTTTTCATCACCATGGGTCTTTTTTTAGACTTTTTTTCTTTTCCTAATTGCTGTTTAAGCTTTAAAAGTTCTGATTAATCTTTGTATCTTATAGCATCCTAAGTGTTTAAACAGAAACAGACTAGAATTGTTTTTAAAGTTAAAGAATAAGACCTAAAAATAAAAAAAAAAAAGCTTATCTGGAATGTTGGCAAAGACAGTTTTGATGATCATCTACACTTTACCAGTTTCGGCCCCTCTACTGTTTAGCCAATAAGCTCCCTCTGATATTGGATGAATAACTCCTCTTTTGTGTGTGTGTGTGTGGGTGGGGGGGGGGGGGGGGGGGGGGGGGGGGCACATTGAGCCGTCCGTGGCCTGTTTGGCCTTGAGCCCTGGCTCTCTGGCCTTTGTAGATCCCGATTGTAGCTTCTTGACAAGGACACTTCTACACCTGGGGGAGAAGATGACAAGAAATACTAGAACAGCCAATGAGGCGGCTGCTCCGGTCCACCATCAATGCCTTTGCAATAAATCCAGGGAGCGAGGTTGATGAGTTAATTCCCCGTTCTGTCCTCTGTGACAGTTACTTTGCGGCATAGGAGTTTTGTCCCAGTCCTCTGAGAAGGTGTGATGGTGACACTGAAGGAATCGTGGCTGAAAAACCTGCTCCTGCATCTTCTAGCTGCTTTGTGTTTGCAGATGACAGCAGAGCTGTTTAGTTTACAGGGTGTCAGTAACAGATGAAACCACAGGAAGTGAAGCATCGGCTTAAGACTTGAATGTTCTCTTAATGCTCTGATGACAGTGATGCGCTCTGAAGTTTAAAAAATACTGATCATAATAATGCAGATGTCTCCTGCTGGGATTCTGCCAGACGATGGATTTATGATCTTCTCGGGTTCTCTCATACAGCTACACAAGAAGACAATGAGAGGCTCCAAACAAGCTTTTGGTCATTTTACAAACATGGTGAAAAGCAGCTGTAGATTTTTTTCTGTGATTAGTTTGTGCTGCAGGAGAAGTCAAGCAAAGACAAACGTGAAGATGCTTTCTTCTGGTTCTGGAGTGAACCCAAGACTTAGCTAAGTCTTCGATGTCAACTCTCTTTTGTAAAACCACGCTTGCAGTGTTTGAACAAACCGTAAAATCAACACACGACCAGCATGAAAGAAAAGCCCCCGCAAGGCCACAAAATAATTTTAAAACATTGTTTAATATTTATTTTGTTAAATGTATTAGTCAGTGAAGAAAAGTTTCTGTTATTGGCAATTTCTTTACTGTCCCCACGTTCATAGGCATGAACCCCTTCAGGCTGACACACACACACACTTTCTCTGCGGATCGACAAAACGCTTTCATTTGAGCACCAATTCATTTGCATGGTCAACAACGGCTCGCCACCGAGGCCGGCTCTAGGATGACGGAGCGAAAGGCGGTGCCTTATTTCTGGGTTAGAAAATGAGCTCGCACGCAAAAATAACTATTATTAAAACATATGCAAGTTGCACGTGCTTGACATACGTGTGATGCTGTTTTATGATGTCCTTACGCCACGCTCTAGTCCTAAGTAAGGTGTGAGTACTGGCTTCTTACTGACAGGCGTGCAAATACTTCACTCTGAGCCAAAGAAAAATCCGTACAACACACCTGCGTCTCACCTACTTTGCCCTTACATGTTGTGTAAGTGCTCATATGACCTGTCACCCACAGCATGCCCGTAGTACAAATTTTATTTCAGGTTTGCCCATTATTTCACCTGTAGACCGTACTAATGCATCTAAATGGGCATGTGGGTCTACAGTAAAAAATATATCAAACTAATTATTATGTTCTTTTGTTTATTATTAATTTGGATCAGTTGGAGTTTTTGCAGTTCACTCTTAAGAAGCCAGTGTCACGATTTGCAATCGGTCCATTTATCATGTGAATCATATTACAGCGCTGTTCTGCATACTTGCCCACTGAATAGCCCATCCATCTCCACCATTAACCATCATTACTCCACTACATGCAAAGTCTAAGTGATAAACATACGTGTAACCAATCAGATGAATCATCCGTGTGCAGGACCGGCGTCGCCAAACGACTCACACGGACGTAAATAGTTACGCCGCATTGCGTAACTGTTCTAGTAATTCACTCCAACTTGTCACGGATTCATTACTCATACTTAGGGTGTTATTATTCTATTGTACGGAATGTAAAATGGGGTCATTAGTGCCAAATAGAAGAATGTGAAAAATTGATATATTGGTGCAAATAATGCTGCATAGTGTAAAGCAGGAAACCCCAAACAATCCTGACAATTAGCAGATAAAGAATAGTCATTTCCCTAGAAGTAATTAGGATTAGCATAATTTGATGGTGAATGTAGGAATAATGGCAAGTTGATTGATATGTCGATACATGCTGTAATGAGTCCCTTATCTCAACTCCTCACTGAAGACGCCTGTGTGGGGCGCAGCCCGAGGTGACATCCACGCTGACGTACCTCCCTGAAGGCGGCGTCTTGCACAGGCAAGGAAAGCCCCTGTGTAGAATGGAGGCAACATGAGGGTCCCACCATCATGTAGACAACCCCCCTCAACTGAAGCCAAACAAGGAAACACGATACGGCAGCTCACGTTCCCTTCATTTCTCACAGAGAGGAAACCTGCACCTGTGCATCCTGCATCCGACCCGTGTGCATGCGTCTGTCAGCAGCTCCGCCTCTACATTAGCGAGCAGCTGCACGCTATTATTAGCAGCCACGTATTTAGTCAGTCACTTTGAGCTGCTTTGAAGTGACAGCTATCGATCGGGAGGTTGTGTGGAGGCTTCAAAGCAACACCTTGAATTCTTGTAACTGTAGAGTCTGTGTGTTCAATGCAGCAGCCGAGCAGCTAGAACAACTTCCACAAACATCTGCAGTTTGTTGTGTTTGGGGTTGCAAAACCTCAGCTCTTCAATAAAGGCACTTTTTGACCCTTTTACATTTATTTGTTGAATTTTTCTGCAACTCAAGGTTATTCAGTCAACAACTGACGTCTTGGTCAAATATGGGAAGTATTTTTAAGTAATGTAAAAATGTTCTCCTCCAATAAAATAAAATCAGAATATAAGTCAATTTCCCTTTGAACTCATTTCTAAATTATATAAAAAACCTCTAACGTGAACATCTGACCCAAACATGACTTTAACAGCAAGAAGCAATGACGAGGCCACTAAAGCACTGCAAACATTTCAACCTTTGGTACTTTCTGACCTCTGTGGGCTCTTGGAAATGCATGAATTACTAAATTGTTTACCAATGGGAGCATCCGTCCAAGGGATTCCAGCTCCGGCTGTTTGCACTTGCAGACATAGAGATTTAGTGCCCCTCAGAGGAGCAATTCTCCTATCTTCTTTGAATTCAGATGATTGGACAGTCTGTAGTTTTAAAGATTTTTTTTTTTTGTTTGGTACGTCAATAAAGTTAATTTTGATGAAAAAGTATGAATACATTTTCAAAGACTTTATTTAGATTCATTTAACCAATGGAGGATTTAAAAAGTCCTTTGACTCCACACAAGTGATGACTTATAAAATGAAAAAAGTGTTCTGGTGATCAAATTGTTCACATTCAATATTGGTCAACTTCCTGCTAGTTGTAGTTTTTGAGCTGTTGTTTGGTCTGAATGAGCTCTTTCTTACTGTTAATGCATTTGAAGCAAGCCTGAAAGCATCAAATGCTGCAGTTCCTTTAATGACCACTAGTAGTTGGCCTAAAAAGAGAGCATTCCTGTTTGACTGCAATGTTTGGAAGTCAAAATTTCAACTTTAAAATTAACTTATGTAAAGCATGGTGTCAAAAGCTATTTTTGATATATTTTGCTTGACCTTCAAATCATGACAGCTATGGACGTTTTTTTTTTCTTTTGTTTTTTTATAACATAATTAGTGCATTAATAATGCATTATTTGTCCAGTTGGTAGCTGGGTAGGACCATGAGTGAACTTGATTTTCCCCGCACGTCAAGCTTCCTAACTGCCATTCTAAGTCCTACAGGGGAGGTCAGGCAGGTCAAATTAAAATTCACACATGCAAGGTTTATATGCATAAAAGTAACTGTGTAAAATCAAAATTTAAATACCTATAAGGTGGTCAAAATGTGTGTACATTTGGTCAAATGTGGTGCTGCTCAAGTAAAGAACCAGTCTAAAATTGTTCCAGTCTGCTTGGTTGATGGATTTCCAATAAAAAATGGTTTGAATCAAGTGGGGGGTGGGGGGTGTTAGATTTTATACTACTTCAGTGCAGTCTTTAGTGGGTAACTTTTTTAAAAAGTATTTTGAAATCTTAAGTATTGCAGAGTGAGAAGAACAAATGTGTTGTGGCTGTAACATGCAAAGAAAAGACATTGCAGATGGCTGAGTGAAGGCCAATAACATGATGCAAATATTGCAGAAAAACATTAAATAGAAGATTGACTGTCAATTTAAGGACACCTTCTTGCAGTTTCCAGTTGACTAATGCATGCATCTGTGGAAGTCAGTCCTTAATCATTCAGCTTGAACTCCGGACAGGAGAAACTGAGCCTTTTATTGTATCTCTCAATAATCATTCTCTTCATCATCCAAACAAGCTTTCACCCATTTTCCCCTGCAGCTACACTTTTAATTTTTCACATTCTGGGATCATTTTGCATACATAATTCTGAATAGCTGCACAGAGGAGGAGCGAAGTGTCTCTCTGTCTGCAGGCAGCTCAGCAGGCATCGCTTTTTCAGTACATTCAGCTGACCCAAACAACTTCCTTCCCCTTCTCTCCCCGTCTTTTGTACATGCCTTTTCCCCGGTTCTCTTCTTCCTTTCTGCTCTCATCTCTCCTTCTTCCACTCAGGAGTGAATGTAGGTCAGCGATTTCTAAAATCCTCATCCTGTTTAAATTTTGATAACAGCACTCCAGGTGGTAGCAGTGTGAATATTAAATTTGTAATCAGCAGTTCCAAGTATCCACCACTGGAATGCTCCTGCTATTAAGGAGAATCATTCCCAGAGGGCTTGACTTACATTATGTGTTTCCCAAAATGTGCTGGTAAAATATTCTAATGACTCGGAATGAGGGGAATATGCCATCATTTATTGGGGCAGTCCAGCCAAATATACAATTAAGGGAGGTATTATCACATTTTTCCACCAATGCAAATACAAATGTTATTCTTTCTTCACCAAAAAGGGGTTGTGGATACAGTACAGCAGCTTCTTTTTTCCAAACAGCATAAAAAATAGACTGGCTTTTATTATTTTATCTATATTTTTCTTTTCCTTGCCAATTGACCGACCCCTATAATGTGAATGATCGACGTTCATAGAGAAAAATTGTTGTGTCCCTTTTTCCTGCTTTATTCTCATTCCTTTAAAGTCAACAGTCAGAGTTGAGGCTCGTTGCAGCGCAGCAACATCGACAGCAATAGATGCAGACTTGTATTGATTGGTAGTGATCCAATAAACTCCTCTACCAGAGCAGAAAATCTGATTAGGATATTATACTGTTTTTATACCCATAACTGTTGCTCCTAAAATTTCACAAATGGTTTTTATATCTTTTATTTTTATATTTTTTGACAAAATGCAGCCACATACTTTTAGTTTTTGTATGTGTCTCCTATTTCGGCATATGTTTACCTTTACTCTAACATACAACTATAAGTTATAGTTTTGCAGAAAAAAAAACAAAAATTGCAGTTACATATAATTTTCCAAATTGAAGCAGGATGATGTGGGATTGTGATGTGGGAATTACCATATTTTAAAAAAAAAGATGTTTATTTCTAACTTCACCATCACTTTTTAACTTTTTTAATATACAAAATCAGTAAGTAAAGTGTGACTGATCATAATCACATCCATCAGCAACATTTCCTAATCTGTCAGTCTGATTAGCCTTTCATCTCTTTGAGCAGTAATGTCACGACGGTCTCATGATAAAACTTTTCAGAAGAGATGTTTATTTGTACTTGAGTTATCACAGATTAGAGAATAAGTGCTCACATATTTTCCCCATCTGTTCCAAACACATTCATAGGTTTATGTACATTTAGCTGCTCTTATTAAAGTCCCACTCTGCTGAAAATTGCTTTTTGGCTTTTTTTTGGCAGTTTTTCTAGCATTTTTGATTGAGGCCATATAATGAGAAAATTAAGATTAAAATGTCATTTCTGAGGATTTCTTTATTTAAATTGTTGTGAATCAGCAGCAGACAAAAAGTGGCTTTTGAAAAAGTTCAGTTTTCTATGAAGGTTTTCTAGAAAGGTGGTTTTCAGGTTTTTGTAGAAAATATGTTGGGCGGGCCACAAGCTCCCTGCTCCGCCAAATTCTGATGCATCCACTCACAGACTAATAGATCCATGAAGGTCTGTTTTCTTCATCTAAGCTGGAATCGGGATCAAAACAGCTCCAATATTTCTCACATGTTTGTTGCACCGTTAATGTTAGCTTGAGGGTGTAAGTATAAGCTAGCTGGTGAGAGTGTAAACAAGGGGATAATGGGATTTCAGTGGAGGATTACTTCCATGCCAACAGTCCCGCCCACAACTCAAAGGTGAATTTCTAATGAACTCCTGCCGCTCTGCAGAAACTATGTCCTAAAAAACAACACAGGTTTTTTGATTTTGGTACAAATGTCACAAACATCATTAAAGACCACTGGGAATGCTATGAAAACAGATCAGACTGGAATCTTTAACTATTCTAAGACGTCTCTCTTAAATAGTGATGTGACAATTTAACTGTTCTTTTTCAATTCTTCCCACGCTTATTAAAAATATGTGGTTTCCACTCTAAGAGGGACTCCTGTCACTCCCAGCTGGCTATGATGATAAGGTCGTTTTGGTTTTCCTGGTACCCTTCAGTCTCAGACCTTCATCCATGAGAGCAGTGCTCCTCTCTACCACAGCTGGCGCCTCAGAAACAGTCTGCAGTGTGGAATCGAGGTGTTTTTACATTTTCTGACTGTCAGATTGTTAGCAAGTTGATGAGGAAGCCATAGTAATGACACCCCTCCCGCTTCATTCTCACAGCTATTATCTTTTTCTAATTGCACTTTCCGTGTGAAACAGTGGATCAGAGGGCACCATTGACTGCTTTTAATCCGCCACCAAATTTTAATTAACACAGACGTGACCCCCGTTTCTGATACATCCTGCAGAATGTTGGGATCACAATAACTCATAAATCACAGCCCCAGATTTTACCCCCACCCCCACCCCCCACCCCACACACACACACACCCGCTTTCCCACCGCTGATGAATTTTGAGATGGTGTGAAAAAAAGGAAGATGGGAGAAGAGAATTAGAGGAAGAGAAGAAGTGGGTAAGAAGATGAACGGGGAGGTTAAACCGTTAGAAACGGCGTGGGCCCAGCTGATGTGAAGGAGGGGGGAGAGAAATGTCAGCAGCAGCTCCGGTATGCTGTCAACCTTTGAGAGATTTGTTACCGTGGAGAGGATTACGGAGGCTGTGAAATGGGGTTGTGTTAATATGCTGGCCGTTGAGGAACACCACGTCGGCCTGCCAACTTCACAGCCTCCACAAAAACCAAAAGGCTGAACAAATTAATACAAGAGATGTTTCTTAAGAATTATGTGGCGCATCTTCGAACCTTCAGATAATTCAAAATCACTTTTCATAAATTAGCATGACATTATTTGAAATGAATGCATATGAGTTGTCATTAAATCTAATTGTGAGTTTTTTTAGTGTGTGCATGCCTCCACTGAGGGTGCGCCTGCGTGTGTATCATTGAATCCGGCTGCGAGGAGGTAGAGGTGGGCAGGGTGCCGGGGTTTGTTATTACCAGATCGCTCATCCGAACTACTAATTAAGATGCATAGCATCCCCCCCCATGAACGTCAGTGTCGCTAATTATCAAACAATGTAGTGCTCACTACATATAAGAACTGGCAGCCTCTGTAGTCATGTTACCAAACTATTAATGCTGCAATTACCAAGCGTCTGTCATTCTCTTTGTTACTCATCTGCCTAAATTTGGTTCTAACTAATGTGATTTTTGTTCTTTTCCTCTCCAGGCTATGGCTTTGTGGATTTTGACAGTCCAGCCGCAGCACAGAAGGCCGTGTCGTCTCTGAAAGCCACTGGAGTTCAGGCCCAAATGGCCAAGGTCAGGAGAATTTGACAGATCTGACATCTCCTCTGCTGTTGTGCATCACTTTGTCGTTCAGATTTCTTTAAAGGTTACTGGTATTAACACGCTCGACAGGCTGTACTTCCAGGTTAAAGCTCCTCTTTGAGCCAAAACTACTGTGTTGCTGGTCTGAAGAGAACATGGAGTAGAAACTGTGTGGAGTCACAAACAGTGCAGTCCAACCAGGAATCAACAGATTTCTACAAGAACTCAATTCCTATGATTCCTTCGTTATGACATCTAGTGAAAACAAAACTTCCTCCATGCTTCAAACATGCAACATCTGTGGATTGACAGAGCGTATAGGTCACATGACTCACTGGTTTGTAGGGATGGGTACTATTTGGATCTTATCCAGTGTCGAACCAGTACTTTTGAAACGGTTCCGGCGCCTAAATAGAGCATCAAAAAATAAAAAAATGTAGGAAAGGCAAATTTTTTCCAGAAACATTGAAGTGTGCTCAGGTTGAATCAGCGTGACAGTGTGATGGAGAGCGCTTGAATGCGCATAAGATGCTTTATCTCTTTCTTTCCGACAGTCTGCACTGCAGCGCTGCATCTCCATTTTCACATATGCTGAAGTAAACGTAGATTTCACCACTCATCGCTATGGCAGCGACCTTTTTTTCAGAGCATTTTACACGTTGCTCGCATCCATCAAGTGGCTGAATTAAAATCCTTTGCTGTGAAGTACAGCAGAGGTTTTGCTTTGCCTTTGGCATTTTGCCTGAAGCTCCTCCCACCCTCACGTGCACACCCTTTCTTATATGAGCCCACCCACAATCACTAGAAGATAAAACGATTGGCTAGATCACAAGTGATAGACATGTCCAAAACAAGGCACCAAAATCCATGATTAATGCAGTACCAGTAGTACTGTACCAGTGCAGTATATGCTAATTTGGCACCTAGTTTTGGTACCCATTCCTAGTGGTTTGTGTTGTACCTATTGGAGGGCAGTTCTTCATATCCGTGCTGGTTGCAGTATTGGTCTGCTTTGGAGTCATTAGCTTTCTAAGCTTTCTAAAATATGGCAAACGCGTAAAACAAAAAATCCTGACGCGAAGTCAAGCACGTCCAGTAAGGCTGTTCTGAAGCTCTGTCAGTCATGCCTTGTTGTGGTGTCAAGTAAAACAATAAGGTTTATGATAATGTGAGAGCTAAGCATGAGTTCTAATCATACAAGCAGAGAATGTTTTTGGATCCAGATGTTTTCCTGCTGTTTTGCATTAGAGTGATTAGATCTGCTTCGATTGAGTTTCTGAATCCAGTTATTATTGTTTCTTAACCTGCATCCTGGAGGATTTGTGAGTTTTGCCTTAAACGTGTGAAACCTTTGGGCAGCTGTGGTGCAGAGGTAGAGCGGTAAACCTCTTATGGTAGGAACGCAGGTTTGGTTCCCTCCCATGTGTCGAGCAAGACAACGAACCCCACATTGCTCCTGGTGGTTATAGGTTGGCGCCAGTGTTTGCCATTGGAGCCGCCGTCAGTGTGTGAATGTGTGTGCATGGGACAGTAAAACGCTTTGGGCCTTTCAGGAAGGTAGTAAAGTGCTAAATAAGGATACTCCAGTTACCATTTCTCAAAAAAACTGCCATTTCTGTGACGTGAATTTAGAATTGTTGTTACGATGCTCAACCACTTACTTTACAAGACAATTGGACTGAGTGAGAGTGACGTCATTCATAGAAAAGGATTTACTTCCAGTTCCTCTTTCAGTCGCCATTCTTCAATGATAGGCACCATGTTGGAGCCAGATGTAGCAAGCAGTGACTGATCCACATGGATCTTAGTCATCGTTTCTATGACGACCACAATTGCCATACAGAAGTGAGCTTGTTGGAAGCCCACACGCCTACCACTTGAAAGCGGGCTACACGAAATCGGTCAAACAAGCATTTTGAACGTGGGGGCCCGCAGGCTCTGCCTACTTTTATTGAAGCATTTGATTGGTCAGTTAACAACTTTAATTACTTGAACTACAGAACAAATATCATGAAAAAAGCTAGGATTATCAGGAACATGTTCCAAAAAAAGGTAACAGAGCCAGAATAGTTATTCTGACAAATGGAATGACCAGTGGGTACTTCCTGTTTGGAACGACAAGGGGAGGGGTCGCTCAGTCCAGTTCTCATATACAGTCAATCTGCTGAACGCAACAGCCGTGTACTGAAGTGGGAGGGGCTACGATGCAAAGTTCTTGTTCTTCAGTCGCTGGAAGCAAACCTTCTTTAAACTGTGTTGGAGGAACTCTACTTGGTGACAGTGACACGTCCTTTTAATGTCCTGGCAAGCTGTGTGGTAGTCGAAGGTTAAGAGAGCCTGTGTGTGTGTGTGTGTGTGTGTGTGTGTGCGTGTGTGTGGTGTGTGTGTTTATGTTTGTGTGTGTGTGTGTGTGTGTGTGTGTGTGTGTGTGTGTGTGTGTGCCAACAATTGCCCTGGTTCTTGTCGAGCTTTGACCCTGCTGTTGTCATGTGTTGTTGAACATTATTAAAGTTGTGTGGTTGAAGCACCAAAAGAGGTTGGAGGGAAGTGACAGGCAGGATTGTGTAAGGATGGACAAAGGAAGCCAATCCTGATAACTTCCTCAAAATAGATCTCTCTGTCTTATTATATTATTGTAATTCAATTGTTAGCATGTCTATTTTGGAACACACCTCTACTGTTGCTTTATTTTTCCATTTTAGTCTCTTGATTGGTTGCTAACTGATCACATCGGAGAAAACACAGCAGGCCTCCTATGAGTCTCTGATGCCTCCTTATTGCAGCTATTTCTGCACCATTGAAATATTCAGTATTGTCAGAATATAGATAGGTGAAGTAAATGTCAATACCATTGAAGCTATAAATATGGTGATGACTCTGAGGCTACACCATAACTGATTTTCCCAGTTGAGATGTAAGCATTTCATCTGATCCAGAGCCGCCTTGAAGCCAAGGAGGCTTGATGAGATGGAGGACGGCGCCTGTGAAGATGACAGAATTGATGACGACGTTGGTGGCAGTTATTTTGATCAATTGGGATAGATTCTGACAGGAGGAGATGATATTTGGTGTGGTGCTCAGGTGGGCCATTTCTCAAATGCAGCATTTAGCCGTTTCCCCTCCCCAATGGCGTCCTTCTTCCAATATTTATAAGAGGCCCGGCTCTCGGCATACAGATCGGATCGTTGTCCGTCTGGTTTTAAGGCCACGCTTTGCATCGCTCCTTCTCTGAGCCAATATTTTCATGGGGGGGGGGGGGTGTCCCCAAACAAAAGAGTTGACCTTTTGAAATAATCGTTGTTTGCATGTGCGCGTGTGGGCACATTCACAAAATCATTTTCTATTTGCATGTGCAGGATAGTTTGCATGTGAATGCTCCCTTGCTCTGTTCAAACAAATGAAAAGGCCAGCATTCTGCGTTCCAGCTCCGCGCTTTTATCACGCTTGTGAGAGACATTAAGGAGTAGTTTGTTTTTATAGACTTCTTCTGCATCTCTCTAACTTCTCCTTATAAAGGAATCACTGTCATCATTTCAACAGCTCCTCCTTCTTTGGCTTCCATATTCTTCTTCTTCTTCCACTGCTGCTGCACCAACGTTAAAATGTGTGAAAAGACTTTCTTTTTTTTGTGGAGCTGTACTTGCCCCATGGCCTCCAACCCTCACTGCTCCCTGGAAGGGTGGGAGCAGAAATGCCGGCGTGCTTTGAGGAAGTTTTAGATATCAAACATGCCTGCAGGAGCCCCGGACGAAGAGAGTAAGAATCGACATTCCCTCGGCTCCGTTTTGTCACATATATCTCTGCGCTGCAAAGTAATAAACCAATAACAAGTCACATCCAGAGGCTTTGAGCTCATTTGATAAAACTGTCACAGTAATCAAGTTGCGTGTTTTCTCTTTCCGTGGTGCCATTAAAATGCATTTATTAAGGTGTCTTATTTTAAAACAGCTGCAAAGGAGGCGAGAATGGGAGGCAAAGAGGTAGTGTCTCCTGGTTTCCTCCTCTGTGTCTCCCTCCTCATGCTCCCCCTGGAATCTGAAAATACCAAGGCAGTAGAGATGAAACATCGCCTTCCTTTGTCTTTCCCTCCCTTGGGGATGGTGACAGTGAGAGGGAGGAGAGGAGCCATAATTAAGACACCTTAAGAACATTTCCCTGCACCTCCCTCCCTGTCACTCACCTCTGCACCAGTTACAGATAAGAGCACTTAGCACACATCTCTTCATCTCTGTCTGCTTCTTTAGTACCTTTAAGTGCAGATTTATGCCAGAACATGAAGGTCTACTCAAAACATTTGCTTAAGAGAAAAATATGTTTTTTGTGCTTGTAAATGTATGATTTTCAGCTATTAAAAAAAACATTTTGTCTTTAAAACACATTTTTTTAATTAATTTTAACTGTCAGTTTTATTGTTTAACATAAAACATAATGATTATGTTTAATCAATTTTTCTAAAAGACCAATTTATTGAGATTTAGAAGAATCAGGAGTATGTATTCGTCACACCTTAAAAGTCAGATGAGACTGAAGTTGGCGTTTGGTTGTTGGCCTCCACTTTGACATTTATGAAAAAATCGACATGCCATTTGAAAGAGTCCCACACAAAGTTTTAAATAGTTTGCAAATATTTCCAGAGAATGAAGATGAGGTAAAACCACGTTTCTGATTTGTGCAAACTTGTAAAAGGGACTTTTAAGAATTTATCTACAGCAAAGCTAAAATCACTGCAAAAACAAGCCTCTTATAAAAAAGTCAAAAATTCTTCCCTGTTGGCAGATTTTCTTTAAATTAGTGGGGTAAATTAATGGGGTAAGAAAAATGCTCTTAAGAAGAATTCTTATTTTAAGAACAGAATTCCAGTCATTAAGACTTTCATTCATTCATTCATTTTCCAATCCGCTTTATCCCTTTCGGGGTCACGGGGTTGCCGGAGCCTAACCCGGCTACTCATGGGCGAAGGCAGGGTACACCCCTGGACTGGTCGCCAGTCTGTCGCAGGGGCCACAATCACACACCCATGCACACTCACATGCACACCTAGGGACAATTTAGAGTAACCAATTAACCTATGAAGCATGTTTTTGGACGGTGGGAATGCAGTATTTTCTGCACAATGATGTGCACTTGAAGCCTTATTTGTTTTGTCAGAAAGTGCCTCTGTTAAAATGTCCGTCTGTGTTTTTTTTCGAGTTGCAAACAATGTCGGGTGTTATTGTAAATATGGTAGCATGGCAAACGTGGTGCTCTCTGGCTGTTTTTTTTCCTTGTGCTACTAACAAGATTGAGCTAATGTGAAAGTAAAGTTCATAAAGTAACGTCTGAACAAACTTATCTCTGACTTTTTTGTCTCATTTAATGTGTTTCACAGTTCGGTGTGCTTCATGACACACTTCGGAAAACGGACCATTCATTGACACCTTACAATCCAGCACCCCCTATCGTGTAGAAAATACGGTACATGCCAACTTCAACCACATTCGGAACACTCCGCAAAAATATAGTCGACATGAAACCGGTCTGTCGCCTAAAAAAGATTGGAGAACGCTGAAAGTAAGAAATAAATAAACAATTGACAGTCAGGCTGCACGGTGGCGCAGTGGTTAGCGCTCCTGCCTCACAGCGAGAAGGTTCCCGGTTCAAGTCCTGGCTGGCGGACCTTTCTGTGTGGAGTTTGCATGTTCTCCCCGTGCATGCGTGGGTTTTCTCCGGGGACTCCGGCTTCCTCCCACCGTCCAAAAACATGCTTCATAGGTTAACTGGTTACTCTAAATTGTCCGTATGTGTGAGTGTGCATGGGTGTGTGATTGTGGCCCCTGCGACAGACTGGCGACCTGTCCAGGGGTGTACCCTGCCTTCGCCCATGAGTAGCCGGGTTAGGCTCCGGCAACCCCGTGACCCCGAAAGGGATAAAGCGGATTGGAAAATGGAAAAAAATGGAATTGACAGTCATGCTTTTGTAATAATAGATGTTGTAGCTCATTTTTTATTTTTCATATCTCTTTTAAATCACTTCTTTTTTCTCTCTACTGACATTTTTAAGAAACAAATTGGAGAAAACATCACTCTTGGACTTGTATTTTCCTCATATGAAATGTTTTAGGGGGACAAATCAATGCATTTGGTTAATATAAGAAGAGTTTTTAAGCCTTTTGATGTAGATTAAGGGTTAAGATACATGAAGGAATATTTTTAACTCTAAAAATGCACAAAATACAGCTTAAAAACAGCAAAAAAGCCTCTCTGCATGTGTGTGTGAGTTTAATAATCAGAGCAGAGGCATGGATTCGTCTCCTTACTTCATGAAGCCCATTTTCTATGGCACTTTGTTCAGGTAGCTTTCCAAAGTGAGAAAACTGACACGTGGAGCAGACAAAATGATAACAAGCAAACGCGGCGTCGAGCCTCACAGATGCAAACCTGTCAACCAGCCGCTCGCTTCACTCACCACAGGCTGCCTTTTTCCCCTTGAGCCAATCAGACTGAATTATGGGAAGGGCGCCCTCGATTGTGGTGTCTGTGTCGGAGAGGTAATTCCGCCTGACAGCTGCTTGCTTTCAGACAACAGCCCGTCTTTATGGAAATGATCCCTCCCTGTGCCTCCGCAGCGACTTTCTGCTGATAACAACCTGGATGGAAACAAAGCCATCCTTTTTTGTCATTTGGTGCCTTTTTTTTCTGAGCACATTTCACTTTGGGTTTGGCCAGGACAAACAGACCAGCTGACATGCTAGGACGTCTTTTTAATGCGCTTTAAATCGTTGTGGCTAATATGAACGTAAGATCTGACCAGCAAAGTCATGTGATGCTCCAAACTGTTCCAAACTAAGCTAAGGACAAATGATGCAAACTAGCACATGCTAAAAGCATTAGGATTTAAATGGGCATGGGACTGCTGTTTGTAGTGTATCTATGTTTTCATATCTGTCCTTATTCAAAAAATACATTCATTTCAAACTAATCTTTAACTACTAGCAGTGTTGCCAGGTAGAGTCACAGTTTTCCAGCCTAAAAGTTATCTAAAACTGCCATACCTAACAAAAAATGCCCTAAAAGTTCATCAGCAATCAATTATCCTGAAAATGTGGAGTGTGACTGTATGACGCCTTCAAGCAAATGCACTTTAGACCATCATAACTCCTCAAACGTTTTTTTTTTCTTCATTGACAATCTAATAACTAAACAAATTAAGGTTAGAAAACATCTCATTACTAAATATTCGTAAGGAAACAGGCTTAAAAAACTCATTTTGTCTGCATTGAAAAAGTAAAAATGAGTAACTGGAAATGATCAAAAACAATAAGAATATTTAAAACATTTAAAATTATTACTTTGAACTAACAAACCACTATTTTTATCTGTCCCACTGGAAAACACCCAATCTGTTAACACTGACTCCAAGTGATTAAGCCTTTATTTAGGAATTTATGCTGTAATAAATGTGCTTCTTTTTTTTTTTTTTTTTACAAAAGTTTCTTCCATTAGTTTTCCAGCTTTTCTTCATAAAAACATAAACTTACATGTCATTAACGAAAAGTTTTGCTGTCCAAGCAGGAGGATTCACAGCAGATTTTAACTGGATTTCTATAGAATTAGAGGCAGGTATGAAGCAGAAGCTGAAAGCATCAATAAAATGTCTCCTGTCTGTCTGTGTTTATGAAACACAAAGAAGTCCTTGACCCATGGATCCATAAGGATCTGAGAAAGCTTCAGATAGTGTGAAGAGAACTTCATCCTGCTTCTCAAATACTCTGAATTTCTCTTTTCTCCTCTGCCATCTTTCTCTCTCCTGACCAAAGTTCCTGTCAATATCACATTTATATTCATGTGAAAACAGATCCCACCCCCCCGGGTGGTCTACATTCAGTCAGCAGTCCTCTTATTATCCTTTAAAGGTGACTCCTCTTACGCCTCAGCTCCACTGACACCCGGGTCCCCACTGTTCGGCTAGACACGGTGACCTCTGTGCGGTAATCAAAGGCACCGCTGACGGTGCGGTTATGGCCGGCTGCTGACACCAGCTAACCCAGCCAAGCCTGGATGGGTTAAGTTTGAGGGAACGCGGTGGGAACGCGTTGGGAATACGGCGTGCGGCACACAGCAGGATAATTGGACAGACTTTTGGGATACAGGTGCTCAGTCAGCAGCATGACGCACCTCTGTGTGGAATCTGTGCCACCTTGAATGCAGTGCCAATTCCCCTCTGACATCTGCCTTAGTGTCTGTTGGCAAAGCATATGGTGTCAGCGTGATGATCAGCACTTTCCCTCTGAGACTGCCATCAACACAGGCATCCTAATGATTAAAGTCACTCACAGCAGCTCAGTCCTGACATATTTTTAGCCCACCATCCTCTAAATTTATACGGAGCGTCCGATTGATGCATGTCAGCATATGAACGCGCTCTTTGAGTTAGCCGATGGCTAAACTTGGAGCGCCGAACGTCTTAAAGGAGGCAACAGCTGGACTTTCAGACACATTTGCATCTCTGTGGCTCATTTTCTTAACAGGGTTCTTTAAATTTGCATTCCCGCTTAATTTCACTTTTACTTTTTTAAAAATAGGAAAATAAAAGTGAGCTAACAGTGAAAGTCTGAATTACATTTTTTTATTGAAGTATATTTCTGTCCTGCAGCAGCAGTCCTGGACTGAAAGACCAGACCAAAAACGTCCCCAAATGTGCACATGCCTAGCACCCCGTGACAATGAATTTTGAAAACTGTGAATGACACACACCCCCAAAAAAGGATGACACGGCGGAAGAAACCGTTAAAAAAAGGAGTGTGGCCAAAATCTCTTACGGTGCTCAAAAAATCCACCAACAAAACCAAAGCACACAGGGATTTCCAAAGGAAGCTATGGCATTATTTTGGGATGTGCACAGGAGCTACAGCCATTTTGTACCAAAGAGTGAAATTTGGTGATTTAACATTTTTGCACGAAATGGGAAAAGAAAACTTTTGTTTGAACGATCTTCATGAAGCTTTACACACACACCACCAGGTTAAGTCTACAAGCACAACCAAAGGTTTGTTGACTTTTGTCCTGCGAAAGAGGCAGCCATCTTGAATTAAAAAAAAAATCACCTCTAATACCTTCATCTTGAATTAAAAAAAAAATCACCTCTAATACCTTCTTCAAATGTGCCCCCCTCCCCCATTCCTCCCAACTCCTCGGGTATCATTAGGAAGCTACTTGGAGAAAAATGTTGGTTTTAAAGCTTGTAGATTTTCAACAGCGTTAGCGTGGCGAGCTCACGAGAATGGCGCTCCTCTGTTGCTCTCACATTTTTAACCGGAATATTGTGATGATTTAATACATGAATGTTTGGCTCAAGCTGAACGAAATGATATGACGTGATATGAACACATTAGAAATGTGGGAGTGGAGTGGTAAAAACTTCTGTGGCCAAGAGAATTCAAAAAATAGCTTTTGCTAATTTATCTAAAAATCAAACAGACCTGTTTGTGACCCCCCCAATTGAGCAAAACTTAAAGGGTTGCTATGGAGATGAAGCCAACAGAAAAGCCGCCATTTTGAAAAAAAGTTAATGAATTTATCACATGCAGCTTCGACCAGGGTGGCAGGAGCAGAAGGAGGGGGTGAAGGGGATGTAGCTGCCCCGTGAGGGCAGGTCAAAAGGGCGTTGAGGGCAGGGGCAGTTGGAGATTGTAGCCCACACAATGCCATTTGCGGGTTTAATTTTGCATAGTATTTTCACATTTATGTGCATAAAAGGGAACAAAAGCCTTTGAAAACCCATCTAAATATTATGTCTCTTAAAAATAAGCATAATCTGCATAAATGTAAATATACAGTATGTTGCTTGCATTGAAGTGAGGTCTGCGGCGGTTCTGCTCACCACCCCTCCCTTCTCCTGCTGCAGAAGTGATAGTTTTGAAGGGCAAAGCAAGTGAGACGGACCATCTGACAAGCTCTGGCTCCAAAGCACCTCCGCTGGCTTCCACTGTATCTGCTGTCTAATTATGCTTCAATCATCTGCGGGAGCACGGCGTGGGGTAAATTATTTTGCAGAGCATTCCGGAGACCTGCCGAGCTGTGAGCGTGAGAGAAAGTGAGAAACAGACTCACAATATTAAAAAAAAATTAGGAAAAAAGAAGATGAGAGGGAGATAAAAAGTGAGATATTGCAGAACGAAAAAGTGCTGGAAGGCGAGAATGATGGCGCTGCACCCATTGTGTCACAGACTGCCTGTTCTGCAGGAGCTGGGCCAGCACTAATGAACAAAGGTAGAAACTTTGTCCCCTTTCTGACAGAGATGTGTGTTAAGAAGGGATTTGCTGGTTGATGGTTGTGAAGGAATGATGGAGGAAAGACAGCAGTAAAATAACTCACAGGAGGATGTTCTGTTTGTTCTCGGAGGTGAATGGAGGACTGCACAAACACACACTATTGTCTGGGAGTAGATCAGCTCAGATAAGGGATGTGCTTTCCTCTCACACGATTCTCCATACTTGGTCCACAAATGCATAAAAGGATCACCAAACTAATTGAGTAAATGGTTGGAGCGATCGCCGTAGCATGTTTTCCCATCATGATTGTCAACATAGTTTCTGTTCACAGAACCAGTGAAATCCTCAGACTGGTTTTGCTCATGTTCCTGCTCCCATCATGATGGAATTAGGATGCACAGGGGGAGCGTTATTCACTGTAAACCCCACACTCTAATGCATGCAAGAAGCTTTATTGCTTTTAATGATCTTTCTGAGCACAATGTTTTGCAAGACTCCATTAAAAACCAGATTTTAGGTTTGCACGCCATACACACGGCTCCCTGCACCCCACTATATACTCCAAAATATCTGTTTCATTAAAGGAAGTGACCCACTACAGCACTGATTTCGCCTAGCTGCTGTTGTTTTGAATGTAAAACACAGACTGGAATCCTTTCCTGCAGATTCCTCTCAGGAATATTAGTTTGTAATTAGTCCTTTTCTGTTTGTTGTTTGATTGCATTCCACTCTTCTGCAAAAACTCAATCTAATTAAAGCCCAATTTGAATGGTTGTATTTCTGGATGTGTGAATTGTTGTCTGTTCTGTTCTGTTCTCAAATTGCGTCAAATGGCCTTGTGTCTAAATTGTGGCGTTAAAAAAGAACAGCGTTCTCCGTCTGCTGCCATTCTTGCTTTGAAGCAAACGCAAATATGGCTTTTTCTGGTTGAGTAATGGCCACATAGTGCTGTTATTAGAATCTCTTTGATGTGGCAACTGTGCCAACCTGCTCGCTGTCTCTGCGAATTGATCAGGCTCAATTAGAGGGTCCGCAGAGACGGCGTTCAAAGGACTCGGTTTCCACGCTCAACGCTGACACACATAGACCAGGTGAAACGCTTTGCATTCATTTACTCAGCTGGCCCCGAGAAGACAGCCCCATAATAGACCAGAGTATTGGAAAATCAATGGTGCAGCTTCAGTGTTAAGAAAAGCTTTCATCAAGAATGTTTGGTTTATTCTTTGATCAGTATCACTGTTTCATTTCCCACAGCTGTGGGCTTATAGGAGCTTTAACTAAAAAACTATCTTTTACAAACAACTCTCTGTTTCCTTTTTCGTCTCTGAAAACATATCAGTCACCGTTCCTGCTCTCCTCACTGATTCAGCTGACCCATTTCTGTGCTTCATCAGTCATATAAATGAACATGGAGGACAGGATTCTTCAGTGACAGGCTCAAGTCTGCCATCTTCTCTGTTTTGTTACTTTACTCGTCTAACGCTGCACCACTTCCTCTGCGTTCGTTTTAACCGCAAATAAAGAAATGAACATGCTTCAGGTTTGGGAAAATATGAGATGAAGGACCCTCTGCCAAATCAGCAGAAGATCACAAACTGAGCTGGCTTCATGTTTGTGCGCGTCAAAGAAGGGAGAATTTCACTTTTCTATTTCCAAACTCTTGATGACGTTTCACTGAGAAATAAAATCTTTGTTTTGCAGACTTTTCCTGATTCTCAGCAACTACTTTATAAGCAAAGCCTGCTTTTGTTTTCTCATTATGCAATTCACCCAACAAAATGAAACTGTGGTGTCAGCAGTTCTGGCAGACGTGCAGCAGGTCCTGCGGACTGACAAGTAGGGACTTGCAGCCTTGTCTTCAAGCACAGCAGCATTTCTGCCAGCACAGCTTTATCAAAAGATTCAAATTGGATGACGGAGACTTGTGTTGTTGTCAGCTTTGGTACAACTACATTTACATTCAGAAAATACAGTGCTGTGAAAAAGTATTTGCCCTCTTCCTGATTTCTGATTTTTTTTTTTTGCATATGAATCACACACATAGGTCTCAAATCATCAAACCAATTTTAATATCACTGAGAGACAACCCAAAGAAATCCAAAATGCAGCTTCAAAATGATTTTAATATTTTTGCCAAGGGGGAAAAAATTCTCATCTTATCTGGCTCTGTGTAAAAATTTAATTGTTTTAATCTATAATTTTTGGCTTGCTGTATTGAAAGAATATAAAACTAGTTGATAATTAAGTCTTTATAGAACAGTTACTACATGTTAAAATGTGTGGATCACATTTGAGAGGGTGGATAAATAAGCTGCTTTTTTCCTAAACACATCTTAAAATTATGAGAAGAAACTTACCAAATCACCCAGCAAACCATAATTGGTACTTACTATATTTTAATAAAAAAATGTTTTTTGTGGTCTGAACCAAAGTGTTTAAAAAACATCTTAATTTTAAAACTGTCAAATTTTTGATGTAACGGGCTTTACGAGGGTAACAACAACAACAACTGCTCTTTTTTTAAAAAAACATATTTCGTTGTTAAATGCTAAGAAAAATGTCACCTTACAGTTTCAAACCAGCATCAATAAATTCCCAAACCATAGATATGAGGTTGCTTTAGTCACACTTGAATGCCTGAGCATTGGTGGTTTCATATTTGGTTAGCTACCTGCTGTTTTTAATTACTCTTCAGCTGTTAGCTTAAGTTGGAACAGCTTCTATGCTAATCATGTCCATCCAATGATGCAAATGTGGCATAAATGTTTCCTGCATCAGCTTCTTTGGGCTGAAATTGTCAGACTTTAGATCCTTTAAAAGAAGTTTCTGCATAAATTGTTTCTACAAATCCACTTTGATGGTATTATTTGATGCTAAAATAAGATTAGATTCCAGGTTTTTCTCTTTTTTTTTCCTCTAAAACTGTCATTATCCAGACTCTTTCCTCTTCTTTTGCCCTTATTTCCTCCCATCATAGGGTCACGCCGTTCTCTTTTTCTGCCGGTTTAATGAATTCCACTGGTGTGTCGTGTTAAATTATACCGACTGTTTCCATTTCCAGTGGCTTCAATCATGTATGAGAGGTCTGCAGTAAGACGGAGCTGCAAGCCCAGGCGGAGCAGATGAAGGGGACATTAGAGCTGAAGTTGATGACCAGCTTTCTGACACTTGGTCGGCCACTCATTCTGCCTAATGAGGAGCAGGAACGCCAGAATAAAAGCTCAATTTTTCATTCTTATCTCCCCTACTATGCTGTCACAGGTTTTGTGTACGAACAAACAGGTGATATTTATGTCCTGCAGCAGTCCTGGACTGAAAGGACCAGATTGTTTTGGCTATTTTTCTCTCTCCCTGCGGCTTTGGGTGAAAATTCTCAAAAACTCAGCAAAATGTGCACACACCTAGTGCACAGTGAAAATTAATTTTTGGCATGATGAATGACCCCCACCCACCAAAATGATGGCATCACAGCAGGAGAAAACGTAATTCAATTACAATTACAATTCTACAATTGAGTGACCTAGAAATTTCCCAGAAGTCTCTGCTAAAGGCCAATGTGCATCACTGCTCACTAGATTGACGAATATAGCCCATAAAGCATTGCGTTTAAACGATTTTTGCAAAAAAAAAAAAAAAAGCTTGCAAAAGTGACATTGCGTTGTTGTTTGCACATTTTTAATACATTTATACATAAATTGTTGGCTCAAACTGAATGAAAGGATACGCATGACATACGATATGAACATACTAGGAATGTGGGTGTAGTTAACTGAAAACCTCTGTTGCCAAGAAAATCCATAAATTTACTTTTGCTGATTTTTCTAAAAATGACATGGATCTGTTTGTCAGCCCCAGGCGACCAAAAAAAAAAATGGTTGCTATGGAGATGGAATCAACAGAAAAGTGCCAGAGGGGGAGGGGGAGAGCATGGGGCATGTACCACTCACCCAGTGAGGGTGGGTCAAAAAGGGTGGAGAGGGGGGATTCACGCATGCAGGCCATACAATGTTGTTTACGGCTTTAGTTGATATTGACATCAACTGTGAACTTAAACCTTCACTTTTATGATAAATGGCACTTTTTCTTCCCTCCTTGAAGACCCAAAGCGCTTTACAGTCACTGTCCTATTCACCCATCCACACACTGATGTTGACGCCACTGCTGAACACTGGCGCTAACCCACAACCACCAGAGGCAATGTGCGGTTCACTTCCAACCCATGGTTGGATAAGGTGGGAATGGATCCTGCAATCTACCGCTGCAACACGGTCGCCCCCCCATTATGATCAAAGCAAGATAAAAGAACATTAATATAGTGAATGGATTTATGACTACATTTAAATTTTCCAACAAAAAATGTTTTATTTAGATGTGAAAACAACTTTTCACATTATTGAGAATGAAAACGGAACAAATCTGGAACTTTTTTTTAAATGAACTTTTGCATCAAAAAATGTCTTAGAGCTTTTTTTTAAAGAAGATAAAATGCAACAAATAAGATGATAAGAGCACTGATTCATGGATTCATTTAAATTATATTAAAATCTTGGTTAAATAATGATTTTTATGAACAGAGAATAGTCGTCCTTCTGTAAGCAGAAAACTGACACACTGCAGTGATTTATTTTTCACCGAGCCACAGAAGACGTGGATGAGGAGGACAAAATAACAAAGAACAGCGCTTGAACTGGCGTGGTGCCACAGATCTTTCCCCGCACGCTTTTCTCTGGAGTCTACAGGGAGTAGGAGATGGTCAGCAGTTTGGAGGGTGAAATTAGGAGGAGACAGGTAGATGTATAGCGCACAGGTGTCTTAGCCCCCTCTAAGGTGATTTTAGATGATTGCCTCTCCATCAAAATGATTTAGAAAGAAAACAAAACATCAGCACATTCCTTAAACCCACTCCAAGGATCCAAACGTGTTTGGAGCAAAAAACAAAAGAAGAAAAGTCACACTTAGCAGAGTCTCCATCTTTTACCCCCCATCTTGGGTATTTATTTTGAAATTGTTGCCTTTAGAGTCATGCAAATGTTCCTTTCTGACGAATGTACTCAAAACAGTTCTTATCTGGAAGTTGCTGGCTTCAGTTCTGCCCTTTTTGTCTCAGCAGAGTCAATATTTAGTTTGTGCTTTTGGCATTGTGATGTCAGTCCTGTGAGTGCGTGCTGCCTGGTGTTATTTCCCTTCCTCTTCCTCTTCCCTCTTATCTCCATTCGTCTTCATTAGCTCTGTCATTGTTTTTCAAGCCTCCATTCTGCTCGACTCTTTAAAGCAACCATTCTGTCTCCTTCTCTTTCTGGAGTTTGGATGTTGGGCCAGAGTGCTGGCGCGCTGTGTTTTTGTTAGTCACACATTTGTTTCCAAGTATTCGTCCAGTATTTTTCATGCTCATTTGGCCTTGCTGCTGCATTGCGTGAGGTTGATCCCTTTATCTCTGCATCATCTCACAGTTTGTGCTCTTGTCTCCTCATTATCATGTGACACCATCAAGGTGGTGACCTTCCTCCTCCACCGTGTTCTCTTTAAGATTTCCCTACTTTCCCCATTTTCCACTCTCATTTTTCATGCTCTGTCTTTTTACCTTTTGCTAAAAGTCGACTGCCTTTGATGCGTCTTCTTCTGTTTCATTTGTAAACATTCGTGTGTCCCTCACCTTCCTCCTGATTCGTGCTTCTTTATTTGTGTCAAACGTGTTCATTTCTTCAGGATAGCTTTGCTTCTGCCAGCGAGTTCGATTCGTTTGCTGCCATCGACTGTGTTCGCCTGTGTTTACATGGTTTCAAGCGTGTGTTGTTGCATTGGCTTCCAAGAGCGATGTGATTCATAGCAGATGGCTGCCTTCTTCCAGAGACGTCTGACAGCTGAAGAACATTAAATCGGAAAATGGTAGACAAGCTGGAAAAGGGAAGGAAAAACTGGAGATGTGATTACTATTACTGCAGCCAGGCAGAGGGAGCATCCATTCGCATCCCTGTTTCTGCTTGGGAAATGACATAGTTGCATGTCTCCTGGGCTAATTTGCAGACTAGTACACACTCTTCACAAATTCATTTTGAAGTTAGTAGTCAAACAGAATCAACTCTTCAGTCTGTGTAGTGAAATAAGACTGGAGACCCCTCACTAATGTACTGGAGGCTGTTTGCACATCAGTTCATCTGCTAATGCCTCTTTTCCTTAGCCCCCCCTCTAGAGCCTTTAAATCTTACAGAAGTCTCTGCAAAAAGCCACTATGCTGATTTGACTGGCGAATATTGACCATAATGCATTGTGTCTGAATGATGTAAATGTATTTTTTTATTTAAAAAATCCAAGTTTTCATTATCAGAACACAGTGGATTCATTAATAATCTCTGTAAAATCTTCAAATGTATTAGGTTTGGCAAATTGATCATGTCATAATTTGCATTTTTATAAAAAAAAATAAGTAGTAAAGATGTGTCAGAAATGAAATCCAGGACACTGGATAGTCCAGCGCTATAGTCTTTTAGAGGTTGGGGAAATGGGAGGGAATTCAGATATAGCCCAAGAGTTTTTTTTCTTTTTGTGTTCCACCTTTATTTTAACACTACTGTTAGTTGTTTGTGTTTGTAAAATGTATGTAAACATCGTCCCACCTAAAAACACTGAATTATTGAATAGCCTTCTTTAAACTAAAAATGTCTTTTTGTCACTTAATTTAGAAAAAACGGACACAATGCATTCATTTTAGTAGACGGTTACTTAGCTGTCTGGTTTAGCAGAAACAGTTGGATACTTTGAGCTTTAATGCTTTTCTGGATTGCAGTGATATATATATTTTTTTATCTCCATGGAAACGGTCACACCCTGCTTGAAAACCTGACATTCAGACATCTTGTTGTTGCTTTAAATATAAGCGAAGGAGGAGCAGGGAGGATGGGGTCTGACAAAACCAGGGGAAGCAGAATGTGACTCCAATCAAATTATTGGCCAATCAAACCATAACGTGAGTAATTCAAGGTCCTAATCTCATTGTGCGTGCATTAGGGGCTTGAAGGGAGGCTCTTAGTGAGCATGCTCAGTGGGAGGTCCTGGAGATAAAGGTGCGATGATGTGAGACAAGAGACCTTTACTTTGGACTGGGTTTTTGTGTGTCTGCTGCAGACAAAACATTGGTTTCTCAAAATGTTCTATTTTGGAACAATAGTGATGATGAAGCTAAAGGAAAATCTAATGCTACGTCCACACCGGGCATGTAGTGCACGTTCAAAAAGCATTTAGTATTCACTCTGTATTATCGCTTCCTGATGTTAGCGCTTGTCCACCACTTACAGTTGAAAGAGGCTCGGGGTGAAATGTCAAAGCCGTGTAAATCTGGTGTGTTTTAGTCCACAGTATTTGTTTTGCAGCTCTATTCCAATATATGAAAGACTTGTGTCATATATTTCCAGTCGGGTACAAACCGCAATTATTCATTTCTCTTTCATAATTAACTTCCAAACAGGTAGCACTTTTGTGAATTTAAAAGGATGGTACCCATACGCTACTACCACATCCGAGTCTCTGATTAGTCAAAGTTCAACTGGTTTCATTTTGGTTTTATTTTTTTTGTTTTTTTTTTTCGTAGGGCCCAAAAATGGGCTTTGAAATGTGCTTAGCGACGCGTGAATGAGAGAGTTCTGAAGGCGAAAGCTCGAAACATGAATTTACACCCATAGATGTTTACAGACACTTTTCATTAAAAGCGGTTGCTTGAATACGTGTTACAGAGGGGGTGTGAACATAGCATAATAGCAACTTCTTTCATGAACTCATTTTTGAGGGGTAGAATTATCCCCGTCTTATTGCACTTGCCCCGCCAGTTATCTTCAGCTTGCTTTTTAGGTGAATGCATCATTTTTTCGACCAAGACTCATTAGCATTCTTCAATCCATACAGAGCGCTTCCGGAATATAATAAGAATGCATCATTTGTCTGCATGTGTATGTCAGGGAAGCTGGACAGCATGGATCAGGAGGGTTCAGGGTACCCGTGAGGCTGGCGGTGTAAAGTAAGTGGGGGGGGCTTTTTACCATTAGAGCTTACACCTGGAGAAACATGACAGTGGGGCCGACCATTAAATGGAACACACTCCAACAATAGCCCCAGCCCTCACAAAGAGAAGGGCTTCCGGCATCTGACACCGCCGTCGAGAGCTAATACTGCTCAGTTTCAGCATTCCTGGCCCTGCGGCGAGAAAAAAAAAAAACTGGCATCTTTCCTGACTGATTTGCATGTGGAGGGTTCCTGAATTAAGTGACCCCCGCCTCACCGTTCCCTCCTCCCCGATGCGTGGACACACACACATGTACACTCCAATCTCCCCCGCGTTTGAGGGCCTGCATTGTGGAAACAGCTGCCAAGGGAACAGCTTGTCTCAGAGAAAGTAAGAGCGTCGGAGAAGAGGGTAATCAGTTTTTGGAAAAAATACCGCATGTCCACCCGCTGCCAAGAGTCCGTTTGTGTTGGGTGTCTTTTTTTTTCTCTTTAGGCCAATGTACTTTTGGCACCGTGGCTTCAGCCACCCACCACCCTCGCTGTGGTTAATTCGACAATGGGATGAGATGATGGGGGGGTGAGCTTTTATCTTTCTGTACTTTGGGAAAACCTTTTTTTTTTTGTTTCTTTTTCACCATTGGCCAAAAGCCTGTTTATGCAAGATTGTCTGAAAGTCTCTATAAACAAGCCAATATTCGTCAACCCCCACCCCCAAGTGATGGCAGTTTGCCTCTTCTTAATACTGTGGCACATGTCCCCCCCCCAAAAAAAAAAAATCTGATCCCATCACAACCGAGTGACTAAAGCCATCGTGCAAACGCCCCACTCTTTCCACGGCTGTAACGGGCTTATGCATGGTGGATCTGGTTTGATGCATGCCATGCACCACACGCAGCGCATGAAAACCGGAGCATGCTTTTCTTCTCTGATGGAACTGGCTAGCTCAAAAGGAAACGACACATTGAACTGGTTAACCTGGAAATCCCCTCAATGTGAAAATTCCATCAGACGTCGTTGAAACACAGCAGGTGGTTTGGCTGTGAGACATAGCTGAGGCTGTACCAGCAATAAAAAAATGGTTTTCATTAAAAATAAAAGCATTTATGTTTTGGGTTCTTTTAACCAAATGAAAAACAAACATGTAGGCAGAGTAGTGACAAAAATTGACTAAAATGTTATGAAACTCCACAGAAAATCAATCCTAAAATCTATTTCTTCACACGTGCCTCTAAAAAAAACTAGTATATCAGTTTTTTTTCTGCTCCGATTTCTGGTTTTCTGCTTCTGTTGTATGAGAGGGCTGCATGGTGGGGCAGTGGTTAGCACTCTTGCCTCACAGCGCAAAGGTCCTGGTTTGAATCTCAACTGGGACCTTCCTGTGTGGAGTTTATCTGTTCTCCCCAATCTTCTCCAGTCTCTCCAGTTTCCTCCCACAGTTTAAAAACATGATTCAGAAGTTAGTTGGTGTCTCTAAATTGCCTCTAGGTGTTTGTGGCCCTGCATCAGACTGGTGACCTTTTCAGGCTGTGTCACATCTTTGCCCAACAGTAGCTGGGTTGTGTCCATTGACAGTACATAAGAACTGGACTATGTGAGTGTGACCTCATCCATAAAAAAGGGTTTATTTCGACTCACTCGCCATTTCTTTGCAATGCAGATGCCATCATGTTGGAACAAGACATTGTCAGTTAGCAGTGATTGGTTGGAGTCAGTCTGATTCAAAGTTTGATGGCAAGCTCTCTGACCAATCAGGAGTCAGCTTGTTTCAAGACCACATCCCTTCCACTTGAAAGCGGACTACACAATATCTGTCAAACATTTTGAACATTGGAAATGGGGACCAGCAAGCTCCACCTACTTTTATTGAGGCATCTGATTGGTCAGTTTATAACTTGAATTACTTGAGCTACAGGAAAAAAAATCATTAAAAAAGAGGATTATCAAGAAAAAAAAAGTATCAGAGCAAGAATGGTTATTCTGACCAATACAATGACAGAGTAACAGTTTATTGCTCTATAGAAGTCTGTGGGATTTGGCTTCTTGGAGCCAGCTGGTACTTCCTGTTTAGAACACCAGGGGGAAGGGGTCACTCAGTCCAGTTGTCATATACGGTCAACGGTTTATCCATCAGCCCTGTGGCTCCAACAGGTTCTGAAGATGGATGGATGGATGGATGGATGGATGGGTGGATGGATGGATGGATGGATGGATGGTTGTTGTCAAGAGACATTGTGTTACTTTAAAGCTGTGTTCACACTGGCCTCGGCAACGCAGCTTCAAACAACCATTTTCAATAGAAAATCTATGTAAGTGTGCGCTTTGGGCTTCCACGTTCAAAACTTGCATGTTCACTCATCGCTACGCATGTTTTTAAGTCTGTTTTCAGGCTCTACTTAAAAAACATGCCATTGAGTGTGTTTTGAAAGTGAAACCAGTTGGAGGACTTGAGTTTGACACCCCTGTCCTAATGTTTTAGTTCTCACACTTGTGAAAAGAGAAATGGACTATTTTTGAGTTTGCTAAACTGTTGAACATTAACAGGAATCTCGGCTTCTGGCTTCCTTCTTACATGCTAGATGTTTTCCCAACCTGATCTCTGGGAACCCCAGAAATCTAAGAACCAACTCTCATCGATGAAACACCAATTAAAGTCAAGGCGAGGGTCGATTAGAGCTCAGAGGGATGGAGAGGAGCTTAACTACATATTGTACGAACCAACTCTTTTCTCAGGCTGTTAATATGGGAAGAGGCGAACAGCTCACGCAAAGGAGAGGTAGCTTTTTACATCCAACAGATTCTGCTGTCACTCTTTAATGGTCCTAGAAGCTTCTGAGACATGTTACAGCAGTAAAGGGAATAGCATCCTCTGCTTTGCTGTTTAGGGAGACGGAGAGGAAGAAGGAGGAAAAGAAATATGCTTCTGCTGCTCCTCTGGCTAAATCTCAGCTGTTTCTTTTCCTCCTGGCTCCCTTTGCTTCTTCCTCTCTGCAAAGGTATGTTTAATACATAAAAGTTTAATTACCATCACAGCTGCCGCACCATCATTTGTCCATGAGAACTCTTTCATGGGTTCTCCATCTCTTCTCTTGTTTACTAAACTAAAACTCTTGGTTGGCCAACTGATTTCTGATCCTCACACTAAAATTGGAAGAAGGAACCGCCAACAGAAGCTGACTCAGTGATGGCAGCGTCTGATTTGACCAGGTCAGGTCTGAGGAGGGAGGAAGGGGTCAGACAAAACCGAAAAACACTAGAACATCTGTATTAAGACAAACGGGACGAAACACCAAATGCGAATCCAGCGGCAAAACCGCGTCTGGCGCCTCCATTTAGAAACGCTGTGAATTTACTGCCTGTTCAAAAATAGTTCAAAGTAAAAAAAAAAAAAACCTGACGACCCCACCCCTGGATATCTGCATTTGACCTGCTACCGCAATTCTATTTTTCTTTAACTGCGTTGTCACGTTCTCTGGGCTCATCAGCGCCCTCTGCCTTGAGGCACACATACTGCGGGCCTCTCCTGGTGTAAGTCTAATGCACATTCAGGTGAATTTTATCATTTTGAAGACTGGGATGCAGAAAATGAGAACGAGAGAATAGAACATTAGGAGCAGGAGATGAGACACATGGAGAAATTGAACTATTCAAGTGTTTTTCTTTGAAAGAAGTTTTTGCTTCATCATCTGGAAAAAAAACACTCGTGATGAGGTGAAAGTTTCCTTCTGAAATGAGAGAGCGAGGGCAGAGCAAGTTAAATAGTCCGCTTTTTTGTGTAAAACAATTTAAACAAAAAATTTGAACTTCTATCTTTTTTTTATTTTATATGTATTTCATTGTATGTATATGTATTATATTTATATTTATAAATGATCATGGTGAAAGTGGGATAATACCCTTCCATATCAAGCACGGATGGACTTAATGCAATTTTAAAAAATGCGTTAAAATGTTTGTAATTAATTAATCGTGATTAAACCGATAATATGACACGCCTAAGGAAAAATCTTACAAAGTTTAGGACGAGAACAATCAGATTCTTTTCCCTGTTGGATTTGGACACATCAACATGCTACGAGCCAAAGCTTGTAGACACTATTTATTCTGCACCAAAGTTCAGATATTTGAAATCCAGAAACATTGCGTCATCTCAATGATATTTCATCAGAATTTGAAGAGATGTTTGTAAACGCACAGCCGCTAGACAGCCACGGCCCACCTGACCCTCAAGATGCACCGCAGGACCTAAGATCACATCTGTACATTCACTTACACTACAAAAACTGAATCTTAAGAGTGTTTAAAAATTAAACTTGTTTCAAGAAAATTTGTCTTTATTCCTGTTTTGTAAAAAAATAATCTTATCAAGAAAGTTTTTCTAAAGCAAAATATTCTGAGTTTAAGAAAACATGTCTTAGTGACTAGAATTACATTCTTAAAATAAGAATCCGTGGTAAAACAATTCTTTAACTCCGTTGGCAGATTTGTTTTTGCCTATATACTGTACATATTTAATTTTAAGAATTATTGACATTTTTCCAGCTCGGCTCTTTTTGCGCTTGGCCTGACACGCAAATTGCTTCAGGTATGAACGCAAAAGATCAGAGCTAATTGATGAACAAACACAGAATCCCTGAAACATCTGTTAAAACAAGAGATGTAAATGTTAGTGACGGTAACACTGGCACACATTCATGGGTGCCACAGTAAAAATGGAGTGGAAAATCCCCTGTGCATCCTAAAACAGAGGAACCTGTTAGCCAAAGGTTCTCCCCCCCATTCTAGATTTGAAAATTCTAGGAACAGAACGTAATCCTTATATAAAATATGATCTCTTTGAGATAAAATAAGAGATTAATGTGCAAGTATTAAAGTATTAAAAAATGTTTAAATCTTTGCTGCTTTTAACAGGGGGCCAAAGAAGGCAGGCTACTAAAACAACCCCTTAGAAAAAAAAAGTAAAAAATTCTTTAAAAAAATAAAACTTTAAGTAAGCAAATAAATGGGATGAGAAAATGGTCTTACCAAGAATTCTTACTTTAGGAAAAACATTTTAGACGTTTTTTAAACCAAGATTATTTTGCTATTGAAAACTTTCTTGATAAGATTATTTTTCTTGCAAGTCATATTTTTCTCCTTTGACAAGTAGTTTTTTAGTAGATTTAGTTTTTGCGGTGTAAAGTTGGTGATTTTTTAACAGATTTTCATTCAACCCCTGCCTGCAGCACCAGGAGAAAGCTTTTTTAGAGAAGTTTCAAACAACCAGATAGAAATAAACACAAAAACAGGATTTAAAAAATGGCATAGACCTTTGTTTGTGACTGCAGAGCTAACATATCGGGCTATCTAATGTACTGCACTTTTTCCAGAGGTGCTATTGCTGCCTTTGCTGTTTTCTGGTGTGTTTTTTTTGCCGCCCTCTCTGCTCTCACTCCATCCACTTGAAGCATGAGGTGGTTTTCCTCCCTCTCCCTTCCTCCCTCTTTCACCTCCTCCTTTTCTTTTTTCCTTTTGCATTAATGGATTCAAATGGGGGCGTGTGCGGAGGAAAGGAGCTGACATTTATGCCTCTGATTAGAACATGCAGCCACAACGCTTTAGAATTGATTGCAGTCAAAGACATCACGCACTCACCTACACCTGCTCCTGAAGGCCTTTGGAGTGTGCGAGTGTGCATGCGTGTGCATGTGTGTGCATGCGTGTGCTCCAGACACCTTGAAGGAGGACAGGATGCACAAATTCAGCTGGTCTCGCATTTAAAGCCACATGCATGAATGCATTAAAACATTTAAATAAGCTTGCTGTGATTAAAACCTGAGTTTATGTCAGCTGAGCTCATATATAAAATATTCCAAAAGACTTGAAAATCTTTGCCTGAAGTCAAATAAGACAAAATTTAACAAGTTACAGAAAATAAAGATAATAAAATAAACTGAGCATGAATTCATTTCCCCACTTAGCACTCGTTTTCTTTTACTCATGTACACCCCAGCCCCCCTTCTAAGAATAGACTCCATATGTTGCATCAGATCACGAAAGGTTAAACTTGTTTACGTGCACTCGTGCATATGTGTACAGGTGCACACGTATGTGTTTGAGTGAGCATACGCTGAGTGCAAAGTGCAGCGGGTAATTAGCATTTCCCTCACCAGGGAGGTGCTGTGTGAGGGGAGCTATTAAACATATTTCACTGACAAACACTGATCCACAGCCCTGTTTTGCTGACTTGTTCTCCGCTTGTAGCACAAGTGCAAACGCGGCCTAAATCACCAGCGGAGATATGACAAATCACAGTTTCCATACACCCACCGGCGAAAGGGAGTCAGTCAGACACTTAGTACTGAACGCATTATTCAATAAATTCATGAAATCTTGAACCAACAGGACAAAGAGAGAAACAAATTAAAACAGAAACTCTATCATGTTTCAGAACCATCCTTGACAATGCATCTGAGTATGAAACACTGGAGGGTAAAAGTTGAAACTTTTATCCCCACATCATTTTCCCTTGCATACATTCCCACACATACTGTGAAAGATGTGCTGCGATGTACACACACAACAGGCGCGTGGGGGTGTAAAATTATGCAGCGTTAGCTGGCATGCAGTATTTGTGCTAATGAAGCTCTCTGTCCACATAGGCTGATAACTTGCTGATTACTTGATACATCTTCCAGAGAGGTTCCAGCACAACTGAGGACAGACGCACTTATTACCTTCACCGGCTTTGGGTTGTGAACCCAGGATTTTCCTTTTATCCTTCAATCAGCCTGCAGTTCTTTACAGAAATTGGCAGAAACCTGAAACAATTAGTCATTCCTTTCTTTACCATCCATTATTAATCAAGGTTGAATCCATTTTACTTGATGAAATTAATATTGTCGTTTACCCAGTCGATTCCAAAATATTAAATTCTCAAACAAACAGAATCAATCAGTAAAAAAAAGCCCTGAGGCAACTACAGGAAAGACTTTTGTAATCTTTTAAGGTCTGATCTCTGCAGCCATCCTTGTGGAGTACTCAAGTCTTCACTTTTTACGACTCACCAACAAATCCTTTTCTCTGTAAAGTTAGATTTCTGAAGAACTCAGGACGCTGCATCCTGTCATTTTTATTACACACAAGTGAACCAAAAGGCTTTTTATAACTTGTAGCAGGCAGAAGCCGCTAATCAAATGCACATCATCTGAACGTGTGAGCGCCGCTGATGTTTAGAACTTCCAGGTGTGTGTTGACAGAAGAACAATCAGCTTTGACGTTTCAGAAACAGTGTTTGCTTCCAGTAAAGCTAAAAAAAGGTTTGTAAAACTGTGTCCAGCTTCTTTAAAAATGCATTAAATTATCCATAAGGTGAAACATTCAAAGCAGTTGACTTCGTAATCAGAATCATAGGCCCATAGCAAGTGTGGTAAAAACGGCAGATTAGTTTGAAAAATAGACTCCTTTCTGGAGAAATGTTTCCTAAACGGACCAGATCAAAGTCAAAGCCAAGAATGAGGTCATCTGTTAGAACTTAGGCAGATCTGAGTTATGCAACAGTTGAAAGACAAACACAACTGGACAATGGAAAGGCTGCGGAGAATCATGGTGATCTGTGAGTGTTCATCCACTGACGTACAATCTCAACCCAACAGAAATGCCGTGGAGTTCTCCAGGTGGAGCTCTTTCACATTTTGACGTACAGACAAATTAACCAACATGTTTGTGTTAAAGATATATGGAGTAATTAATGATGGGAAATACTTCCCTAAATGGTTTTTTGGAAATGAAAATACATTTGAGTGAATTGGACCTAACTTTAACTCTTTCAGACCAGAGATGTTGCTGGCAACACCTCAATAACTCTTCCTCTTTTACATATCGTAACTCTTCCATTATTTATGTGAATCAGCTAATTCTTAAACAGGGAAAAGTGGTTTTCAAATCTGTTTTACACCGATATGCCATGCATTACTAACCTAAAGTGTTGCAGAACAGTTCAATGCCACTTTTCTCAGTGATAGAATCAACTAATGTGCATTAATTGCATTGAAGACTTACGGTAGTAAAAATTCATTATAGCTACAAGATATTTCACCGTAAAACACAAGTGTTACAGACAAGTATTTCCAAGAAACAAACTCAATGTCGCATAAATGTTTATCACAAATGTCTTCAATGTCTATCAGAGTCATTGGTATTCTAAGTTAGTCCAGGTCGGATGAACAATCAATCCAGAATCTTACACTTCCTCACAAAATCATTTTTCTGTAAAACTGCTTGGAGCCAGTCCCATGTTATTGCGTGTTCCATCCGAATCTTGTGCTGTCCTGAGGTCAGACAAGATAAGGGAGATCCAATTCAGCCGTATATTTTTCCAAACACAAGAAGTCAGGATATTTAATGGGTTTTTGTCATGTCTGTTTCTGATTCAGTTATCTGACAGACTGGCAGTCTGCATCTTCTAGAGGATGGAATTCCAGTATTTCTGTGGTTTTGACAGGACCAGAGGGCTGCACGGTGGCGCAGTGGTTAGCACTCCTGCCTCACAGCAAGAAGGTTCCCGGTTCAAGTCCTGGCTGGGGGACCTTTCTGTGTGGAGTTTGCATGTTCTCCCCGTGCATGCGTGGGTTTTCTCCGGGGACTCCGGCTTCCTCCCACCGTCCAAAAACATGCTTCACTGGTTAATTGGTTACTCTAAATTGTCCCTAGGTGTGAATGTGAGTGTGCATGGGTGTGTGATTGTGGCCCCTGCGACAGACTGGTGACCAGTCCAGGGGTGTACCCTGCCTTCGCCCATGAGTAGCCGGGTTAGGCTCCGGCACCCCCGTGACCCCGAAAGGGATAAAGCGGATTGGAAAATGAATGAATGAATGAATGAATGACAGGACCAGAGACATCGGTGAAGAACCTGCCTTAAGTTCTGAAAGACAATCGTCAATGTTCTTTATGTGAGAGAGGACGTTTTAAGACCAACTGGAAAACTTTATGTTCTGTTTGTTTGTACGTATCTGCGAACATTTGATTAGCGTTAGCCCAAAGAGTAGTCTAAATCTGTGGGAACGTTTTGAATAGCCTCTAATGCAACATGCACACCAGGCACGTGATGCTCGTTCAAGAAGGTGCTAAGGTTCTTTCTTTCACAGCTCTATTCTAATATATGAAAGGCTTGGTGACATGGAAATCTGACCGGGCATGAACCACAATCACTCAGTTCTCCTCCGTGATCAATTTTCAAACATTTTGCACTTCTGTGTCCTGAAAAAAATGCTTCCCAAATGTCATTACCATATCCGAGTCCCTGAGTCAAAGTTCAACTGAAGGTTTGGTGCTTCTGTCTGTCCAGATCAGAAATGATTCAACAGAGAAGTTTTTGTTTCTTTTATTAAGGCTTTTAGAGTAAAATCTTAAAGTATAAGTTCTTTATGCTTTCTTCTTACTGGAGGACAGAGGAAATAGAGGATGGAGACACCTTTAGATTCTCAGGATGTCAAACAAGAATCTCAGATTCTCTGAGAGTAGTCTGGATTTTCAGGAAAAGTAGCAAAGACGTGAGCTCTGCAGAGCTACCTTCAGTGTGTTTTTCGGTTTGTTTTGACCTGGTTTTTAAGCCCAAACTAAAAGTGCGCCTATTGTAAAGTCTGTCACTTCAAAGTGAGCCCATCCAAGCTTCACACTGATGGAATGAGGATATCAATTTCATATCCTCCCTGTCAGAATCGCTGTGCTTTGTTTTTCTTTGTTGTAGGTTGTTTTTTAAGTCTCTCGCTTGCTAAAAATAACAACACCTTGTTCCGTTCCAAACCTGTCACGGCTAGTCAAGGTCTGCTGTTGACTAGTTCTCTCCTCATCTCCTCACAAAGGAGTTCATTGACAACTTAGGTTTGACCTTATAGAAAGATGACAAGTCATTTGGACAGACTCGCACTTCCACAGAAGATTTTCAGTGACATCTCACGCACACGGCTTGCAAGCGCACATGTCTCCTCCTCCGTGTGGCCCACCCAGCAGAGGAAACAGTAATTAGTTAGTGCCCTCAGGACTGACGAGCTCTCCCTGACAAGAGGAAAGGGCAGGGTGACATTTTTGGTCAGCGCACTGCAGTTATCGTGGTACATGCTTCACAAATTACCAGAGGGGTTGAGAGTTCAAATTCCCTGCACTTGTTTAATGCTGATAGAGCCTTCAACCTTTATGGGCCATACTTTGCATGAAAACGACATGCTAAGATTAAGCGGGTGAAATATCATGTGTCATTTTGAGCGTCGAGTTCTCGTGGAATACTAAACATCTACAAAATAAATTTAATCTCCAACAATAATGAAGGAGTTTTGACAGATTTGTATTGACTGGACCTCTTGTTTTTCTAAAAACAAAGTAAAAACAAAAATATTTCACTGGTTGAAAGAGGGAAAACGAGTAAAAAGGGCTGCAGTCTAATGAAGATGCAGATAAAGAGTGGAGGATGCAACTTTTACTGCAAATCCTACTCTGTGAAAAAGGTCCTCAAAACAAGATAAAACACGTAAAATGTAAGTTGCTTTTTTTTGTTACAGTATGAAACTAAATAAATTTGTTTTAATAAGATTTCTGATGTCCTGCACTTTTTTGTGAAAAAAAAATGTAGTCTTGTAATTACCAAAAAAACACTCATATTAGTCCTAGTGCTTTGGTAAATGAAAATATATCTTAAAATAAGTGTTTATCGCTCAAAAAATAGTTAATTATATCTAAGGTCCACTCCAATCATCTTTTGATTATTTTAAGCGTTCCCAGTGGTCTTTTAGTCATGGTAATGCCGTTTTAAGACCAAAAAAAGTTTTTTTTTCTAGGATATAGTTTCTGCAAAGTGGGTTGGGGTCATTAGAAATTCACCTCTGATTCATGGGTGGGACTGCTGACGAGGAGCAAGCCCATCTCCACTTCTCATCATCCCTTGTTTACGTGCTCTCCCTCTAGCTTACAGCCCCTCACACACTGAACCTAACATTAGAAATGAAGTACCGCAGCTATCCAGCCGTACAGTTCTGATCCAGATTCCAGCTCAGACGAGGAAAACAAAGACAGTCATGGACATTCTGCTCCTGATTCACAATGATTGTAATAAAGAAATACTCAGAAATGCAATTTTGAGCCTAATTTTCTTTCTACATGTCCTCCATCATCAGAAACATGACACAAGAACATGTTTGCTTACTTTCAAACTTCTGTCTTGGTGTTGAAAAATGCATTTTCATGACATGAATGCAGAATTTCTCTAAATTTGTATTTTCCTTGGGCAACATCAACTCATGAAAGCATGTTTCTGTCCAGATTCCATGTTTTTTTCTTTTTCTTATGAGGTGGATTACCGAAACACGCCACGAACCCGCTCCTGGTGCAAACTCTTCTGTCAAATCTTAGACCCCTTTGTGGCCCACAAGTCCAAAAGCTTGCCCACCTCTGAGCTAGACTTGCTCTTGAGACGATCCTAAAAAAAAATGTTATCAAGATTTAAAGACCAAAGAAGATATTCAAGATTTATTGTTTTAAAAGGAGTCACTACAAAAAGTTACTCTTTGACTTATATTAAATTTATTACTTAATTATGTATTTATTACTGTTATTAGAAAGTAGACAAAAATACTTGGTGAAATTTGGGGGTTTTGCAGTGTATTTCTATGCTAACTCTCTGTTTAATAACAGAATTGGATTAGTGTCTCGCAGCTCACCGTCTTGTATGAAATACTGCCATCCCTGGCTGAGCATCCTCCTCCTTTTGGCTCAGCAAACTATGAATTCACTAAACCCTGCACACCTCATTATCTGGATTCTCCAGACCAGTTTCTTGCTGCTCAAACTGGGCTAAGATGGCTGTCAGTTAAGATTTATTATCCTCACCACTTTGATGGATGGGCCAGGATCATGACTAACTGGCTGCCCACTTGCTCTGTAATCCTATGACCTCATCATCGGCAGCCTGGCAGGGTCTCAACTCTCCGTCAGGCCCAAACAGCCATTAAGCCTCGGTGCCTGATGCTGGGTTGCCAGGTCCTCTGGTCATGTAGCTCCTTTAAGGTTGTCTTTCTTCTCTGCTATGTTACCTGTCAGGTTTTTTTTTACTCTACAAAATGTCAAAGTCTGTCCCTCCTGTTGTCACAAAAACATTAGAAGCTTTGCAGCACATTTTTGTGTTGTTTTTTTCTGCCATTCATGATGAATTATTGTAAAGAACAGGCAATCAATGATGTCGTTTGGGTTGTTATTATGAATTAATTACACTTCACTAAGAATGATCAGTTATGTTCATTTCAGGATGCACATTACAGGATCCTAAAGATAATAAATCCGAGTTTGACGTCGGCCTTGTTTAGTAAATAAATCTATCTTAATTTTTATATATCCTATAAACAAAAGAGACATTTTGAAAACTGTTTGCTTCATCAGTTTTCCTCTGTATTTGTAAAATGTCAAGGATTTTCCCTTCAGTGGTTTTGGTTGTGTACATCAGCACAAGTGATGCCGTATCTGACCATAGACTCTCAGTAAGGATTTGTTTTCCTTATTTTAACCTTAACAAGTGACCACATTCAAAACAGAACTCTTCTTGGATGTATTTTTTTCAGTCATCGTCAAACTCTCCCTGATCTCCATCTGACCTCATCCAGCCCCCCCACCCTGGTTCCTCACCCATCCTCCATCACTCTCTGTCTCCCTGCTGCATCCTAATAGCTCAGTGGAATATCAGCCGCTGTCAGACAGAGGCATCACAGCACGAGGCGGGTTGGCAGCCTGACCTTGTCCTGCACTTCCTGGGATCCTCTCTGCAGCGCCTCTAATCCAGCTAGCGTGCCCAGCCAAGGAAACATCTGCTATTGTAATTACCAAATGATGTATTTTAATCCCGCTAACTCAATCCGACTGTGGAAAAGCACTAATGATTAATGTGTGGAGGTCTCAGCTGCAACCTTCCGGTTCTTGTTTCCAAACACAGAAATGATTAAAAGGAAGACTTTTGAAAACTGAAAGGATGAGCATTTCCAAACCGGAATGTGGTCTCCATCTGGACGCAGAGAACGCATTCAAAAAGCTAAACAAAAGCAGAAATGTCAGACTCGGACCACTTCTGGGACGTCTCTGGCTGTATTAGTTCAACTAAACCCAAAGAGGAGGAAACACAGGGAAAGCAGATGGTTGTAGTTCTGGTGGTAGCCAGAATATGATCAGTACAAGAAGGAAGAAATGATTCACACGCCGACTGAGACGTTATTTCAGTACACATGCATCAGGGGTTTAGGAATGCTCCAAAACAATCCCTGCCAGTAGTTACTTGGATGATCAGTTTAAAGTTAATCTTAAATTCTGCCTCTTAGGAGGCAGTATTTGATCAAAACTATAAGCTAATCGCATTTTATAAAACAGATTTTTGAGTTCATTCATGTCAGATGTTCAACCCAAACACGTAGAAAGACTGTCATTATGGACATATCTGGTAAAAACGGAGCATACCTTCACGTGGAACAGGCCACAGTGGTCTGTTTGCATCAGCTCAACATCTTTACAGCCCACCCAATGACTGTATCTGAGAACTGGACTGTGTGATGTCAGCCATTTTGTCGAGATAATGGGCGCTGCCATGTTGGAGCTAGACAACGTCAGTAAGCAGTGATTTGTCTGAGTTTCTATGGTAACCACTCCATCCAATTAGGAGTGAGCTTGTTTGAAGGCTACACCCCTACCACTACATACAGTAAATTTGTCAGTCAAACATTTTGAATGTTGTATGTGGGGCCCAGCAGGCTCCACCTACTTTTATTGAGACACTTGATTGGTCAGTTTATAACTTGAACAACGTGAGCTACAGAAACCAAAATATCATGAAAAAAATTAGGATTATCTTGAAAAAAGGGAGTTAACGACAAGATCAAGAATGGTTATTTTGACCAATAGAATGACTGAGGAACAGCTGTTTATTTCTCTATAGAAGTCTGTGGGATTTTGGGGGTACTTCCTCTTTGGAATGCCAGGTGGGAGAGGTCACTCGGTCCAGTTATCTTGTACAGTCAATGTCTTCCGTAAAATCCCACATCTTTTGATCCCTTCAAAGCCTTCCCAGTGGTCTTTTAATTATGATCATGCCATTTTGTTCCCCACATTTTTTTTCTATGACATAGTTTCTGCAGAGCAGCAAGAGTTTGTTAGAAATTTGCTTCTAAAGAGAGGGCCGGACCTTATCTTCCCCTCCCTGTTGCTGAGAGCTCTCTGTTTTGGTGGACCAGGGAGCTTGTGGTCTGCCAAGCATATTTTCTGCATCACAAATACGATCTTTTTTTTCCTACAGCAGTTTTTCGTCTGTTCCTGATTCACACTGATTTGAATAATAAAAAAATGCTCAGAAAACAATTGTAATCTTAATTTTCTTTATACATGTTCTCCATCACCTAAAAAATGCCTCAGAACATGTTTAAAGCACCACATACGCAATTTTCATCAGTGAGTCTTCAACACCAACTCACAGTTTATCTCTGTGTCCTTCCTTCTGTCTCTCTTGCCTCTTTCCTGGAACTGTCTTGCCATAACATAACTGCCCCTGAATGCAGGAGAAATCGTCTCAAGAACAGATACCTTTGACAAAATTACAATCACATTTTGTTTCTCAGCTTTAAAGGGCTGATCTCAAGCTATTTCAAGCCTTTCAGAGTAAACTATATCCACACATATGATAATATACAGTAGGAGTTCGCCTAAGTAGGTGGTAAAACAGAAGAGGCTTAGATGAATAACTGGCCTGTAGGGGACTCAATGATTACATTGATGTTTTCTTTACATTCTTTTATAAATACCCTTTGTGTAACTACATCCAGAGAATGTGTTTGCTTTCATGTGTAACAGATTTCGATGTGCGAGTGACTCGGTCATGGTCACAATGCTTTAAAAAGCAAACTTGGCCTGCAGATGAAAAGCAGCGTTGGAAAAGCTTTTCTCTGAGCCCCGCTCCGTCACTGAACTTCCAAGTATTCCAGCTTGTTTACAGTGGCACATGCCAAGCCTCTCCTCCATCTGAAGAGCTTCAGCATGTCGTTAACTCCCTCCCAAAGGGAAATCTCCCCCTTTTTTCACTCCCTCCTGGGTGTTCAGCCTGTCAGAAATGAAAAAGGAGAAAATTGTCATTTCGTCGCTTCATGGGGTACAGTGTCGGATTCTGCCTCTCGGTTGTTTGTATTATTTTCAGAAAATTGACAAGCTTCTTGTTTTCAATGGATTTGGGATAGAAAGAAGAAACAAGCCCTTGTAGATTGAAGTTAGACTCAAACGTTAAGCCCCCCAGCAGTACCAAAGCATCTGCACTGTAAAAACAACAGGAAAATAACACACACTCACAAAAAAAAAAGGAAAACAGTGATTGGCGTTTGTTGAACTTTCTGAAATTTTCCTCCAAACAGGTGCAGATAGCATCATAAAGGTCTGGAAGCATGACCACATGTTAACATGGCGGTGGTCGGAGCCCTTCAGAGCTGCAGCTTTCCACTAATAGCATCCAGGAAGCAGGAGACCATGCAAGGGTCAGAGTCCCTCTGGCAGAGTAACTGCAAGAACAGAGGGGCTCAAAGGGAAAAAAAGCAGAACCAGGAGAAGTCATTAACTGTATGGAGGTCCTCTGTGAGTTCCTCAGAGACACTGAAGGCTTGAAAAAAGCTCAAATCTGCTGCTCTTAAAGACCCAATCCAATGAAAATTGTGTTTTTGGTGTTTCTAACATGTTCCTGTAGCATTTCTCTGATGATATTATATTAAGATTAAAACTGTATTTCTTTATTCAAATCCTTGTGAATCAGGAGCAGATGAAAAAATCCTTCTTAAAAAGATCGTATTTGTGACGTAGAAAATGGGCGGGGCCACAAGCTCCCTGCTCCGCCCTGTTTTGATGCATCCACCTGCAGACAAATAGATCCATGAATGTGTTTGTTTTCTGGATCAGAACTGTACAGCTGCATAGCTCTAATACTGATCGCCATTTTTGTTGCTCTGCTAATATTAGGTTGGGATGGTGAGGGTCTGTAAGCTAGCAGGAGAGAGTGTAAATAAAGGAATAATGGAAACTGAAGGAAGGCTCACTCTTCGCCAACAATCCCACCCACAACTCACAGGTGAGCCTCTGGCTCGTCTCACGTGTCGGAGCGGGAGAGATTCCGGGTGGATCGTCTGTGCTGCTGTCTTGGGTCGTGGATCGTGCCTCTGGCTTCTTTTGCACCCCCAGCTGTTTCATCTGGATGAAGCCCATCTGCTACGCTATTCAAACATGTAGTTGTAGAGTTCAATAAACTTCTTCTTCAACAGTTCTGGGAGAGGATCCCCCCTTCATGTGGGCATCCCTGAGGTTTCTTATTTGTTTCCCCAAGAAAGTTTTTTTTATGAGTTTTTCCTCACAGAGAAGGAGGGTCTAAGGCAGGGATGGGCAACTCCAGGCCTCGAGGGCCGCATTCCTTCATGTTTTCCAACATACCATGATCTGGCATGTTCTAATTGGCTGGACACACCTGAAGCAGGTAATCAGTGTGAGTAGGGCTTGGATATCTGGAAATCCCGCACACACTGCGGCCCTCGAGGCCTGGAGTTGCCTATCCCTGGTCTAAGGGCAGGGATGTCTGTTTAGTCTGTTTGGTTTAGTTTAGCAACCAGCTGTTGTTTATATTTTTATGACTGACTTTATGTTCTTTGCATTAAAACCGGTGTGAAGCCCATTGAGACGACTATGGTTGTGATATTGGGCTGTAGAAATAAAATAAAAAGGAATTAATGAACTCCTGCTGCTCTGCAGAAACTGTGTCCTAGAAAACGACACAGGTTTTTAGAGTTTAGCTAAAAATGCCATGATCATCATTAAAAAAACTACTGAGAACGCTTTGAAAACAGATCAGAAGATGATCGGAGAGGGACTTTAAATTTTGGTTGACTAAAGTTTGGAAAATTGCTGATTTGAACCACTTCCCTGTTAATTATAGGGCTTTTTAAATTACTTTTTTTTTTATCACAATACTATCCTATCTGCTGTATTTTCTATTATTTGAAAAGCTTCAAGTAATTTCTTTTTTCTCTAGAATTGCTGAAAGGACAATGTTTTCTTCAGATAAAACATTTTCTATACTTTTCTCTGCTCCCTCCTTAAATCACACACCTTTGATGAAGCTGTGACTGCCCCAGCATGGCAGAGGGCCCTCCCAAACCGGGAGGTGGATGTTTGCAGCTTAGGTGTGAGTGATGATGGGAAGGAAAAAGAAGGAAATAAGGAGCACAGGTTTCTTCTCGTCTGTTCCCTGGTGTCTAGAGTGGAAGACAGAGGTGACACAGCAAACAAACATTTTTTTTCTGTAAAACTTTACTGTTTTATTTGTTACAGCAGAACAGGATCTAAAATCTCTCTGACGCTCAATTGGTGAGCGCCCTGCAGAAAAACACAGGAGTTTCAAGTTTGTTCAATGACCATTGTTTAGTTTTTACTAAAGTCTTTGTCCCAATTGCCCTTGCGGGTGGATACGGGCACTTTTGTATCACGTGCACACCAGGTGCATGCAGCATTTTTGGGTAAGGAGCCATTCCTATACAGACAACATTGAGGCTCACATAATTCCTTCCTTTAATCTGCTAAAAGGACAGGTTAGCAAGGTGGTTAAAAAAGATTGAGAAAAAAGATCACAGATTATTTTTGTAGAACAGTTTTTTTTGTGCTATAGAAAATTATTCATTTTCACCTAAATGTTTTAAAAAATATTAATAATTGCTCAGACATCCATCAAACAGGCCCAGATTTCACACAGAATAAGAAGAAATATATTTTTTTCTTTGTGTTAATTTGATCTTTATTCCACACTGTCAAAAGAATGATTGAATATTGTAAATACAGACAGAATTTCAGGTTTTCTTTACGTTTTGGATGGTGGTGGTCTTTGTGGTTTTATCTTGAAAAAAGTGGAAGGCAAAAAAGAAACTGTTTTAAAGAAATGTATTAATAATGCTCATTTAGAGGATTTGTGAGCTAAATTTCAATGAGCAGTGTTAGTACACTACAACAGTTATTAAAATCTGTCTTTTTAGGACAGTTCAGGAATTTAAGTTTAGGAAGAGCAATCATTTAAAATTGATGGAAACTATAGAGAATAACTAGAAACTAAAGCTGATAATGTGGATCTTCACAGTCAAAAGGTTGACTTTATCTTTTAATCACAATATTAAATAAGATTCTTGTTTTCCTACGATGTGGGTTAGCTTTTAATGATAGAATGTGTGTTACAGTATCACTGGTGAGGCTCTTCCTATGTTTCCATCCTTTATCTATTTGTGGGTTGTACTGTAGGAATGCAGAATGTAATATCCTGCACAAACTGCAAAGTCTCCAGAAACCTGAATCAAACTATATCGTTTGAAATCATAAAATGAAAAGAAAGCTTAGAAACTTTTTTTGGAAGATGCTGTAATTTCTGTAGTTCAGGTCATGTGTCTTCCTCACATTTTTTTGCTTTGTGATGATGAATCTAACTTGTCAGGATCACAGCAAACATAAAGCAGAAGTGAAACCAGAACATTCATTCATTCATTCATTTTCCAATCCGCTTTATCCCTTTCGGGGTCACGGGGTTGCCGGAGCCTAACCCGGCTACTCATGGGCGAGGGCAGGGGACACCCCTGGACTGGTCGCCAGTCTGTCGCAGGGGCCACAATCACACACCCATACACACTCACATTCACACCTAGGGACAATTTAGAGTAACCAATTAACCTGTGAAGCATGTTTTTGGACGGTGGGAGGAAGCCGGAGTACCCGGAGAAAACCCACGCATGCACGGGGAGAACATGCAAACTCCACACAGAAAGGTCCCCCAGCCAGGACTTGGACCGGGAACCTTCTTGCTGTGAGGCAGGAGCGCTAACCACTGCGCCACCGTGCAGCCGAAACCAGAACATATGGTGACTTAATTGATTCTATCAAACAAGTGGTGCTTATTGTCGTCACGCAGAACACCCATGCAAATATGGCACATTTACAGCAGCAAAGCAAAATATTCCTTTTTTTCTTAAAAATAAAAAAAGAGAGAGAGTCTTTGACAGAAAAAAGCCTTTTTTTCAAATCTTTTTTCTCTTCCCAAAACATGTACAACTGAAAAATATAAAAGCCCCTCCTAGAATGTTGGCAGCATGTTTGACTTGTTTACAGTTTGTGGTTAAATGTTCCCAGCTTAATGTTATGTTCTTATTTTACAATCATTTTTCTTGTATAAAACCTAGAGGCATGCACTTGTAAATAAAAGTGTGCAGGCCACACGCGCTCCCACACATATGCCTACATGTGTAGCCAGATTGGCATGCGTGTTGCACTGTCTCAAGTAATCCCTAACAGCCTGAGTTTATCTCAAACAGCTTCCAGGTGTAGTCGGCCTGCACACATTCCTGCAAGGCAGAACATAAACAGACACTTGCGCTCAGACCTGCATCCGTACAGCACCGGCCAACACACGCACACAACTACACACATGTCATCCGAGGGACAAAAAAGACAGAAGCTGTCTTCTTCCTGCCGCTGCAGTGTGTAACCCTCAGCGTATCTGACAGAAGCGTTCTATTGTCACCAAAACTCAGTGTCTTTCATGGATGTCTAATGATGTTTTATCACCCTGCTGGCTTTGTGTTCACATTTCTCCGCGTGTTTAAAAAAAGATATTAAAAAAAAACACCTCACTTCAAAATAGTCGTGTTGGTTAAAGGGGCGATTGATATGCTGTCTTCCCAGCGCCTTCCTCCCTCCCTGCCTCCTCTCCTCATCTTCTCCGCTTTTCAAGATCTTACATTTTTGCTAAAGTCCCCCTCTCTGTGTTATCATTCCACCAGAGGCTCTCAAAAGTAGCTTTGATATTGAAAGCAGGCTGGGAATGAAAGGCAGCGGTTTATGGGAATGTAAATGCTTGGGGTCTTTTTTTTTTTTAGACGGATGAGATGAGATCTTTCAGTTACCTTGCAATGCCGAATTTTTGGCACTTTTGACTTTTTTCATATGACAAAGTGGAAATGAAAAGGGACTTGGATGTCTTTTAAGATTTTGTTTCAGTCCATTGAGCTTGATGAAATATTTGGTCTCAATCAGCTTCTATGAGGAACCTGCAATGTAAAAACTAAATTTAAGAAAGCAAATATATAGTTCAAGAAAAATTGTCCTTTTTTCAAGAAAAATAATCTTATCAAGAGAATTTTTCACTAGCAAACATGTCTTAGTAATTAGATTTATTTTCCTTAAATTAAGAATTCTTGGTAAAACCATTTTTCTGATTAGAGCATTTAAAGGAAATCTGCCAGTGTAGTCAGACTTTATGACTTATTTCTACGGAGCATGTTTTTGTAGTGTGGTTTCTTGAATATTTTATGTAAATTGGAATCCTGGTGTCTGTAACCAGTGACTGGTGACTGTGACTGTAAAGAACTTTGGGCCTTCAGGAAAGGTAAAAAGGAGATAGAAAGGTACCATTTGTTTGGTTTATTTATTCATCACATTTGAAACGTCGGATGCGGATGAAGTTGGTGTGCGCTTGTTAGCATCCCCTTTGACGTTAAAGGAAAAATCTACATTTAAACCAGCTACAAACACAAGACTACAAGGTTTTATGTTTACAGTTTAATACATGTAGTTTACACTGAGAAGTTTTTTACTTATTTTTTGTTGTTAAAAATGCTTAATTTCAAAGCACTTTCTTTAAATGCTAATTTTATTCCAGTGATGTTGAAAGCTTATTGCTAGTGTTTGCAAATAATAGTCATTGAATATTGAAGCTAAGTTTATACTTATATCTATTTGGGATGCAAGTTTGTACTGTTCTGGCAATGTGAAGGTTACTGCATTTCTAATAAAGAAAATCTCTAAACTTTGTGTTATTCTCTACACTTTCAAAATATCAGTTTTGGCAAATATTGGCTATCGGTCACAGATGCAGGAAAACCCCAGGTATCGATATCAGCTGAAAAATGTATATCAGCCTGATGTTTAAGGCTTCCATCTTTACAAATGGCTGCCATTTTGGATTTTTATCATGGTTATTGTACTTTTCTGAAAGAGGGGATCCTAAGATATATCCACACCAAACTTGGTCCTTGTACCACAAAATGCACGACTTGACAGGAATATCCACCTAATCCGCTTTGCTAATAATATAGTATAAGTCATATAATATAAGCCATTTACTATTTATGAGTAATCCATTTAGTTTATATATTTCTATTGAAAGTGATATTTTTGAGTCTTGAATCAAAGCAAACTGATCCAGCTGAGTTTAAGATTCATTTGTCCTGGTCTGCGCATGTACAGTCCATCCAGCTTTGTGCAAGGAGCTCCACTTTCAGCTAATGAGTCCCTGGAGGGTTGTAACCCACAATCACTCTCTTCAGACGCCATTAGAGCAAGTATGCCTTCAAAGAGCTGAGTTTAACTGTTACCATGACTTGGGACTGGTACCTGCTCAGATAGCTTAAAGCATTAGCAAAACCTGCAGTTTGCTGATGGGACAGACTGGACTAGACTTAGGAACTGGTGCCTGGGAGCTGTGGAAGTCCGCGTCCTGGAGTCTGGATTCTGCGTAGCTGAAACGTTTGCTTTGATGTCTGTTTTGAATGGAGACTTTGATAAAAAAAAAAGGGTCATAATCTGAGCAGAATGTTGTATTTCTGCTCAGTTTAATTGTACTTCTTCCTGTGTTATCAGCTTCTCGTTCTTCAAGGTCATGCTCATGATGTGAATAATCATAGGACTAGTTAAAAAGTCATCTTGGTGATTAAGCGATAAGATGATTAGAAAAAAGACTAATGTGTAGTCTGTGCAAACTTAAGGTAAAACTTTGTGACACTGTCACAGGGTACTAATTTACTACTATCTGCCAAGTGATATGACATGCAGAAGCAAATGTCAAGTTAATGCAGCCAGTCACCCATCAAGAAGGTTCAATTAAATGGCAGGCATTGGTGCAGAAGTCCCGGTTGTCGCTGTCTCTCCAGAGACTGAGGATGGGTACACAGGTTCTAAAACCCCACTGTCACCCACTCACATCGCACTGACTGTGGCAGGTGTTGGACCGACGGCAGCTCTGGCTTTTTTCATTTGGCCGCAGTCTCCTGCAGGAGCTGTCAGTTGACTCGGCTATATCTCTACTCTTTCTAGACTCTGATGTGACTTTAAAAGCCGCAACACTCACCACGGCAGTGTTGTGCACAGAATCTTGGGATATCTTTCTTTTTCCTTTCCTGTTATTGCACATATAAAGTACTGTTGCGTATTTTATGGAAGAATAATTCTTTGTACACGCGATGATGATGCTCATACTGTATCCACATCATCAAGTGGAGGTTCAATGCTGTTTTGCTTTGATTTCTTTTGGTTTTGAAGATGCCTTCTCATCACATTTTCCACATCTGTACACCACTCTTGAATGTTCAGAAATGGTTGACGCAAAAACTGTTTCATGTTTTGTTGATGTTCACTGCAGCAAATGAAACACAATCTGCTCCATCAGTGCCAGGTAAAAACATTTTGAGAAGTAATGTGGCGAGGGTTAGCGGCCTTTGCCGTGCGGCTCAGATAGGTTATCCAAGATACCCATCTCCAATCTGCTGAGTCTTTCTTTAACCTCCTTAAAGCAGATTGTTGAACAAATACAACCATTTTTTTTTCTCAATGGATTGGGGGTGGTGTTTTAAACTATACTGAAGAAGCAATTTCCTTTGTGGCTCAAGTGGTAGATGTCCTCTGCCTCTTTGTTCAATTAGGGATAGATAAAGGACAACCGGAGAGTTGCAGCAACACTTGAAATCAAAATCAAAGCTCTTTTCAAAGACGTAACGTTATCTATGCCCGGTAAATGACGCATCCTCCTCTAAGAGCCGACTGAATGACTTTGTTTCTCTGGCCTTGTTAGTGGTGAAGCAGAATGTGAGGAAGAATCTGGAAATGTCTGGTCATTGTCTGAGAGGTAAGTAAATACAGACAGACAAAAGCAGCGAGCGAGACGAAGGGAATGTGCTCAAGTCTAACAGCTGACCCCCTTCATTCATCAGGGAGCCTGTGGGGGGAACTTGCATCTGATTAGATAGCCATTGAGCTGAACTTGGACTGAAGCATTGGTAAATGGTAATGGGCGTATACATGTATTCACTTTCTACCTTCCTTGAAGGCCCAAAGTGCTTTACAGTCATATTCACACACTGCGGCTCCGCTGCCAGGCACTGGTGCCAACCTTCCACCAGAGGCAATGTGTTCAGTGTCTTGCCCAAGGACACTTCGACACATGGGCAAGCAAAGGCAGGAATCGAACCTGCAATCTTCCAAACAGAGGTCGACCGCCCTACCGCTGCACCACGGCTGCCCCCTAGATCACTGCTAGACAGTATTGACTTCAGGAGAAAAAACACACACACTAAATAGCTGCACTGTTGTGTGTTAGAGCAGAAGCTGTAATTCCTCCCATAAACATTTTCTCACAGAATTAAACTTTGGTTTGGAAGGAAGATTAATATAGGGCGAGGAGAGCGTGCCAGAGAAAAGCAAGCTAGTGGAATTTAATGAGTTTTGTGTGTGTCGACTGGGGAGCCCGCTCGCGCCATGCTAATTACACTCTGTAACGAACTGAGATCTGGGGAGCGTCGCAGGAAGACAAAGGCTCCATGCAGTCCAGCTTCCAGCTGCAGGCAGAGCAAAAACGCTGTATACACACATTTAAAGCCCACATGGGCGAGTAGAAGAAGTGTGGGAGATGGAGGTGTGCTCTCTGTTTCTGCAGCCCTCCCTGGATGCCACCCCCATGTTAAGGATAATGAGATGTAGCAGCAGATAGAGAGCTTGACAAACGAGCCTTTCCATCATGATCTCCAGACGTGGCATTGGGGTCTATGGTATAAGAAATGAGCTGCAGAATAATTCAATCAGCCTCTGCTGATTTCTGGAACTTTCACATTTTTTAACAAAATAAACCAAAAACACATTTTTATGTTTATATTAAAGGTGGGTGTTGTCAGTTCCCCAGGATTGATACCTTATATGGTCATGTGTTCAGGCAAGTGCATGGACACCTTAAAGGGTCCTTAGGAGTCCTAGTTTGTCCGTGTTGGAAAAAGCAGAAGAACGCAGTTGTGTTTGATTTCCTTAACTACTCTCTACTTAATGTACTGTGCTGTCCGTATCTACAGTTCAAAAATTCTTTCCCAGAAGTGTCTGCAAAGCACAGTGCATTACAATTTTTCATGTGAAAAAAATATTATTGAAATATATTTTCTTAAACCATCCAACTTTTCATCATTAGAATACGGTGGATTTCTAAATAGCCTTCGTCAAATGTTCATACTTGTTAGGTTTTCACACTAGTTACATTATATTTACCATTAAAAAATAGTGAACATGGTGCCCAAATTGATTTTAAAATGGGAGACACAAGATAATCCCACGCTATTTAGTTTTTTAGTAGTTAGGGAATATGAAAGGAATTCGGACACAGCTCATGTTTGTCACTACATGATCTCTGTCGCCTACCTAATTGATACCCTGCAAGCCCGAATCTTACATCACTTCCTCTTGTCGCCAACATTGCGACAGTTGAGCAATTTGAATCAGATTAGTGCCAGTAATTTGTCTATTTTGTACATTTGCTGTTCCAAGGTTTTAAGAATTTTATTTTATTTTAAAAAATTAAAAAGAAAAGATCATCTCCCGGTAACTTTTACAGACAGTTTTTTTTATTGATTTTATTTTATTTTTCCAACATGCCAATAGCAAATCAGCAAGGAAGCACAATTGAAGATGAAGAAAAATGTCTTGACAACTTAAAGTAAAAAACTATAAAATGAGAACATTTCTAACCAAATGTTGGCATGTTGGTCAGGGAGCTTATTAAAGCCCACCCCTTTCACTTTTCCTGCTGGTTTAACAACACAGTCTCATCCTAAAGGAGGCAGGATTTAAACAACAAATAGCTCCACGATCACAAAAATGTTTTTTCCTCAACAACGGAGAGCTTCCCCCGGTTACAGCGCCGTGAAATAAAAGAAAATCACCTAAGTGCAAGACTGTTATTGTATAGTGTTGTCATTACAGCCGAGGAAAATCTCAGAAATGTGGGATCACGCTCTCTCTGTTTGATAGTTTTGATTTGAAAATGGGAAAAGAAGAGAACTGAGGGCGTTTTATTCTGAGGATTTGCCCCCAGGGCTACTGCAGTCACTTTAACTGACAAACGGACCGTTAATAACATATTGATAAAGTGGCAGTAAGTGGCGGTAAGTGGCGGTATCCTCATATAGTGTAGAGTAAACTGCTGTTACATGAAACAAAAAGAGGAAGAAAACAGTTGCACAGGTGTAGTACGGATCAGTTACATCCAGTTGTGTGGTAAGATTTTGCCCAATCATGGTAGGGATCGTTGCAGTCCTGATTTCAAACATTTCTTTGTTTTTTTATATTTTTCTGTCACCATTAAAATAAACGTTTTCATTTTTGTAATAATTATTATTGTTAAGAGATTCTGCGAGCGGTAAGTGCAGTAAAATGCTTCAGCAGAAGTCGGCGCATCAAGGACCAATTGGGTCGCCAGTGGAGATTGAGTAGTGACAGAGTTTATATCAAAGTTACCCTTCTCAGTCAATGGAGGGTGTGTTTACAATGTTAATTTAAAGCAATATATTTGTATGTTTTAAGATGTTATCCAACCATACTCACAAATTATTTTGTAGTAAAAGGAGATTGTTTTCTGTGACAGATACAATTTTCCACTGCAGATACAAACCTCAGTTAACCATTCATGGGGCGTTCTCTCTGACCGGAGTGTCTGTTGTGGATGAAGAGCTCTCAGCAGGGTTATAAAGTTTCCCCAAAAAATGGGCATTCAGTAGCACACTGCCCCCCTGTGATAGGGAGGTCAACCTTAAGGATTCTGGTGTGATTGAGAAAGTTCCAGCTCTTGAAGTGGGAGTGTGTCTCATTCCTGCATTAAGCTCCAGCACACCTCCTACTCGTGGGTGGACTCAGTGCCCAAACACCAAATAATCAAGCTGACTTTCAACTTTGACTTTCAGCAGAATGAAACTATCCTCACATCTCTTGGTTTTTTTTTTCTCTCTCACTTTCATTCCTTCAACTTGGAGGAAAAAATTTGCTCTTGGCACAGTTTAGATTAAACTTGCCCTCTTTCCGTGGGATTCTAACCTTTAATACTCTGCCGAGTTGTTGGCAAGTGTGTGTCTAACTTCCATTGTGCAATATGTGTCATTATGCCTTCGAACCCTCCCTGAGAAATGTTTGCTCATCTCTCCTCCTGAATCCAACGCCACTCTCAGATGAGGAGATTTCATTTCAACTTGGACGCATTACATAAATGCTGCTCAAAACTCAGTTTGCATGATTTACTCTATCTTGCATCATATTTCTAATATTTCCTGCAAATGGCAATTTCCTGACTCCGTCAAGCTCTGCCATTTATTTAGTGTTTACGACCGATCCCTGACAGTTTTTTGTTTAAGTCCGACTGACCAAATGCACGACTGCAGATCTCATCCTCTGCCGTGCTTCCCTGCCAGCTGACTTTCCCGTGCGGAAAAGCCCCACAGCCCCGTCTGCATTCCTTTCCAATTAAGCCGGCATCATCTGATTCCAATTACTCTAATTATAGCAGCCAGGGTTGTGAGTAAGGAGGGGAAGGGAGGCAGAGAAGAGACGGGCAAACTGAGCGAGCGGAAGTGAGAAGAATATGGCAAACCTTCACACTTTGGAGAGCTGGAACACAAATGGAGCCAGGCAGCCTTTAGGCCACTCCGGCGGCAACAACAACAACAGTAACTAACAACAAAAAGGGCTTGCAACACCACAGCAACAGCTGCGAAGATCTCTAGCTGTAGCTAGTAATAGTAAAAACACGAGATGGTGACAGACGGTGTAATCACACCCCACATGCTTAACAAGGTCAAGCTAAAAAGACATTGTTAATCACACTGACGTTGCGACGAACAATAACCCCCCTGGTTTGTCTCACAGAAAAAAGGGCATCACGTTGCAAAATTGCGTCTCACTTTCTGAAGTCGTGTTTGACATCTGCAGGCTCCTCCAGCGATGTGGGACAACCTTGCGCAGAACGACACCTTTCATGCTCTACTGAGCAAACAGAGCTGCAGGTGATCGGGATGATTTCCACAGCCGACTGCTCAGGAGACGCCGGAGTGCCGGACGGTTCGTGTTTTTCAAAAACCTGCTAAGGGACAGTAAATCGCTCTCTGAATAAAACGCTTACTGTATATGTGAGAGTTTTTGTTTTTTTTTCTGGATTTGGTTGGCCGTTCAAATACCATTATTATTCATTCATTCATTTCCGAACCGCTTTATCCCTTTCAGGGTCACGGGGTTGCCGGAGCCTAAGCCGGCTACTAATGGGCGAAAGCAGGGTACACCCCTGGACTGGTCGCCAGTCTGCCGCAGGGGCCACAATCACTCACATCCACACCTAGGGACAATTTAGAGCAACCAATTAACCTATGAAGCATGTTTTTGGACGGTGGGAGGAAGCCGGAGTCCCCGGAGAAAACCCACGCATGCACGGGGAGAACATGCAAACTCCACACAGAAAGGTCCCCCAGCCAGGACTTGAAACAGGAACCTTCTTGCTGTGAGGCAGGAGCGCTAACCACTGCGCCACCGTGCAGCCATACCATTATTAAATTAAAAAAAAAAATCTTTACCCTTTCTATTCTTAATTATTTTCCCGCTCAACTGCAGGGTGGAAAACCTGCGAGTACACAGATTTGAACAGATGTTCAGCCAAACACACAATTAGCATGCATTTCCTGTCATCATGTTAGGATGAAAGTCTGACAGCTGTGACATCAAACAAGGGCCCGTGTCATGCTGCAGACACTCTCAAGTGGAGGGCTCATTAGACCGTTCACAGACAACACACTGACAGGTTTGTTCCACCAAGGCAGACTGTTTCTTACTTAATGTTGCTGTTTATTGCATAGTCTTGCACCGTGGAGCTGAGCATTGCTTCCTGAATACTCTAGTGCTTATTAACTGATTTTGGTTTGGTCTCACACACTGTGCTTAGGTAAAGAGATCCCAGCAGCATGAATTCGTCCTCTGGTGTGGAAATGTTTAACTGTTTGTAACCTGAAGGATGATGCAAACGCAGACACCAGAAGTCTGATGTTCATTTCAGCTCAAAGGTACGAGCTCACTGGGCTGTGACGGCTCGCCGTGACACAAAGCTGGGAGAAAACATGTCAATTAGGGATCATTTTTACTAAGATTAAGATGCATTATTACTTTTGCTCAATTGTATTTTTCTTTCTATTCAGCTTGACATGTTAGTCATTCTGCTGGACCATCACAATGCCTTAGACATATGCACCTGTATGGGTGCTGCAGGGATGGTGCCCCTTTTAATTCACGCGAGTGCCGAGCGTTTGAAAATTGATCATGAAGGAGAAATTAATAATTGCGTTTGTACCCGACTGGAATTATGTCCGTAGTTTTAGGCTAGTGGAAGTTAACACGCACTAATGACACACACTATTCATTAGAAAGGTGCCAGTACTGGCTTCTTACCCGCCGCGTGCAAATGCTTTACAGATGGGGTGTGCACGTAATAACCAAATGCCTGTAACACACCCATAGGATGTCCAGACAAACTTCACTCTGATTGGCTGATTTCCTAAATTCAAACAGTCAGGCTGCATGCTCGGAGTGCGCACGTGAGCAGCACTAAGGGATCCTACAGTTGACAAAGTGAAAAATCTGTAGGACACACCTGCGTCTCACCTACTTCCTTCTTACGTACCCCGGCGTGCTGTGTAAGTGTTCACTACTACCTGAAGAAATGTGCTTGAACATTTTCTCTCTACGGGTTCACTGAGCGGTCTACGACCTTGACATTTCGTTTGGACCACCTGCATCCGGCCGCAGGCAGGAAAGGAAAAGGCATTTTAAGACTGAGGCTTAAGAACCACAGCAACACAAACATCAAGGATTACGAGTGGAATTAATTAGGCTTGTACAAACAAAGACATAAACCAAACATGCAATCTAAACTGAAAACTTAGATAACGGTTGTCCTTTCCAAGCAAGACTTGAATTTCTGATGTGGAGGTGGTGGCCGTGTCACTGAACTCTGGAGGACGCCCTGCATCCCCTGTCAGTGTACTTCCTCTGTATCATTAGTGTCTCTAACAAACACATCACCTCCTTCTTTACAACTTTCTTTGAGACCCTTAAGGCTGCTAATTAAGCTGTGACAGGAAGCTGTTCCTGTCATTTAGGTCAGCTACTTCTAATAATGGCCTTTTACATTTGTCGTTGCAATAATGACAATTATTTCAAAAAATATATTAATTTTAAATAAAAGGATAAACCAAAATGTGTCATTAAATTAATCAGCTTGTGCTCATCTTTGCAGAAATGGGAAAGTGCAAATGCATGGAGAAATGGCTTTAAAACAGTACCTGTGGTGCCTAAAACTAGGAAATCCTTACAAAGCAAACAGCATGGTTTGCCAAAAGACATTGAAAGTTGGCACAATGAAGATCATGGTAATTAAATCATATGTATAAAGCAAGAAACTGTTTGTTTCATTCTCTTTGTAAATAGTCTTAAATTAGATTCTTTTTAAAAAGGTCTTAAAAATCCCTTAAATTGAACTTTTCATAATCTGTAGACACCTTGTACTCACACCGGTGCCAACCTCTAACCACCAGAAGCAATGTGGGGTTTGGTGTCTTGCCAAGGGACACTTTCCACAAAAGAGGGCAAGGTGGAAACCGAGCCTGCGATCTTCGGATCAGAGGATGACCACACATTGGGTTTAAACAGTCGTGTTTCAATCCAAATGAATAGTGTTGCATTTTTTCCAAATACAGTAAAACAGGGCTGCACGGTGGCGCAGTGGTTAGCGCTCTTGCCTCTCAGCAAGAAGGTTCCCGGTTCAAGTCCTGGCTGGGGGACCTTTCTGTGTGGAGTTTGCATGTTCTCTCCGTGCATGCGTGGGTTTTCTCCGGGGACTCCGGCTTCCTCCCACCGTCCAAAAACATGCTTCATAGGTTAATTGGTTACTCTAAATTGTAGGTGTGAATGTGAGTGTGCATGGGTGTGTGATTGTGGCCCCTGCGACAGACTGGCGACCAGTCCAGGGGTGTACCCTGCCTTCGCCCATGAGTAGCCGGGTTAGGCTCCGGCAACCCCGTGACCCCGAAAGGGATAAAGCGGATTGGAAAATGAATGAATGAATGATACAGTAAAACAAAAAAATCCAGAGTCTAAAGATCTGCAGTTTTTTAGCACATTCTCTCCGTTGTGAATTCTGGAATACTAATTAGGATCAGGGGGCAGCTGTCAACAGCAGGAAGAACAAACACCATTTGTGCAAAATGGGAATTTTGTGTCACTTATTATGATATCCAGCAGCACGCGCCCTCGGATTTATGCGCCGTTTAATTAATTGGTGCAAATGGATAATTTTTTTTTTCTTTCAAAACAAAGAGTCTGTTTTTTTATTTGTCATTTTACTTTATGCATGAGAGTCTTCTAGTTGTGCAAATTTGCAATTTTGATGCAATTAGCAGTGAGTGCTTCACAATGGTTGATTTTGAAGATATGATCGTCTCTTCCCGCTAATAAGGTTGTTGTGTTGTTTGAGTAAATAAAGATTGTTTTGCTGAGCTGAATCTTCAGGTCGAGTTGAAAGAAGGTTTTTATGCAGGAGCAGAATCTGGAAACGATGTGAGGAATCGATCAGGAAAGCAGCTCCTGAAAACTGTTTTGTGATTGAAAGGGAACCTGTACCCCCCCCACATTGTAATTGAAAAACATTGCTTGGTTTTACGGTTGAACCTGACTGATTTTACAGTCATGTTGATTTGTTCTGAGTGGCGTTCTCGGCACAACACTCCCATTATTGCTTTTTTATTACTTTTGTTGTTGCTGTTTTCCATTGAGAAATAATTCTGTAATAAATATTTCAATTTTTTTTTGTGGGGGGGGTGGCGTTCATTTCTTTCTGAAGATGTAGTGGCGTCTAGGCAAAGTCCTTCCGCTGCAGTTTAGACAGACGCCATGCACATGGCCGTGCACTTTCACGTGGGCGCCGTGGAGCTCCCTGCTGAGTTGTGTCACATTAAGGAATAACAAACGAGTGCATGACCCGGGGTAGTTATTCCGTGCGTGTTTGTCGAGCAGGAAAACAGCATATGCCATTTGCTCCGCAGTAGACTCATAAGTGAAAATTGCATTGTGCCTCAATTTGGAGAGCAGGTGATGGGGTGTAGAAGGAGCGCAGAGCTTTCTCCTGCTTCCTGATGACGCTCTCCTGAAAAGGCTCACACATCTCAGCTGTCAACTTTACGACAAATTTGGCTCACTAACAGATTATATATGCCTCTCTGCTGCACTTTATTGAAAAGTAGCAACATGACAACGTGCACGACGGTTGGAGCAACACGATGGACGTGCATCAAAGTTTGCATTCCTCTTTGTCATCGTTCTCTTTCAAATGTCGTTTGTCTGGTAAACCCATCTCACTCCACAGACATGTGATATCTGTTGGAGTCACTTAACATTCACCGCCACGGCCTATTTGACACACACTCCACAGCGCTAACATGCATGGCAATTTTATGGTGCGGTAAAGCCACAATGACAGACCTTCAGAAGAATGCTTGTGGAGAAAGACATGTTCTGGATCAGACAGCCTCTGAAGTGGAGATGGATGGAGCGGTGGGACGTTCAGAACATGTGGGGTTTTTAGGAGCCTTAAAGGGCAAAGGTCAAAGAGGATCATTCCAGAGAACGTTGGTGTTTTGAAGTTCTGCTCTCCCATCACGCCAGCCATTGTGGATAGAGTTCGCTAAAGGAATTTTTTAACAGTTTTAAGGCCTGCAAGTACAGCAAGTGTGAGGGCCACCATAAAAGAAATGAAACAAATATAGGAGTAAAACGTTGTAAACCTATGAAAAAAACTCAACAGTTTTATGAATTTGTGCTTCAGAAAGTCGTACATTTCCATGGAATTTTTTAAATCAAATGTTACATTTAGCTTTTAAAATGACAATTGAACGTTACTTGTTTAATTTATGTTACAGGCAATTCAGAGAAATAGGATGGACATCACACTGATCAAGAACCTGCTGAATCTGCTTTATTTTTTCTGTAAATGTACTTCAATGTCATGAAATTACAACTTTGTTGTTGAAAAACTTTTACCTTGTAAAAATACAACTTTTAAATCACAAATTTATGAAGTTATTCTTCCCCTGCTCCGCCCCATTCTTATTCATCCACTCACAGACAAATAGATCCATGAACGGCTTTGTTTTCCTCGTCTGAGCTGGAATCTGGATCAGAACTGGACGGCTGGATGGCTTTGAAATTGCTCGCCATTTTTGTTACCCTGTCAATGTTAGCTTGGGGGTGTTAGAAGTTGTAAGCTAGCAGGAGAGCGAGTAAACAAGCGGATGATTTCAGCTGAGTCTTATTTCCATGCCAACAGTCCTGCCCACAACTCAGAGGTGAATTTCTAATGAACTCCAGCCGCTGTGCAGAAACTATGTCCTAGAAAACCTCATATGTTTTAGATTTTGACTAAACATCACATAATCATAACTAAAAGAGCACTGGGAACGCTTTGACAAAACAGTGGTGATCAAAAGTTTGGGCACCCCAGGTAAAATGTTCTATTATTGTGCATAAAGAACACAAGGAAAGAGGAAAAATCTCCTAAAGGCATCAGTTTACAGATGAGACATCCTGTTAATATGTAAAAAAAAATTTGGCTTTATTGTCCCTTTCAAAATATTAGAAAATAAAATAATGGCTGAGAAAAGCTAAAGGTTTACCATTTGAAGGCAAACAGAAAAAACAATATTGTTGAAAGCTAAAGAGACTGAAGAAAAGAAAGGGTTGAGTTCTTATGTCACACAATAACTGACAATTACAGCGGGCTTTCTTCATCTGCTAACAGACTTTCTCATGGTGCTCCGTTGTGGAAATCCATTATTGGTTTTTAGCGCCCGAACCCCACTCTGAAACCAAAACGCTCGCTACCCCTCTTCGCCTGTGCATGATGTCAGCCAGGAGGAATTCAATCTCTGAAATGATATCATGAATGATGCATAAGATGGAAAAATGCATTTACCCCAGCCAAAAACACAACGAGCTGTTGTTGCAAACGCTGTGATGGAAAAATACGAAGGTTACAGTGATGAAAATGTATTATGAAACCAGGGAGACGTGAATGTTGTCTACTCGGAGCCGGGCAAGGACATAACAGCTTAGGGGGGAAAATCCTCAATATTTCTACAAAGAAAGTATGAAAATGTCTCCAATTCTCTGGGGACCAAGGTTTAAAAGAAAAGCAGTACCTTTGCTTGCATGTGTGCCCGCCCACTTATGCATGCATGAGTTTTGTCTCTTTTCAAAGGAGCATAAGGGTAAAGCTGGCATGCCCATCTTCCATGTTAATAATGGATTTTTGATATGAGCTCCACATGAAATTTTAATCTCTTGAATATTAGCTCACCGAGGGAGATACAAAATCAAATCACAGGGTCGTGATTAAGCGGGTGAAGCCCATATCGACCCATTTAAATTCATATTAACCCAGCATCAAAATGTATGAGCCGTGACATTGATGGCAGACATAATTTAGTGGTGTTATGTCTGTTTTCCAAAGGAAAAATGGGATTACTTCATCACATATGTGCAAAAATACAAAGTAGGGCTCGATGTGCTGCTTTCAGGACGTTTGGGAGAAGAACCCCCCCCGCGTGACTTTCACATGGCAGCGTATGTCATCAAAACAGAAGAAGAAAATGATCTCTCATTTACAAAAACAGCTGATTGGTTTCAATTTGGCCTTAGGGGCCAAAGACCTCATTGTTTTCAAAGACTGTACAAACACGTGTAAGTCGTAGTATGACAGGCCCGACATGAAACTGGATTAAACAAAACGTGGCATCCAATGGATCCGAATCTGACTTTTTTAAACACCAAAGGTCAGGAATGGAAGTGAGAACAGGAAATTAGGCTTACACTGGAGGAGACGGGAAAAAAATCATGTTAAATAATATCAAATCCAAGATAGTTTTCCCACAGTAACAGTGAAAAATTCTGCAAGTAGAATTAGTCTTTATAAGATTCCTCAAAGTAAATTGTATGTGCTGCCATTTGAAGACAAAATGAACTATAGAAAATATAAAAAAACTGAGGCTGTATTCATACCAGACACGTTTGGTTCATTTAAAGTGAACCAGATAATCTGGAACAGATTTTCAGTCTGAATACACCTAAGCGGACCCTGGTCCGGGACCAGGAACTGCTCTCAGAACCATCTTTTGAGGTGGACGTGGTTTGTTTCCTATCGGACTGAGCTTCAGTTCCCTCTGAGTTTCCTCAGTCTGAATCGGCTCTATGCCTGGAGAGGAACAACTGAACCAAAATGGCCACCGATGTCAGGCATTATGGGATGTAAACAGAAAAGTGGAGCTATGATGACAAACAGCAACTCATTGAAATGTGTTTGGATGAATGCAGTCTCATTAAAACAACTTTTAACGGGGTACACTTTGCTTCTCACGCTGTTTTCCCGACAATCTATATGTCATAAACGCATATCATCGTACCTTCATAGCCGTCGTGTCATCAGTAACCGCCTTGCAGCATGCCTCCACCGTATCAAAGCAGCAGTAAAAAATGTTGTACCTCACGCTGATAGACGTTCAACAGAATAAAAAGTTTGAATCCACGAAATATTCCAACAAGGATTAAGAACCGCAGGACTTTTTTCTTCATTCCACACAAAAAAACTTAAACTCAATAATTTATGTTTACTTCCCGCAGTTAGAAAAACCTATTAATTAAAATAATGTTACTTTGTTTGTCTTTTTTCTTCTTTCATTTTTCTTTCTTTCATTGCTTTTTATCGCACAAATAACTTCTTTCTTTTTTTTTTTTTTTTTTTTTTATACAAACGAGCTGTTACTTCAATCTGTGTGTCCAGAACCCAGAGGCGAGCAGGACCTGGATGTCGTGGATAAGGTTTTTGAAGAATGGCTTGCACAATGTGTGAAAAATTCAAATGCATCATTTTAAGAAGACATTTGCATCCATTGTCATCTTGATGGCTACTTTCCTCCTTCAAGAACAAACACAGCAATTGTCTGTTTAAACGATTTCATGATCAATATGCCTCTAAGTATTATTATTGAATTATTTTGATAACCGCTCTTGAACAGACAGCATGGATACTAAAGGAGTCACTAATACAAGTCGTCATATCAGTATAACCTTACTTATGAAAGACCTTTGGTCAAGAATCTTCTAGCGAACCGCTCTTTTGTCAGATGACGCAGTATGTTGTCTTTGTTTAGCAGCTTGGGCCACGTTTTTTCACAGCTCTGCTCTCACGGCTCCAGAACTAACCTCAGCGCAGAGCCAGACCTTTTATTGCTTTATTGAGTTTCCTAGAGTCTGTGTCTGTAATGACGCTGCCCGACATACGTTTGCAGAGAAAATATACTCCCCGCCACATCTGATACCTTAGAAGAAATTAAAAATTGTGCTGCAAATGCTGGGCAGCAGGCAGTTGACCATTTCCCCTCACAGAAATTCAGTTTGAACTTTTAGATTAGACGGTGTTAAAGTGAACTTCTACTAAAAGATGAATTTAGGTTCATACAATCACTTTTTACATTTTTATTTGGTGTCTTTCATTGGTTGTTTTAATATAATGTAATGAAAATTCACCATACTTTTAAACAGGACAGGTCACTCCTACGATGATATCAGTTCATCTGTCCGTAAATCCACCTTCTCCTTTGATCTAATTGATTTTTTTTTTTTTTAAGTTTTATGTTGAATGCTCTTCCTGACACTTCCCCTGCGTTTACCGGATTCGGGACAAGCACAAGCAGGACATTGGATGCCCGTGCCAACAATGGTTCGTTCCACTTTCATGACGTCCCTTGAGGTGGCCAGATGAGCCCCCTCTCTATGATCCTCCATGGATCAGGACAACCCAAAAACCCGCAGCACTCGTTCAGATCGACCCTCGAACATGTCATTAAGGCATGAGGCCAACACCACCAATGGTGATTCCTGGCACATTACGCAGAGAGATGAATCCATTTGTAATGATCAAACTTGCATCATCATCTTTGTCCTTTTATTGTAGCTCGTTTATTCATGTTTTCACCAAATTGTTGGACTTTCTCAAACCTTTTTTAAACAAACCAGTGAAAAAGAGGAGAAAACTCCACCGTTATGTTAACACATCGAACAGTTTATCACCCCCTTCTTTCCTGAAACAGCATCCATCAGAGAGACACATTCCTGCTTTTCTGTGCAATCCCACGTAGCGTCTGCGGCGATGAGATGCAGCTCTGAGCAACAGCATTGTGTGAGTGAAACCAACGTAGGTTCTAAAACCAAACAAATACCTCAGTGCCTTTGTGCGCACAACACACAATGTTCTTATCGGCTTGGATTACACTCCAGGGAAGAATTCTGTGGTGATGTGATGTATTATGGTGTACTCTGCAGCAACATATGGTAATTTGTATGACATTTATTTCATCAGTTAACTTTACAGCCAAATAGAACAGTGCACAAGCAAGGTGAGCCTTTACTCCTTTACCCTTGAGGTTCATTTTCTGCTGCATTTTTCTTTTATGTCAAATGGAGAAAAAAAATCCGCTGAAAAATGCTTGGTGAGCTACAAGACGCTTCACCGGCCATTTGTTATCCACCATCTGTACATTAGAATGTAATCCTGTTCCTGTAGAGACCGATCAATCATGTTTCCATCCTGATGTGAGCGAATAAACAAACTGAGCAGTTTGGAAGCTTGCAGAGAAGATGCGTCCAATCAAAAAATCAGACTTTTGTTTAAACAAGAAAAGACAAACCTGAGCTGAGGATTGTTGAAGAGCTAGAAATTGAGATGTGCTGCAAAAACTCCAACAGGAAGGGGTTTTTGTTTTCTCAATAAAAAGCTTCTAGTTTAGGATATTAAAATCAAAATTGTAAGTTTTTGATCGTTGTTACTTCCCAAGTGAGACCCAAGAAAATCTGATAAAAGTAATGTCATCATCATGTAAGAATCAAGCAGCATCATGAAACCATACTTTAAATTGAAGATAAGGAAAGAAAATCCGATGGAAATTTAGATGAGTCGACCTGGTTTAGACCAGTTTACAGATACAACCTTCTGGGAGTAAATATACGATGAACCCTGTATAGCCAGGGTTAGGAGAGGTCAAAGGTGAGGACCTCATGAACATGCAAAAGTCAACAAGAGCAGAAGCCAAGCTCTTGTTTTAGGGGGAAAATCCTCAATATTTCTACAACGAAAGTAGTAGTAGTATTGCTGGGTGTTTGAATGCTACAACGTGTAAAAAATTTTAAAAAGCTGCTCATCTTCACGTCAGAATCCGCTGATTCACTTTGATGGGTAAACTGTCGAAGAGCTACAACAGGTCAAGGAGGGTTTGTTGTTCAGGAGTAGCCAGCGACAGCTCAGGTGTTAAAGGGTTAAAGTGGTTTACATTTGTTGCGGTCTATCAATCAATCAATCTTTATTTGTATAGCACTTTCATATGGGTCTAGGAAAATTCTACAAGCGCATATAATGGTATAACAGCTGTATAGTACTGTAGTAAAAATCACAAGTTATCAGCATAAACTCTTAAGTTCAGTTGTAGACCTGTCGTGCTTTGCATTCAAACCTCCATTTGTTTTGTCTTCCAGTCGGGATGAAAGTTATTTGTATCCCATCTGTTGCATAGGCGAGCGCCTCCGTTTGTTTACTGACACACACACACACACACACCCCCAAGGAGGAAACAACATTTTCATAGGTGGTCCGGAAATTCTGCCTGTAAATATGTATCGTAATGGCTACGTTTTGGCTCCGTGGTTGCCGTGTTTGCTGTCCAAAGACACCTTGTTTTTGAATGTGCAGTCATATCTGTGAACCGATCTATTAAAGATCCACTCAAATGGTGTTTTTAACATGTCCTTGTGGTGTTTTTCTGATGAAAAAAAACATGTATAAAGAAAATTAAGCTTCAAATGTCTGAGTATTTCGTATGGTTGTGAATCAGGAACAGAAAAGAAAAATGCTGGGTATTTTGTGACAGAAAATACGCTGGGCGGGGTCACAAGCTCCCTGCACCTCTCAGCAATGGGGAGGGGAAGGGTGGGTGGAGTTGCTCCACATCAGCAGTTTACCCAAAACTCATAAGCTAATACCTAATCATCTCCTGCCGCTCTGCAGAAACTATGTCCTAGAAAACGACAGGTTTATGGATTTTGGCTAAAAACGACATCATCATAATTAAAAAGCACTGCTGTGAAAATAGATCAAAAGATAATCAGTCTTTAGGCATGTGGTGGGAAGGGTTCTCCATTTTCAATGGCTGCTTCATGTTTAACACAAATGTTCTTACAAAGAGTCTGAATCCGTGGCTCTGCTACTGACGAATCCTTCATGATGTTGGCAGCTGCCCACCTCCCACACTCTGGAAGCAGTTCATCTATCAAGGATGGGGATCGGACGAGGGCAAAGTCAAATTATGTCCTCTGAGTGTTTCAGCTTTCTCTCCATTCAGAAACTTGATGATGTTTTTTGAGTCACACTCGAATGCGGCAGAAACTATAAGATTAGTTTGACTATTTTAATAGAAACACAATTTATTTCTGTTAATCAGGATCCCCCTACAGGTATTCCTGCAAAAGTAATTATACTTTACTAATGTTACCTATCAACAGAATCAAATTATGACTTGGAGGTAAGATATTATCTATTCCAGAAAGGAGACACCAAATGGACTATTTTTGCTTTCCTTGAGCCACGACAGGTTGACTTTGAAGAAAAGCTTTTGAACCAGAGTCAATATCTGTTTACTGCGGGGCTCCTGAAGCCATGTTTAAATGACAGGTGTTTTAGCATGTTTGTTTGGGCAAAGAGTCTAATTGAATTGGATACGGCTGCGCTGGGTGATGGCACCAACTCTCTGCCTCACAGCCCTTTGTCTCAGCAGAAGGTCTGAATCTGAAATGTTGATTTTATCAGCCCCCCAGTGCGCAGCAGAAGGACCTCACACATTACCAGCTTGCGCTCTTGACGTCTTCCCTTTGCTCTGTAGCATGCTGTTCTGTGATTCAGGGAATGTCTGCGTTGCAGATACTGATGCATATGTTGAGTTATAATGCATGTTTGCATATGTCAGCATGCGTTCAAGGAGGCTTCTTAGATTTAAAGCTTCCTTTTAGGGTTCCACCATCTGCATGCGTACACAAAGTTTTAAACAACAGATAGAAACAATGAACCGAAAAAATAAAAATGAAGATTGTTTTTCTTTTTTTAGTAGCCTAATTCTGCTTTGACTTTAGAGAAAAGCTGCAGAAGCCGTGAATGTGAGAGGCGTCAGGATGGAACAGATTTGAAAGATGGTGGTGAGGCATTCTGCAGCCGATTCCATGTAAAGTTAAATAAAAAAAAATATATACTGTTGCAAGAAAAAAACTACAATGCAGAATAAAAAAAAGTTCTATTCATTCATTCATTCATCTTCCAATCCGCTTTATCCCTTTCGGGGTCACGGGGTTGCCGGAGCCTAACCCGGCTACTCATGGGCGAAGGCAGGGGACACCCCTGGACTGGTCGCCAGTCTGTCGCAGGGGAAAAAGTTCTATTAAAAGAAAAGAAAAAAAAAAAACTGTGTGAGGTAAATAAAACCTTAAATGTACTATTTAAATAAAATAAATTAAAAAAAAAAAAATAGGAAGTTTAAACTTTAGAATACTACAAATGCATCAACAAGATAATGAATGTTGATTGTTTTAAAACCTTTGTGCCATCCCAGACACGCTAACGTTGGGAATTAGGTCATCTGGAACCCACAAGGCGGCGCGCTGAACTTAAAAAACTCACTGCTCCCTGGCAGGCATCAAATCCTGTTCACATTTGGCAAGGGGGGGTAACACATCTATGTAAGGGTGGGGTCACCTGGACCCACAGCAAAAGGGTTAAAACAAGTCTACGTTTTACTGAAAAGTGATCATCAACGGACCTTTGACTGCGGGGAACTGATTAGAGAAAACTAGCAAGTCAGTTTTCTTACACATGGGATACAATATTTAAAGTAGAAACTGGACAGAAATACTTGGTTTGTTTTTGCAGCATTAAAGAAAGGCGGTCTTCTGCTCTGAAGTGAAAACAGGAACGGTTGGGAAGCGTTCTTCAAAAGGGAAGCAAGCTGTCCAACTGACTCTGCCTGCTGTTGTCTGACCAGCTGACTAACCAGCTGACAGAATGATGGCTCCTTTGTAGTACCTCCTCTCTGTCTGTAAAGTCTCTGGCTCCTCACAGATTGAACTGAAGCTTTTGAACTCCTCTGCTGTTCACCTCCTCCTCCTCTATTTCCACTCCCCTTTCTTCCACTTTCTTGGTCTGCTTGTCTTTTAAATGCGTTTTGTAAACTTGGATTCCCACGGTCAGATGTGAGACCATGAACATATAGGCGAGAAAGCATTCTCTTTGCCCGTGCAGACTTGTCAGTAAAACATTTTCCATGTTACAGCAGTAGAAGCTTTCTAAGTTTTCTTCCACTAAGCAGCTGTACTTCATTGTTTTGGGCCTTAATTGTTCTCCTTGAGGCTGTTGGTTATCACACCACAGTCCAAAGTGACATAACTAAGGGTAGTGTGTTATACCAAGGACTGACAGCTCGATACACAAGCAGGCAGAGGCTGTTAGAGTGTGTATCTTTGCTGGGAGCAGCAGCCAGGAAGCCCTGTAGAGCCAATTACAGATACATCTCTAATCTCTTGAGCAAGCTGAACAGATAGAGAGAGAAAGGACACAGGAGCAGGCATGAGAAGACGGGAGATGTCAATAGTCAAAGGAAGGGAGTGCGAGCAGGACTAAAGAGGATTGATGCAATAAAGTCACAGATGAAGGACGGAAGAAACAAGCAGAGGATGGTTAGGAGAGGGAAAGGAGGCAGTGAAAAGGCCTGATGTGGGGACAGATTTTAGCCTGTCTGCACCTCCACATGCTGCCCCCATTCCAGACATACTGTATCTGTCTCCAACTTTGTCAGTAAAAGGAATGTAGCCCTGAGAAGCCCAAAGGCACAAGCAGACTTCCAATGCCTGACGTCTCTTTTCTTTAGGTGTTGTCAAAAAGCAACAAGGTCTTTCTTTAATGTCTTCTATCTGCCTGTCATGTCAGCGGCTTTCGTCTCGTTTCAGCTCAGCTTTTTTATCTCTTCGTTCTTTAACCTCTTGCACATGATCGCTCCCCGCCTCCCTCTTTTTATTCCCCACTAATGCTCCCCGTCCCCTGTAGCATGGTAATGTTCTTCCAAATTACAGTCAGGTAAACAGAGCAGGGTGTAGAAATGAAATAACTGCTGCGGGGCTGTCAGCTGCAGCAATGGGGCCATCCGTCAGCAGGAAATGACACGTCGTTCACCCCCGCACGTCCATCGCCCCTTCTGTTGCATGCGCCGTCCGACCCCCTCCCCTGTTCTCCAAGATGAAGGCATTATGCTCATCAAAACCCTGCCTGGAGCCTTCCCATTAACCTTCTACAACACCAGTCAATGGCGCGGGGACGGCGTGGCCATTTCTCTAAAAAAAAAAAAAACACGCACGCAGAAACTAGAAGGGTATTTGCGTGCAGTGAACACCGTACCTTTAATAGAACAAAAGCATGGCACGTCCATTTCCGTTCAGTTCATAGCCTGACAGCAGAGTGTGTAAAAGGCCCACATTAAGGGAAATTAAATCTCCCGGTGGAATGGTCCGGCCCGTCTCGCCTCCTGTCAAAACGCTTCCATTGCTGCTCGTCTCCCTAACCTTGTCTTCTGGGTATTTAGGGCTTTGTGATGTGGAACGTCATCAAAGAGAAAATTAGCGAGGCTGCCGTGCTGGGAGGAGGCCTCCCTGTGATAATCCTCACCGCAAACCCTCTACAATCATCCTACGCACCCGTATATGTGCGGCGCATATGGTCTCGTGCTTAAAAATGCCATCACCGCTGTGCTCTCGACGCCGCCTCGGCCCAATGAGTGAATGAGTCCAACGGTTAACTCTTTGATCCGGACCTCCTCTCTGCATTTAAATCTAAAGTCTTTCCGGAAAACGTCTGCTCGACTTTAAACTCCAAGGAAAGCTGCCAGCTCTCCAGGGACTTAGCCGGAGAGTGACACATGTACAGTACGCTCTCATAGGTGGTTTTAATTAAGCCTCGTTCGTGTGAAAATCCTCTGTTCTACAAATCCCTGATAAGTTTTCTCTTTTTGTGAAGAACTTAAAGGAAGCCAACCTGCAGAGGAAAGAGGACTTCAGTCAGGTAATTACGTTTTTGGTTGAAGGAGAAAATGCCGCGGTCTTCTTCATCAACTTCGTTCCAAAGGTTTCAATCCGATCAAATGTGTCCTGTCAGATAAGGAGGCTAATTAATCAGGAGGAGGGAATGGACTTTTCTTCTGATGGATGGATGGATGGATGGATGGAGGAAAGGGGTGAAGACACTTCCTGTCCTCCATTTCACCTTTCTTTACCATCAGGCGGAAATACAGAAAAGCAAAGCAGTTTGTGGATCAAAGAACTGCATTTAGATAAAGAACCTTCTACTCATTCCCCAACTAAGAAGATGCAGACTTTCCGGAAATTTATTATTTTTTTCCACCCCAATCTGTTTTTTTAAGGAGTTTTTCCTCACCGAGAAGGAGTGTAAGGGCAGTTTAGTATGGTATGTTTAGTTTAGCTTCATTTAGCAACCAGCTATTGTTTATATTTTATGACTGACTTTATGTTTTCGTGTAATTACTGGTGTGAAGCCCATTGAGACGACTGTGCTGTGATATTAGGCTGTATAAATGAAATTGAAATGAATTGAATAGAGGATCACACATTTCTAAAAGTGCAAACAAGATTGGTCAACAAGAACGGTAAAAGTTGTTTGAGGAAAACACAAAAATACATTTCCAAGGTTTTAATTTGAGCGAAAACCTTGAAAGCAGAAAGAAACACCAGGACAAGTTAAGACAGAAAGCACAACAATGTATGGAAATATTTAAAATAAAACCTTTTGCAGGTTTAATGTGAGGAAGTTACAGACAGCAGGAAGTCTGGGGATTTTTCCCTAGACTGCTGCCCCCGCAACCGGAAAAAGATGGATGGATGGATGGATGGATGGATGGATGGATGGACGGATGGATGGACGGATGGATGGACGGTGCACAAAAGTTGCAAAATGTTGATATGTCTGAAAATGTCTGATTGTTTTCTTTGTTTGTCATAGTTTTGTTTACATCTTGTCAATTCTTCACAAATGCTTGCATTTTTAAATAAACCTAATTTTGTTCTGGGTTTTGGAGGTTAGGAGCAGGTTTCAAACAGCGGCGCCATCAGAGTAAGATCCCACTGCGAAGACATTAAAAGGAAAACAGAAATGCTTCAAGATTCACTCAGAACTGAATTTGTTGAAGCCCGTTGTGGCGAAGCAGAACAGCATCATCAAAATGTAGCTTTATCAGTTTCTTTTAGGTTTACATAGCAAACTGTTTTTCTTTTGCTGGGGTAATAGTTTGGAATTCCCAATAAAAAGTTCTAAAAATGTTTTTCAAATAGAATCATATTTTTAAAGCAGAAACCTCCAGAAAAAGTTAACTGTAGTTAGTGATGTGTGTGGTGGCAGGTGTTGTCTCATTTTAATTTGTTTGCTTTAAGCGTCAACATAGCAGCAGAAATACACGAGGAATTTCCTTCTTCTCACTGCTCCTCTGCAGTCATGAAGACTGTTAATGGATTGAAGAAATAATTAGAACAGGAACATTTAAATAGGCAAATTTTTTTTTTTTTTTTCTACATTACAATGCTACTTTTAAAGGTTCTTTAAAGACCCACTGCAAAGAAAATCATGATTTTGGTTTTTAACATGTTCTTGTGTGATTTTTCTGATGGACTTATAGGAAATAAAATACATCTTAAAATGTTATTTCTGAGTATTTTATGCTCAGAATGTTGTGAGTCATGAGCAGAAAAAAAAATGCAGTTTGTATTTGTGTTGTAGAAAATACGCTGGGCGGGGCCATAAGCTCCACCCCATTCTGATGCACCCACCTTCAGACAAATAGATCCATGAACGTCTTTGTTTTCGTCGTCTGAGCTGGAATCTGGATCAAAACATGGAGAGCTCGGATATTGCTCGCTGGTTTTGTTGCACTGCTAATGTTAAGTTGGGGGCGTGAGGTACTGTAAGCTAGCAGAAGAGAGCGTAAACACAGAACTCGCAGTTATGGGGATAGGAGGGGGGGCGGGTTTGCTCTGCACCAACAGCCCCGCCCACAACTCAATTTCAAATGAACTCCTGCTGCCCTGCAGAAACTAAGTCCTAGAAAATGACGGGAAATTTGGATTTTGGCTAAAAACAGCACAATCATAATTAAAAGACCACTGGGAACACTTTTACAATAGATCAAAAGGTGGTCAGCGTGGGTCCTTCATGCTCATCAGCACATAATCAGTTTACAGTTTAAAGTAGGACTGAAAGCATCTTTAATATGTGTATACATTTGTATTCTCAGGTGTTTTCTTATTGACATTTTTACAGATTAAAAAATGAATTGTTTACAATTTATGCAGTAAACATTTCAAAAAGTTTCAAATGAATGCTTTGGTTGTTAATGTAGAACCTCTTTCATCTGGGAGAAAAAATGAACTACTCTGGTCCTCTGACTGGATGAGTCATTTACAACCTGGAGGAAGAATTGATTTAATGTGATTTAAAACATGTATTTTTTGTGCCTCCGGCGTCATGATTCTTAATTAGTATTATGGATTACATTTTGTGCTTAATCTTGGAAGGTGAATTGCTCTAAACATCTATACATACATTTCTATGACTTTAACCGTCTGGCTAAGACGTTGATGGACTGGTGGGCTGCAGAGGAGCTCGCCGCACACCCTCTGATGCTCAGACTTAACCCTTCCATCAGCTTTGTAGACTCACGGAAGAAGCAGCAGCCGCCTGAGGTGCTGTGAATTATTCTATCCATATTGCATTTGGCGAACAAGTTTCTCTCAGAGGCCAAATGCCATGTGACCACATCAAAAGTTTGATTTCACAGTTTGCCATGTTACACAATGACTTGTGATGCAAACCTGATGGAAATCTCACATTTCTAGGAAGACTTATAATGTATGTTTTTTTTTGTATTTCTCTTTCATTTCACATTACAGCAACAAGAGCAGGACCCCACCAACCTGTACATCTCCAATCTGCCAGTATCCATGGATGAGCAAGAGCTGGAAAACATGCTCAAACCCCTGGGCCATGTTATCTCCACGAGGATACTGAGGGATGCCAACGGAGTCAGCAGAGGAGTGGGCTTTGCCAGGTAAAAATGATCATGAAACATGCGCTTCTTTTCATTTTGATGAGTTGATTTCTAAATTCATATATTTTTCATAGAGAATCTGGACTTTTTAAACTTTACTTTTTAACTTTGGAGGAGAATTTGCCTGATAGTTGAACCTCTCATTCAGGAGGAACAGCACGGTTTTTGGTCGAAAAACAGCGGCTCAGGTCTGCACCCCCAAACAGAGTGTTTGAGGGTTTATGAGAGGTCACCCATCTTTAGATAAACTGTTTGATCTTGTCTCTCACTGTGTTTTATGGGAAGATACTCTGGTAATTTGGGCTCCGTTCCCCCCACTGAGGGTGGTTTGGTCTCTGTCCAACCAGCTCAGGATTTCGGTTTGTAATTTAAGTAGTAGGTCGATCCTGTTCCCAGTAGGAATGGGACTGAAGCTGTGCCAAGTTGGTATTGGTACCAACTGGTAAAGTTGTTACACACCTAGGCATTTGAAATTTGTTCTCCACATTTTTCCCCACCCCTGGGGAAGCGGTGAGCTGCAGACACAGCCGCACTACGGAACCATTTGGTGGTTTTAACTCCCTAATCCAACTCCTAATGCGAGGAGGCATTGGAGTCCCATTTTAATAGTCTTTGGTTTGACTCGGCCTGGATTTGAACTTATGACCTTCTAGTCTCGGGAAGACACTACCACGAGGCCACTAAGCAGGCACTACTGGTACCATTTAAAAAAGCAGATTTCGGTGCCTCAGTTTGCCGTTTGGTTTCAGACATGTTGATCACATGTATTATATTCAGCTTTCTGTACAATTCTGGCCAAGGATTTCTTTTTTTTTTGTGGTCGTGAGGGTGGGTGGAGCTTCAGTCAAAATGCCAAAGGCAAAACGCGCAAAAGTTAGTCTTTCACACCAAAAGATTTGAATTCAGTGACCTGATTGATAAGAGTGACGTGCACGATGCTCGGAATAAAGGCCGTCGTCGTGGCGATGAGCAGTGAAATCTGTGTTTACTTTAGTGTGTGTGAATGCAGCGCTGCAGAGCAGACTGTCAGAAAAAAAGCATCTTAGATACATTAAGGGCTCTTCCACCCCCCGTCACGCTGCTTTGTCACACCTAAATGTTTTGAGGGAAAAATTTGCATTTTTTTCATTTTTTTTAAATTCCTGTGTGAGCACCGTTTAGGTACTGGAACCATTTCAACAGTCTTTATTCATATCAAATGTAAACGTTACCCATTTCTAGTTCCTCGTGTGTGTTGGACTCCAGCAGCAATGACTTTTTTCATTGGTTCTGTTTCTTATTTTCAAGAATTTCTATTTTCAACAAAGGCAAGAATTTCAGAGTGCAGGCAGGGGGAAGACGGAGTCCGGTTTAGGGAACAGAAGATTTTGTCTACGCTTTTTGCAGATGATGTTCTGCTGTATCTTCACTTTGCACTGGAATGGTTCACAGTCGAGCATGAAGTGGGTGGAATGAAAATAAGCATCCAGGTCAGAGGACATAGTTCTCAGCTGCCCCTTCCAGGTAGGGGAGGAGCTCCTGCTCTAAGCGTAGCAGTTAAAGATCCATTCAGATGAAAATGTTAAATATTTTCTGGTGTTTTTAACATGTTCTTGAGGCATTTTTTTCTGGTGATGGAGAACACTTATAAAGAAAATTAAGCTGAAAATTACATGTCTGAGTTTTTATTCATTAAAATCGTTGTTAATCAGGAGCAGAAGAAAAAGTATGCCGTTTGAAAAAGTTCGTATTTGTGACAGGAAATAAGCTGGGCGGGGCCACAACCTCCTTGCTCCGCCCCAATCTGATGCATCCACTTGCAGAAGAATTGATCCATGAACGTGTTTGTTTTCCTCGTCTTAGCTGGAATCTGGATCAAAACTGTACGCATGGATAGCTCAGATATTGCTCGCCGTGTTTGTTGCACTAGTAATGCTAGGTTGGGGTTGTGAGGGGAGAGTGTAAACAGAGAGCTCTCAACAACAGGGAGGGCAATGGGGCTCAGGTTTTCTCTTCACCAACAGTCCCGCCCAAAACCCAGAGTTTAATTCCTAATCAACTCCTGCTGCTCTGCAGGAACTATGTCTCAGAAAACGATTCCGGTTTTTAGATTTTGGCTGAAAACTGCATCATCATAATTAAACGACCACTGTGAATTTAAAAGACTTAGATCAAATAATGATCAGAGTAGGACTTTAAGTGTCTTGTTTACAAGTAAGAGAAGGATGGAGTGCAAGGTTGACAGGCGGATTGGTGCTGATGTTCTCATAATGAAATTGAGCCAATGGAGAAATCTTGGTGATTGCCACAAAATTTGCAGTTTTTGAAGGTTTCACCATAAAAAAGAAATATTGCCACAGGGTGAAGAAACAAGAACAGTTTTCCTTAAAATTAGATGCAAATAACACATTTAAATTTCCTATATTCACTTTTAAAAGACAGCTTCTATCTTAGTTTGTGTCCTAAGAGTACCACATGCATAGACATTCGTGAATATGAAGAATTATATTACGCAGTCTGCCGTCGTGTTTCCAAGGCTAAGTCCATGACTATTTCTTTTTCTACTTAGAAAACTTTCCACTTCGGCTTGTTAATCCCCCAAAGTCATAAACTGTTCTGTCCTTGTCCTCGACAGCAGCCACTAGACTTTCATTCCTCTCCACACATCTCTCCATGTTTACCCAGAGGAGGCCGCTGACGGCCGCACAGCCGCCGCCATCTTGCAGGGATTTTTCCTTAATCACCTGCTCCGGCTGTAGTCCTCTCGTATTCCCCGTTCTATTATCAGAGGTTAAAGCAGGACAGATGAGCTCAAGTCAGCACACACACACAAACAAGGCTCTTGTACACAAAATGGCCATATGTGCAGACAGCGTCAACACGCCCGTGCACGTGTGCGCACACAAGCCCGTGTGCTCGTTGATGAACACTAAACAGGCAGACTCCCACCTATTTAGCCTGGACGGCCTCCTGCAGATCAGCCAGCAGAGCAAAAGCCCGCCACCTGTCAGCAGCAGCTCACAAAGGGACGGACAGGTGAGAGGGAGACTGCACAGGTAGACAGGAGTTTCAGACTGTTATCAGAATGGAGGAAGATTACAGGTTAGTCATTTACGCCAAAACAGAACCTTAGCAAAGAAAAAAGACCCTTGTTTCAAGCAAGAACATCTAACTTTCTAATCTGCAAGAAAAATGATCTTGTTGAACAAGTTTTCCAATAATAAATAAAGCATAGTTTGAGAAAACACATCTAAGTGACTGGATTTTTCCCTTACAATAGGAGTTCTTGGTTAAAACATTTTTCTGACCCTGTTGGCAAATGTTTTAGCTTATTTTAAAAAAATCTGGTTTCTAAGAGGCCTGCTTTTATAAGGTGGGAAGAACAATAACAAATATATATGCATGGTACTTAAAAAGTACATGACGCAATTAGTAAAGAAAGGAACCTCCCAAATGTAAAACACTGTGTGGTGTTTGTGAAATGTATAGCTCCCATTGGCTGTGAGGACAGACAGGCAGCTGCTGAAGGCTGGACCGTGAGGGGCATTAAGGAGAGTAAACTGAGCTAAGTGTTTGTGGGCTGATCCATTACTGTTATCAGAGGCCATTACTGTGGGCCCTGCACTAATCATTGCAGACAGCAGCACCTGATGCCATTAGGCAGCAGCACACACAGGAAAGCCAGCCTGCCTCTCTGTCTACCTGAATGGCCGACGCTCCAACTGGTTTTCACAGTAGCCCGGCTGACCAACACTCAGCCCGGTTGATCTCCTTTTGTTTTCCTGCAACGCTCCTCCAGCCCGTCATCCTGATTTGGATGCTCTCTGCCAGCCTATTTTCTATTAATGGATGTGTTAAAGAATATCAGAAATAACTGATTAGTGTTGTGAGTAAGTAGAATAACAACTGTACGGAAATGATGTAAAGTAAGAATAGTTTCAGTCGACTTTAGAAACATTTTGATTACGTCAAAATGATCTTAACATAGATTTTGACTTGATAATATGATTCACTGCATCACAATTGTCCCTTTGGGTGGGTACGATCTGTCCACAGGTGAAAAATGGGAAAAAATGTACAGGACACGCAGGCGACCTGCACCAAATGTCAAAGGTGGTAGGCCACAGTGAACTTGAGAAAAAATGTCCTTGTGCATGTTTTTCTACGTGCACTCTGAGGCCAACAGGTCGCAGTGAACACTGATCCAACACAGATACAACAAGAAGTGAATTATTTATTTCTTTTACTCCACATTCTGAGGACGTTGCAAAATAGAACCACACAGATATGTCAAACTCATTTCAGAAATAAAGAAATGCACTGATTAAAAAAATGTGAGAAGAAGAAGAATGTAATAAGTGCTTATCCTACTTTTTGACACTGTCATTTTAGTTGACAGCTCTGCTATGACATTATATTTACCAAAACACATAACCTTTGTTTTTTCTAAGTTCAAAGATAGTTTATTGTAATTCAGCCATGTTTTTATTTTATTTAGATCTGTATTCACTGCATTGTTAAGTTCCTTATGATTGTCTGTAGAATAAAAAATGTTTGTATTGTCAGCAAATGGTACAAGTTTTAAAAGTTTTGAAGCACATAATGAAATATTCATTATAAATATAAAAACATTTCTTTCATGTAAATATTAAATACCGGTAGCTGTGAGCCCAAACTTGATCCTTGTGGGATACCACAACTTATCTCCTTGGCCTCTGATCTAAATTCATCAATCTTAAGAAATTGTCAATGGTACATTTCATTTTCATAACATCCCTTAAGGTGGCTAATTTTCACAAATTAGGGCCAGCAGTACAATGATAAGGAAACCTTTAATTCAATTTTTAATTGGAATTCAAAACTGTTTTGCTGTAACTCACAAAAATATATATGAGTAACAAGCAACTTTATTCACAGTCTGAATTTCACAATTCAACATGACTGGAAGAGTTCTTCTATTCAACTCTTCTGCTATTGAGGACTGGAGGTTGTTGTTTCTTTATAAGGAATCAGCCACAATCAAAGATGTTTTTTCAGTGTATAAGTCACTTTTTTTTTTGCATATTTTAGCCTGGCGGTGCAACTTGTACTCAGTTGCCACTTAAATCTTTTTATGCATTTTTTGCTGCTGTAACTTATACTTCGAAGCATATATATTTGTGTGTGTATGTAAGTTTAAAGTACTAAACTGGCCTTGTTTCCCCACTGGTTTCTATTTGAGAATTGCATTTAAAGCAACAGCACAGCAGGCAGAGCTGCCCTGCTGCAGAGGTGTGAAGCCCCTTAAGTCCTGCTTGGCCCAGACTCAGCTGGTCATCCAATTCACCTTTTTAGTCCTTGGCAACAATTGTCATCCAAGTGGTGCTTAGAGGGAAAGCTTCATAATGACCTGAGTTTGGGAAACGTCCCCACCAATGGGGTTTAATAAGTCACAGGCCTCTGCAGATGAGGCGGTGGAACTGAATGGTGAGCTGCTTAGAGGGGGGGTGCAAACACTCTACATTCACCAAGGATACAAGCTGGCATGGAGGAGCAAGCCCTCTCTGCCTCCGTGTTGGTGGGGGGAGCAGCACGAGCTAACGCAGATGAGCTCAAACACGTCACATGATCATGTTGCGTCATCTCATATCATGTTCTGAATGTGATCTACTGCACTTGCAGAACTCTATCACATGGAATTCACCTATTTTGTTTAAATCTGGAAAATATGCCTTATTTACAGGGTTCTTCATGTGTCTGTTGGGACAGCCTTGGTGTCTCAGAAGCCACAACTTTTGATGTGGACTGACTATATGGTTTTCATATGGTAATAGATTACCAAGCAGCCAGATCAGAAGCTAGATTACTTTAAAAAAATAGTGAGTCTCCTCAAGAACTTTGAGGTACACCATTACTCTTTACGAGTTGATTGAGCGGCCTACGACCTTGATGTTTTGTGCGGGCCACCTGCGTGCCCCGTCCAGCTTTGATCATTTGTCATCCGCAGACAGCCCGCATCAGACAGCCCGTATCCACCTGTAAGGACAGTTGTGACGAAGGCGTTGAATCCACAGACCAATGCTCCTGTTGCCAGTGGTCAGTCCTGCTGCTGGTTTGATAGTTAAGAGACACACTGGGACTGCATTTGTTTAACATGCTTCAAGTGACTACACAAAGTTTTTTAATTAATCCTTTTCACCTATTTAAGCCGATTGAATCTAGCAGATCTTCAAAACCGAAGAATGTCTTTGGATGATCTGCAAATGTCTTCTTGATAGACCTTTAAAGTTCTGTTTTCTGAAAAATAGAATCCTTTGGGCACAAGACATAATATTAATTTATTATGTACTCTAGCTTCTGAACATTCTGATTCCTTTTAGAAAAGCCAAATGTAAAAGTCATCCATCATTCATTGCAAGGAAAAGCTCGTTGGATGCCAGGGAAATGTGAAAGTATGCATTTTCAAAGAAAGAGCTTTAAGGGAAAGAAAGGAAGAGGTTGATGGGGATTGTGAGTAATGCATAAAGAAAGGAATGGACAGGGAGGGAAGGAAATAAGGGCATGGAATGTGAGGGAAAGAGTGAGGGTCATAGTGAAAGATGGAGGAAATAACCAAGGTTGAAAGACAGGGAAGAATGAGAGAGATGTCAAAAAGAAAGGGTGTAGATGGGCTGGGAGTAAGATAGATGAGACAGAGGGAGCGATAAAGAACTGGGGTTCAAAAAAAAAAAAACCAAGAAGGATGGGTAGTGATAGGAGAGTGATGAGAGGCAGAGGATCCAGACGTGAGAGGCTGACGGGATGATATGGGGAGTGAAAAAGAGCATCAAAACCTGGAATGCTGGGAATTGTGTTCAATAATAATAAACCACCTTATCATAAAGGCTCTGCAATTAGTCAAGAGTCAGTTGTTCTCTTAGTATATCAGGCAGTCCACACTGCAAAAACACAAATATCACCAAGTATTTTGGTCTACTTTAAATGTCTGATTACACAGATTTAAAGCAAAACGACTTTCAGTAAGATGTAACATGTTTGAGTCATCAGACATTTTAAGGTGAATCATTTCAAGAAATCCCTTTAATGACACTTTTTTTTTCCTTTACATGGTATTTGTAGGAGTTTTAATTTGTTAAAGATGAGTGGTTTTGTTTCTAAGAAATGGACTTGCTTGTTTTAAGTTTTATTTGTCTCATTTATTTAATTTACTTGAGATTTTTAAGACAAATTTATCCTAAAACGTGTAATTTTAGTATTATCTTGAGATTATTGTCTAGAAATAAGGACTGTTGTAGCATCTAAAATAACATAAATTTAGAAAGTGTATACATATACTACTTTTTTCAAGACAGAATATTTCCAATTTCCAGAGCAAAATACATTAATATGGGTATTTTAAGACCTAATTTAGTCTTTAAAAGGCAGGAAATCACAAATTATTTGAAGACATTCCACCAAGACACATCTATTAGTTTTATTGGCAGAAGTGTTCCCTTTTAACATAGAAAACATCCTTTTTTCTGTAGTCTTAACATGTTTCCAGTGCATGCATATTTTTATGGAGTCCAAAGTCACAGTGAGTGTGCATGTAGGTTCTTATTTTCTACAGCTCATTTTGTAAAATTTTTGATTTTGTTTTTGTGTTTTCCAGATTATTATCCTTTTAAGTATAACTGTTAGAAAACTCAGACTCAGAATTGATGGTGTGTTTGAACTTGTCTGACCTGAGGGTTGCATATCCAAACACTTCCACTGTCAGCTGTGGTGTGTCTGAGCTGACCAGCATTCATAACCACTCCATGCTGACTTTGGCCAGCATGTAGGTCAAACTGGCCTCCACCGCCCCCTCCGCTTGTCTCCAGAGAACTGTTACATCCAGTCAGTAAATACAGTACATAGTGGAAGGTATTGATCCACACACTTGGGATAAGAAAGCAACGAGATAATTCCTCTAACCTTCAGTGATTTTGCTTTAACGTAACCTGGAGCATTTTCAGGAATCTGTGCCTCTAAGTGGTGTGAGCATTAGCATATCCCTTTATAAAGAAAAAAGCCACAGAACATTTTTTGTGTTCATTTCTTATTGCTTGAGCGGAGTAGTAACCAGGAGTAGTAGCCACAGTCTTGTTAGTTTTTTTTTTTTTTTAAACAAACATTTTAGTTTTTAAAATATTGTTCTCTACCAAGCGGTCAAGATGTCATTTAATGGTTCATAAATAAAATGTCATACAGATACAACAAATACAGAAAAAGTCTTTTACTAAGTTAATTTAGAAATCATTAGCACAAATGTTAACGGTATTGTTTCCCAAAAGTATGAAACAAAATGCGTTTCTTGGAAAAGGAAAGTATTGCATCAAACATGGAAATACTGCATTTGTAAATAGTTTATCTTGACTAAAACGCAAAATACAATTGTTTTACATCAGATTGAATTGAAAAACATCTTAGCATTTAGAAACTAAAAGAACATTTCAACACAACTCAGTTGTGATGGTTCAAAAACCCTAATATTTCTGAGGCACAAGATTCATACTTTTGTGGTTTGACTGACGGTTTCTACTTGACCTCTGAAAAAGACCAAAGTGAAACACAACATTAACAAAACAAACCGGACAGTAAATTGCTGCACCTCAAGAGACCTAATCTGTTTGACGGCGCAACAGCACCATTGGTTTTTTAGCCCTCATCAGGGTCATGAGTCCTGAGGATTTTCTGGTACAAGAGCCAGAGGAAAGTGTGGTCCTGAACTGTGGAAAGATTTTAGGGTGTATTTAGACCGAACACAACTCTGGTTCACCTTAAGCAAACCAGAGTTTGTTTCCCCCGATAATCTGAAACAAATTTTCAATCTGAATACACTCAACTGACCCTGGTCCGGGAACAGTAAAAAACGTTGTACCGGACACAGACGTTCAAAATTGGTCAGGAAAATATCAGGTTCAAATCAGCTAACTTTAACGACAAAGATTGCAAAGTGCAGGACTTCCATTATTCTTTCTCTCGTTGCTTTGCCCACCCTCGTCAATCCTGGCCAATGACAGAATAGATCTTTAGTCACATGGTATTGTTGACAAGTTTTGGTTTAAAGCAGAAATGTTCAGTTGAAGGCAGTCTGACTACAGTACAAACACAATCTTCAGGACTCGGTCTGGACCAACTGGCCTTTCCAGTCTGAATACAGTCTGAATGGTGTCCATCTTGCAGTTATGTACTATATCTACATTTATAACAGAAAACTTCTGTTATTGGTAGTAATCTTAGCATCACAGGTTGTGTCATTTAGTTGAAAGGAATTAGTTGTGATATAATTTCCATATGTTTATTGTATTTTCCACACTGAGGCACACGTAAAAGCCTTATATTGTTGGTAAAAACAACAGTGTCCTGAATGGAATAATTCTGGTTATGTTTACTGATGTCAAAGTGATTACGAAAGGTTTCAGCACTCTGTCAAAATGCCAGTCTGGTTTTTTTCTTGAGTTTCAGTCAAGTTTGGTTGTTAATGTGAATACACTAATGCGGCTAAAGTGTAGCGGTGCCAGACTGGGTTATTTTTCTTACATGTTACTAAGTTAGTGGAAGTTAGTGTAGTCAAAGTAACATTTGTTTTAGCAGTATCAGGCTGGTTTTTAATTGTTGCAATCAAGATTGGTAATTACAGGTGTTATGGAAATGCTAACACAGCCTCTGTGGCTAACGTGTAGCGAAGATAAAGTGTCAGTCAAAGGACAGTAATTGTAAATTCTTCAGCTAGTTTAAACAAATCTGACATTTTTTGGCTGAATCCAAATTGCTTCCCTACGACTTTTCCTTATCCCTACATTCATCTCTCCAAATGGAGAGATATGAAAAAATTGTTTTTGAATTGGACATTTTTAAATTTAAATTTACAGCTGGAAATGCCCCAACAATTGGAGCAATAGGGAGGAGCCGAAAGGGATGGAAAGGAAATCAAATTTATGCCTGAATCTGACCATCTTAGTTTCACCCTGCAGCCTTTTCGTCCTTGGTCAAACTTTAGCTCGTTGGTGGTCATTTGTTGGGGAGATAGTAAGAAAATGTCTACAAATATGTGGTTTATATATTTTTTTTCAAAGAGAAAAATTCAAATGTGTCAAGAACTGCTTGACTGTGGAAAATCCTCCATGATGAAGAAGACTGGAGTGTTATGTCACGCAGTGCGCATGAAGGAGTCGCCAGAGGAAATTTCTTTCCTAAAAGGAACTCTTTTGTCACTGGAGTAAATCACTCATGTCTTTGGCTCGTGTCTTAAGGAAGCAACACAGGGAACATCTACAGGAAAGAACCAATTCAGCCAAATACCAAAAACACTTGTAAAATACTACAAATATGTCAGGAGGGATAAAAAAAATTGCTAAGCACCGGTACGTCTCGATAACAATCCTGAAGACATCTCGAATTCTACCTATAGATATCTCCTCAAATACCTTGCTTTCTAGAGAACTTGATGGTAAATTAAACTGGTTGTAGAAGTTGGTTTGAAGCTACTGTTGGGTCTCTAAATCATTTTTCATTTTCATAAACTCTGATGGTTAAACAGCAAAGAATCTTGTCCATAGTCGGAAACAGTGGTTTATATTTTATTTAGATCACCGTACGCTCCTCAAAAGAGAGCCAAACATCTGCCATTTCTCATATCTGTGCCACTTTTTTACCAGCAGGATACAAGTTTGTTTGTGTGTAAACAAGCTGCACATCTGCGCAGTTGAAGCTGTGAAATTCTTCCTGGTTTTGATGTTTTCTTTGCCTGAAATGAGGGTCTGTGGGCTTGTGATGTAAAACACCAGAGCCCCCCGTCGGCCAGCTGCTTGGCCTGATCCCAGTCTGATCAGATGGCAGAGAGAGTGAAACCACATCTGCTGGGTTCCTGCATGATCTCACACATCTGTGCACTGTTCTAGTGTGGAAAGTCATTTCTCAGCCTTCTTTATTTATTCTTTGTCTTTTCTGTTTTGTACATACTGTCCTGCATTGCTATACTTTTCCCAAAAGGCCAGAATTTCATCAGTGGTTATTTTGACCAACAGACAGAGCTGCTGCTCAGAGAAATAGGAAGATTTTGGGCGATCTCGATCTCTAGATTAAACAGATTTATGTAATCCAAGCAGAGGAGCTCAGCTGTTGGGGGTCAGGATTTCTGATTTTACTTTAGGGCGGCGTTTACTTTATTTTCTTCTATTTTGGAAAATGTTTGTCATTTGTTTAAAAAGATCTGAGTTGATGACTTGACTTGATGTTTGTCCAGCTATCTCTACATCCACCCATAGGCCCACTTATCCATCCACCCATCCACCAACCAATGAACCCATCCATCCATCCATCCATCCATCCATCCATCCATCCATCCATCCATCCATC
>BSAI01000106.1:17769825-17788369 GCA_036245035.1 Adrianichthys oophorus | reverse complement strand
ACACACACACACACACACCACCACCACTATTTTTTGGCACCTGAACATGTTTTACATAATTGTAGCTGGATGTATGTGCACTTACCTACTCAACTCACAGTGTTAGTCCTTGTTCAGGTGAGTTCTTTGAGAAGAACATAAAACAGTTTAAATATCAGAATAAACTAACACAAGTACGCATGAAAATACAGTTTTGAAATGAAAATGTTTATTGGGAAGATGAAAAAGTCCAATTGCACATGACTCTGTGTGGAAGTGTTCAGCCTCTAAGCGTTCCAGAATGTGTGCTTAGTGCGTTTAGCCCACGGTGTTAGGACTGGACAAGCAGAGCAGTGATTCTTCTTCTTCTCTTTTTCTACTATTTACTAGCGGATAATCACCACCAACAGTTGGAAGAGGTTTGGTGAAAATCTGGAGAATCTTTCTTTCACAGCTCTATTCTGATAAATGAAAGACTTTGTAAGAGTTTTAGATGTGGTTAGCACAAATCATGCGTTTACATAAACTTATCACTAAAAGTAAGGGCAGTTGTGACTAAGGCTTAACTACTGGTTAGGCCGCATCTAGCAGCAACAATCTCAGTGAAGTGTTTGATAAAGAGTCTTTACAGTACTGGTACCACAAAGGACTGACAATATCCAACTTCCTCTGTGAAGGAAGTCTGGTCCTTTCATTTGTGCAGCTCTGCTGTTCTTCGGCCACATGAAAGGGACTTTAGTGTCACATGACAGCATCTGAGCCAGACTTTGACCGGGCCTCTCCACAACCCTCATTTTGTTCTTCAGAGCTGGACTTGCTGCTGTGTTTGGATCATTGTCCTGCTGCAGAGCCAGAGTGCACTTCAGCCTGACGAACAGATAATGGACAGAATTGACGGGTCCATTCACCACAGCAGTTTTCTCCGTTGACAGTTATGCAGCCAAACACCATCATGCTATAGCCACTATAATTGACCGTCGTCATGACTTTTTTTTCCCTGAAGTTGTTGGTTTTCTATCAAGTGCAATTGGAGCTAAACCCTTTCAAAAAATTCAACTTTTGTCTCTTCGGTCCACGAAGTTTTTTCCTAAAAATCTTGGATATACCGGCGACATGCTTTCTGGTAAATGTGAGACCAGCTTTTGCAGTGTTTTTTGCCCAGCAGTGGTTTCTTTTCTTTCTTAAAGCAGAGTCATGAACTGTGACCCTAACTGAGGCAAGTGAGACCTGCATTTGAACAGCATTTGTCTGGATGTTGCTGTGGGTCTTTTTGTGGCATCTGGTTGAGTCGTCGCTGTTCTTTTTGAGTCATTTTGGTCAGCTGGAGAGGGAAACCGCTTTTTCGTGTTGTGGTTAATGGCCCTAACTGTGGTTCTCTGGAGTCTTGAGGATTTTAAAATGGCTTTATAATTTTCCCAGACTCATAAATCTCTGTTAGCATGTTTGTCATTTGTTCCTAAATTTCCATGGATCCCAGCAGGATGCCTAGCTTTTGAGGATCTGTTGGCTTTCTGTTCTTTGTCGGGCAGGTCCATTAAGATGACTTCCTTATCCAGAACAGGTGTGACAGCAGTCAGGCCTGGGCGGGGCCAAAGAGACTGAAATCAGCTTTCCAAAATCAAGGTTTTGAGGGGGTTAGGGTGACACTTTCTCATTTAAGGCTGTGTACTGTAGGTTTGGTCTTTTTTTCCCATTTAATTGTATTCATTTTACCAAGTACTTTGTGTAACTTGTGTTGTCTCTGTCTAATGTATAAATACGGTTGATGACCAGTAGATGTGGCAAACAAATAAGAAATCAGGAGGGAGTTGAGCAGTTTTCTCACTCCACAGCATGTGTGTGTAAGTAGGGGTTTGATTTTGTTGTAGAAACTGTCTTCCTGTTCAGGCATCCTGTGGGAAAACAAAAGAGGAATTGGACTAGCAACTTTGTCATCTCGTGCAAAGCAGTTTTTTTTATTTGACCCACAAAAGATAAAACTATGAGAAGTAAATTTAAATACTAACATCAACTTATAGACAATTCACCAACACAAAGTACAGATGACTTGTCTAGCTTTCCAGCAACCCTGCAAGTTTGAAAAAAACTTTTATTTTGAAGGGGACAAAAAGAAGTATTAGCACGTCATATATTTCCTATGGGGAAAATATATTCAAAAAAAGCCGTTGACATCACTGCAGGAGAAACCATCAAGAAGATGAATGGGGCCAAAATATCTTATGGCTTCTCTTTTGAAGCCAAAAAATATTTCGGAACCCACTAACAAAACCAGAACACGTGACGGGATATCCGGAGGAAGTCCTGATTTTCTTATGGGATGGCCACAGGACCATTAGACTTGGTGGACATTTTGTATCAAAGTGAGAAATTAGCAGATAATCAAATGGGCGGGAGTTTGGGTGTAGAAGCTGCTCAGCCAGTGAAGGCAGGTCAAAGAGGGGTGATGAGGGCAAGTTGCGCCTGCTGGTCATACAACGCCGCTCGTGGATTTAACTCATTTATTTTCTAACACAGTTGCAAAGGTGATTCCTCCATTAATAACAGGCATCTTTCCAAATCGACCCATTTGCAGAAAACATGGTACATGGTGGAACGCTTGTTCGGTCCTTTTAGCAGTTTCTGCTAATAACCTATCCAGGTCAGGTTTGTTTGGTAATACCTGGTTGATATGAGATGTGTGTAGCAGTTGTCCAACAAGCCAGCCACAGAGGCCTGCTTCAGCTGCTCTGCTCGGCCCACCTCTGATTGGGATTCAGAGAGAGGGACATGATCGATAGCCCCGATGGAGCTCCACGGCTGCTTAGCCATTCTGTGCCATGCAGCAGCAACTCTCCCTGTCGCTTTTGTTGGCTATGAGCACGCATGCATGCGCACACAAATAAGACCTCCTGAACCACACATCTAGCTACCCAGAAATATGTCTAGATGTGCAAGCATTCAGTGTCTACCTGCAGAACTCTTCCATAAAAGCCTAACATGAGAAGATAAAAGAGAAATCCTTGTTTTACTGAATGTGGATTTATGCAATACACAAAAATAAATGAAATTTGTGATATGTTACTTCACCAATAAACTACACCTGAAGTGAGGCCAGCAGGGATGTATAATGGTTTACTGTGGAACCCTGTGTACAGGGAAAGTCGGCGGAAGTGCAGATAAAATGTGATTTAATCCAGTGGCTCCGCTGAGCTTCACTGATTAAAGCCCCACAATGCATCAAACAGCTTAGAGATGACACCGTATGGTAAATGTAATTTGAACCAGATACATTAGACGTTGTTTGGTTTTTGCAGGTAAGTAATCTCTAATACAAACTCTGTATTTAAAGAAGGAAAATTGAAAAGCTTGAAGAATGCACTTAGCTGCTCCGTGTGATTTTTATCTAACTTTATTTTGAGCCATTTTTTGGCAGCTAAACAAAAAGCTTGGTGTGTTTTTTGAAGGACTAAATACGTGCTGAGCCTTGAAAACGACAGCAAAGATTAAAAAGTTGGTTTTAAACCAAGCAAACAAAGGTTCAATCTAGGCTAAGACGTTTGTTTTTTCACCTCTGTTGCTGCTCGCTCCAAAGTCCTGTTGCCAAAATGGCATTAAAGCTGAAAGTTGGCTTCAATGATTTCCAACAGAGGCTGGATAAATAATGAAAACCACATCAGGAAGGAGCTGTGGCGATGCTGAGAGATCCAGCCCAGCGGAAACATGCAATATGTACAAGAATTGCTCCTTTTTTACAGTACTTTGGCACAGCTCAATTGAACTTTATCTTTTTTTCCAATCGCATGTTTTAAACCAGCATGTTTCTGTAAATTATCTCTCACCCTTGCAGTTCTGTTTATTTAGTCCAACACTAAAAGCTATTCTACACCAACAGCAGGACTTCTCTCAAACACAGGGGTGAGATTCTGAGTCTGAATGTGATCGTGTTTCTACACTGATCAAATGTCCATCTTCTTGGTTTATTCTTCTAGTTTTCCAAACATCCACACGGTACATTAGCCTTTGTGATGCTACACTTTAGACAGAATTCCCTTTAAAGTCCCACCCCGACCATCTTTTGATCTATTTTCAAAGTGTTCCCAGTAAAAATGATTATACCGTTTTTAGCCAAACTATGAAAAACTGTCGTTTTCTAGAACATGTACCTGCAGAGTTACAGGAGTTGGTTAGAAAGTCACCTCTGAGTTAACCAGAGCAACCCCGCCCACCTTCAACGCCCAGTCAACGAGGGCTCTTTGTTTATATGTTCTCTCATTAGCTTACAGCCCCTCACACCCTAGTCTAACATCACCGGTGCAACAAAAATGGCGATGCAATATTGGACTTATGCAGCCGTAAAGTTTTGATCCAGATTCTAGCGCGTGCTACCTTCACATCGGGCTCAGAAACGCATATTTGAGTGTCCTCTTCCAATAAAACATCTATGTAAACGTAAGCATAGGTTTCGGGCTTCCGCATTCAAAACTCTTGTTTTCACTTGTCGCTATTCAAGTCTGTAAGTCAGTTTTCAGGCTCTACATACAAATGGACTCATGCTGAAGTTTAACCAGTCAAACTTTGACCAATCAGGGACTCTGATTTGGTGGTGACATATGTGTCGCGTCCTTTTTAATTCATGGAAGTGCCAACTGTAAAAAAAAAAAACAATAAAAATAAATGAATAATTATGGTTTGTGTCCGGTCGGAGTTCTATGACACCAAGTCTTTCATATATCAGAATACAATGGATCAAAATTCACCAGATTTGCACCTCTTCCACACTTCCCACCAACCCTCTGTAGTTACATGCAGTCCAGTGTGAACACCATATGCTAAAAACATATGCCCGCTGTGTACGTAGCTTGAGACAAGGAAAACAAAGACGTATATATAAATCTATTTGTTTACTGGTGGATGCATCAGATTAAAAGGGAGCCGGGAGCTGGTGGCCCCATCCGGAGAGTTTTCCTTGCACATCTACGATTTGTTTTTGTCTGCTCCTGATGCACAACAATTTGCATAAAATAATACTTAGAAATGCAATTTCAAGCTTAATTTTCTTCATATTTGTTCTCCATCATGAGAACAAGGCCTCAACAAGGTTTTCGCCATCTTAACCCCAGCATAAAACACAGACCTATGCTTCATGTGCCACTAGAATTTCCCTCCTTGCAGATTATTGTGCACAAGCCATGAAAGGTTGTGGTGGGGGGGGGGGCTGTTGCAGGAAAAAAAAGATTTCCTCCCTGTTGGCATCCTCACCACGACAACAGTGCCAAGATGGCAGAGACAGCCCACGGTATTAAAACGTCCCTTGCTGAATTAAGACTCGTCCCAAATCACTTGTTAAGTCTCAAAAAGCTCTTCTGAAACTGTCAGTCATACTTGAGTAATGTATGTTAATGTCTGCCATCCCTCCCACATTCCCCTGGCTAATAACTGGCCCGTCTCAGCCCATTTCTGTCCCCTATGGCGTGTAGATTTAACATTTAGCCAAGTAGGCCGGTGTCTTGGGTTGTAATGTTTCTCAGTCATGGCTGCATGTTATGACTACTTCCTCCTTTTTTGACACAAACAAATGGTTAAGTGTTTTAGATGATTCATTTTCTGCCATTGTCATACCATGCAAACCAACTATATGCCTCCCTCTGTTGGTGGTCTTTAATGACAACTTTTCAATTTACTCTGCTGCAGATATTAAACACAATACAGCCCCTTTCAAATGCACTTAACAGGATGTTGCATCATAATGGAAACTGACCTCTTCGCACGAACTCTCCGCCCACAGCCCCTGATTTCACCGCCTCTTATTAGAGGCAAGGACACACAGGAAGTTATTACTGAGATCCCCAGTAAATCAGACAGCTTCTTGAAAAGGGATCAATTTCCCTTGATGCACTTTCTCATTATAACCTTATCTCTCCTGCAGACGATAATCTGGATTTCTCACGCTTTGTTTGTTTTGCTGCTGAACTGTATCATTCATGAGGGGGAGGTTTGCAGCAGGACCCGGGAGCCACTCTGGACAGATCTGTCACTGAGATGGAAAGTATTCAGTCACCGCGCTGCATTTCCAGGCGTAGTATGAGCCATTTGATTAGCTTCAAAGTTTGTTTAGGCACAGACGAGGAGCTGGGCTGTCTGAATAGGTTCAAACAGAAACCAACGACTTTGCTCTCCACTCAGCTACATCTAATATGGAGAGAAACATATTGAAGGACAGTTACGATGACAAAAAGACACCCAGCGAAGCAATGAAGCGATGTGCAAAGGAAAGAAAAGGGTCGGCCGCTGAGGAAGTGTGACTGGAAAACCTTCAGCGTAAAAGAGAACAGATGGAGGAGGGCATAAAGTTGTAGGTGGTGCAGAACACAGAGGCATGAAAGTTGGATCAACCTGTGCTTTTGGAAGGTTAAATTTGAGCACAGTTCAGGCTGCAGCACCTCTAACTGATGAGATGAAAGGATGACTTTGGCTCTGCGACCGCTTCCTGGGCTTGACCTCTGTGACACCGGCCCAGCTGTTCACCATGTTGATCCTCTATCTTTCTTCCTCCCACCCTTCTTGTACCTCTCCTTGCACATTTTGTTGTCCTTGCATTTATGCTCTCCCTCTTTCATCTGCCCTGCCGCCCCTGCCTTTCATCCCTCCCTTTTTCCCTGCATGCACCCCCATCCTATCTACTCCACTAAATCCCTCTTGTTCCTGCACATGGCTCCCTCGTGCTCCTCTGCATGTCTGAACACGAGTGGACACTCGTAGTGCAAGCTAGATGACCACTTCAGGCTGGTCTTGCTCTTTGCTTATTGCATTTTTGCCTTTTTCATTCGTGTAACTCGTTGAAGTCGTCACTTTGATGTGCCGGGCAGTCGACAGTTATGACACAAGTCTGATGCTCAATGAGGTGGCAGTAAAACTTGTCAAAATGGTGCGCTGGAATCCTTAAAATGCACATGAAGCCATTTCATATGGGGCATTAAGAATGAGGAACCTCATTTCAGCTACACTGTCAAAATAGACTGAGGCAGCACTAGTTAATGTGGAATAGCAATGTGTTAAAACGTGAAGGGGACGGCGGTGCAGTCGAGATTTCCCAGTTTGCCGTATGGAGGCGGACTAATCCCCAATCTAATTGTTGGAGCACATGCTTCAACGGGTTGTTTCCCTCCAGAAGAGCAGTGGGAAAGCGTGCTAGTCAAGGTCACGGCCTGTGTTGTATTTGTTGGCTGCATTGTCCATAGGATGTTGTTCATGGAGGTCAAACGCCTCGGGCTTGTTTACAACTTTTCAGGACTCTCGCTTCTAAGTCCATGTAGCTTCATCGAGCGTCTCCTTGCTTAATCACATTGTATTGGCACTCAGATGTGTTGACTTGTCAGGTGTGTGTAGTAGCAAACTTCACCTGTCGGGCTGTAAGAGCGGGACGATGCCCCCTGTTCCAGCTATGACTTTTTTTTAAAAAGGATTTTGGAATTATGTTTTTTTGTAATGATTTTGTTGTGGTTACAAAGTAAGGAGATCAAGAGGTTACTTATCAATCACGTCCTCTAGTAAAGCCTTTGTCACATGCACCTGTACAGGGATTGACCCGCAGTTTATTCTGTACAGGTGATGATCAGACACGATTAACTCTCAAACACTGCTCATGTGCAGCACACTCTAAAAGATGAAAAGTCAAAGCACGTCTTCAGCAAAATCACAAAAATATTGTACAGGTTTACAATCTGAAATAAAGAATAACTTGGAGTGCTACACCAAGCAAGCAACTTTGGACACGTCTGTATTTAATGACAGGGACAGAGAGGGGGCGCCCATGAGCCAACGTGACAGCAAAGTTACATGAAACAGCGTCCTTAATGACAATCGGACCCATATCACATTAATCCGTGTTTTTTTTTGGACTGCGCTTCTTTTGAGTGGCTGTTTGTAGCCAATACTGATAAGCACACCTACTGCAACCTCTAGTGGTTGTTAGTGGGAAACAACCGCTAAAAGGCACCCAGTTGCTAGTGGGAAAATAACGAATACACAAGCCCTATTTATGTTTGAAAAAATAATGTATATGTCGCTTCTGAGTATAAGTCGCATTCCTGGCCAAACTATGCCAAAAAAAAGCGACTCAACTCCAAAAAATACCGTAATTTATAGAGGGGTCTGCCATGTTAATGCGTCCCACCTTCCTTTGTCGAATCCACTTCTCTATCTTTGTTATGTTGTTGGGTTACACAGAGAAAACTTGTCAACAGGCTTGTTCTACTTTCAGCCCCAATGTCAGCATTCAGATCGTTGTTCTGGTGTAAGTACATTTGTGCATCAAGGCAGGTCCGTTTGTACCTCTGTGAGCTTAAAGGCAGTGTTTTCCATTGCTTTCATTAAAGACTGATGCTTTCTGTCATTGGAAAAGAAAACAACTCATCTCCACACAAAACTTGGAGTTTGAATTGAAAGCAAAGACATACAAATCCAGGATTACAATAATAAACAAAAGCCTGTTTTTTACTCCTAAATCTAGCAAAGCATTCCACTTCTGAGGTTTAAGACGTCTGTGTTATCTTCCAAAATCGGTGGATTTCTGACCATAGTTATCAGTCAACGTAATCTAATGCAGGTCCTGAGACAATGTTTTTCCTTTGAAAGAAACAATATCCAGCCTTTGAGCAGATAGAGGGGGTCACTGGGTTTATAGCCTTCTGGCTAGCCCACCCATCCTCCAGTATGAAGATTAGGTTGGTGAGGAGGATGATCACGCTGCAAGGTCTCTGCGGTATGCAAGTATCTGTATGTAGAAGACAGGCTCTCAGTGTCTCCTTTTTACTCCCACACCTTTGAGACAATCAAACCATGCTGTCCCAACAATTAAATACAATTTATGACATTTTTGCATTTTCTTTAGAAGATTTCACAGTAAAAAACAAACGGGGAAAAAAAACGGAAAAGGAGCAGAAACAGCAAAGGGACAGCTGGGTCATCTGGCTGCCTGGACCTGACTTATTGTATCCTGTGAGTGCTTGTGTCAGGGAAGCAGGGCAGCAGGAAAAAAGATGCAGGCATCAGTTACACCCAAACATCACTATCACTGTCCTAGGACACAGAGGGCGGTGAGATAAATGTAGCTGCAGCCCCCAAAATAGTGCTGAAGTCTTCATCTGAACAGAGCGCAGGGTGTGTGGGAACAAGCAGAGGTCACTGTGGTCAGCAGAGTTATTTCTGCAGTGCCATCGGACCTCCAGGAGTGCACGCCCATTCGTTCATCCAGTAGCCTGTCAGCAGGTTACAGGACACACTTAGAAACACAACAAAAATCACTGCACGGGAGTGAGACACGAGTTATTCCAAGCAATGGGCTGGAGGTGTCCGTGTCGCCAGTTAGTTTGTCACCTCCAGCTATTTGTGTTGTTTTCCTTCTTTGTGAGCGTTTTTCTGGACTTTGAGGTAAAGGGCGGTAAAAACTCGCCTCGTGGTCAGTCGACCTTTTATTCTTTATTTTGCCAACATTTCAGCAGTCTGCAGCTGTTTAATCCCAGATTTAGTGAATTTCTGCTGCTTCTACTTACTCTTTGTCGGTGATTTAGAGTTGCTTAAATTATGGATGCTCACTTTTTGTGTCAGAAAAGTGAAGTGAGTAATCTGTCGACAGAAAGGCTTTTTGCCTTCTCTTTCTCCGTCCTTTGTTTTTTTCTCTGTCTTCCTCTCATATATCTGCACAACCACAAGTAGTCCATTAGTAGTGTGTTGCTTTCATTACCTCCAGCTTGGCCCTGAGACAGCCTTCAGAGTGAAGTACAGCAGAGTGAAGCTGGCGAGTGCCGCAGTATATACAGGGAGAAGTCTGGTAATTGCCAGCTCTCTGTTCTCTTCATCCTGTGCATCAGGTAGAAACTATGAATGCAGGGTGTCTGGGGACCATCCCCGTGGGCTGCACTGCATCTCCCTACAACTGTCTGTCCCCCCACCGGGCACAAGTAATAGGGGGAAAACAGCCAGCTTAAAGGCCTCGGGGAGTCCAACAACTGCCACTCTAACAATACACTCAAGGATGGGGAGAGAAAAAACACAGGCGGCTCACACTTATAGAAGAGAGGCGTTGAGGAAATACTCTCCCTACAGTACAAATCTCACTTTTCATGTCATGCCTGCTTTGCTACAGTGAGTGTCTTTGCTGTGGTAAAGTCTGCGTCTCTCAGGAGGAACGCTTGGTTTGTTTTGTCTGATCTGCCCAGAGGCAAACCAGGAGGTCAGGAAACAAAACATTTAAGTTTTTAAAGTCATTAAAAAGAGTTTTAACTGAAATCGGCTTGAGTTTGCTAAATTTCAACCTACTTTTAGGGAATACCTGAAAAGGTACATTCATGGATTAGTATCAATGTGTTACGGTAGTAAAACGTATATAAATATTCAGCCGATTATTGTTATCTATTCTGTTATTTTGATTTGCCTTTCAGGGTGAGATGTCCGTTTCTTGGTCTCATATTTTCTTTAAAAAAATTCTCCCAAAAGTGCGACTTGTTTAACCGTTTAAAGTTTAACCCTTTAAAGCCCCGCTCTGATCATCTTTTGATCTCTTTTCAAAGCGTTCCCAGTGGTCTTAAAATTACGATGATGCCATTTTTAACCAAAATCAAAAACCTGTATCGGTTCCTAAAACATAGATTCTGCAGAGCGGCAGGAGTTTATTAGATTTTTTATTTTGATGTTTCTACGTCACAAATAAGCTCTTTTTCAATATGCCCTCCATCATCAGAGAATTGCCACAAGAACATGTTAAAAACACCATTTTCACTTTAACAACAGACAGCAAAATAACACACTTGCGTAACTTTTTGACAGTTTATGTAATGAACGCAATAACAACGTAAACTGTTGCATTGGCTTATCAGTACAAAGCGGCTTTTCTCCACATCAGATTCTGCAGGTTTATGTTTCATAAACAGTTGAAGGGGTGCGCTAGTTCAAAGAATGTCAAGACTGGAGCTAATTTTCTCTATACTGTCCTGAATAAAGCTTTTGTCGACTAAAAATAATGGGGAAAAAACACTTTTTTTTTTTTACAAACATCACATGCCTAATTTGTAGCACACTGACTATAACTGCAATTTCATGTTCAATGATAAATTGTTATTTGAATGTAATTTGTTGAGAATCAGTTGTGATTTTTGATCAATAAAATTACAGTCAGTTTAAGGGAAGTAAAATTCACTCGTAGTATTTTCTGTTTGTATTCAGACCAGAATACTATCGGTTTGACAGAATAACTGGCATTTTGTTAGCTACTTGCAAACTGATCACATTTTTAGGCCTAAATTGTAAAAATCTCAAATATCTACAAATTTCTTACCAGTCTGTTTTTTTTGTTTGTAGTTTTTGTCATCAGAATAGACTTTGATGAGTCAGAATATGAGCTTAAATAAAATGACAGAATGAAATCTCTACAGCAAGAAAGAAACAAGGGGGGCGTTTGTGAATAAAAACTAGCAGATGTTGGAAGTAAAGTATGTATCGGTTTTAAAAAAGTCCAGAACTGTCTGTTCTTCTCAAGTATTTCATCAAAATAAATCTAATAAACCACAGAAGCCCTAATTGCCTACAGGCAAAATACAAGGATGATGATTTATTCTCCCTAAATTACAATAAATCCTACCTGTACTTTAGTTTTGTTTTATTTATATGAACCCTTTACTCGTTAACATTGAGAGGTTTCTTTACTGAATGAACTCCTTCGTGCAGCCGTCCTGTAGATCTCTGAAATGAATCTGAAGGCTGAAGTCTTTAACGCAGCCCTCCTTATCCTCGTACACACAGACGCGCAGATTTATGAATTACCTTGAGCTTCTCGTATTTATCTTTTAGCCCGAGATGTGATTTTGCCTCTGATTCGTCAGGATCAATTTTTCCGGATGTCTTATTTAGGTAGTGAGCGGTGGGCTCTGTACAGCCAGGGATTTCAGGAGGATGCGTATCCAATTTCAGACAGCAAAGCAAATGGCCTTGGAGATCAAGGATTAGACATCAGATTTCTATGTCGAGCTAATATTGATTCGCTGTGCCCCCGGTGAACCCTGGGTTGTGTCTTCTCGCTGTAAGCTCTTAAATGTTTCAGCTATAATGGCCCCATTCGTCAGAATGGTCCCTGATCTATACAGACACACAACTGGCCCTTATTTTGTTTTCCATCCACCTGTTTTCTGCATGTCAAGTCAGGGTTGGGGGGGTTACTGGAGCTTGTCCTATCTGTCAAAGGATGAGACGGAGGGTAAATGCCGAACAGATTACGGTACATCACATGATGTCAACCGTGTGGACTCCTTATTTTATTCTATAGGGTCTTCTTTAAGCTACCCATCCACCTGGAAGACGCCGTTTGGACAGCTGCTCGTTTGGAGGCAGTGTTGGCCTAAATGTCGACTGACCATAGAAAAAAGAGACAATGAGAAAGAGAAATAACTTGTGCAGAGTGTCAGCGACGTGCTGTGAGGTTTGTGGCTGGTGAGGCAGATTCACAAACATATAAACCCAATACATTTGCCAAGGACAAATTAAGTTTCATATCAGCATCTTTTCATAAACATAACAGGTTCATAATATAAAAATAACCAATGACTGTATAAGAGATCTGGACCGAGTGAGTGTGGCATCACCCGTTGAAAATGGTTTACTTGCAACTCCAAAAAAATTAAATCAATTCAGTCGCCATTTTTTTGTGATCTGGCTGCCGCCATGTTGGATCCAGACCAGCATGTCAGTAAGCAGTGATTTGTCCAAGTCAGTCTGAGACATTGGCTATGTCCGCATTCCCTCCCTACTCCCTATTAAAAAACGATGTCGTGCAGGACTACCTAGTGCCCTGGATTTTAAATGGTAAATGGCGTATACTTATGTAGCGCTTTTCTACCTTCATTGAAGGCCCAAAGCGCTTTACAGTCATGGTCCCATTCACACACACATTCACACACTGATGGCGGCACCGCTGCCGAACACTGGTGCCAACCTTCCATCGGAGGCAATGTGGGGTTCAGTGTCTTGCCCAAGGACACTTCGCCACATGGGCAGGCAAGGCGGGAATCGAACCTGCAATCCTTCGATCACAGGCCGACTGCCCATTCCACTGCACCACAGCCGCCCATTTTAAAAGAAACTCTTTTAAATTCTTATTTCTCTATTGAAGTCTATGAGATTTTGGATTCTTGGAGCCAGCAGGTACTTCCTGTTTGGAATGTCAGGGGGAGGGGTCACTCAGTTCAGTTCTCTTATAGCCAATGAAAATAATGGACTTTAATTGAACTTTGAACTTAACAACAACCAAAGAACAAATGTGGCTCATGAGCACCCTCTACACTGAGGCAGAGCTACTGCCTGCCTCACTATGTGTCTGTTTTTAAGTGCGTCTTTAGGTCAGAACAGTAAAAGTAAATACATTACTTAATAAATAGAAAGTGAGGAAGTGTAATTAAACTTTCTGAAATGTACAAAAAAAAATGACTGAAGCATTACATCATCAGCACACCTGAGTTACCTAAAGGCAAGTGCTAAGCCTGGTTTGCATGGGATTGCGCAATCTAAATCAAATCAAAAGTTTATTTATAAAAAATCAAATGTTAGGCAGAACTTGGTGCTTTCAGCCTCTGCTGTAACTGAACAGGAAATGCGCAAAATACAGCAAATTTGGGGATCGAAATGATTAGAATCATACCGATAAGTTGACTTTCTAGCTCTTATTGGTGAACACATGTTTATTTTTTATTAGTAAACCCCTCATGGTGGCAGGTGAGGATGATGACAGGCAAGGTACGGCCTCCCCTGACTGCAGCTCCCTGTTTCCGTGTTGGTATTTGGTCTTCTAAGCTTTATACATTCATTCTGCCCATGAGACTTTTTCTGACTCCTATTAGGTCCACACTGTAGGCTTTGTTTGTCTCAAAGCTGAGCTTCATGCCTTTCATCCATGTGAAAGTCGGTCTGCATTTCTACATTGATGAACCTCATCTCGGTTCACTTGCTACTGAACCCTAAAGGCCTATTTAAAGGAAGACCAGAAGCAAGACAAGCTTTTTGTCCAAATGAAGGCAACCGTAAGTAGAAACACACTCTGGTCAGGACCACACAGTAATGGTGTGAAAGCTCTCCTGTTCGAGGCAAGGTGCAAATGGACGTCGCCCCTTACAGAAATACACAGCTTCTCATTCATTCATGTGCAGCAGAGCAGGTCTGTGTCATTTCGGTAAGATTCTTCTGGAGCTTTGCTTGCCTAAACTCAAAAGTTTAAGGCTTGTTTTTCTTCAGCTCTCATCTCCTAAGACCTCCTTACCATACAGCTGACACTGATGAGAGTCCAACCACCCAGGGGGAGAATTCCCCACTTAAAAACCCCCAATGTGGCTTCATATTTTATGCATTCTTGCAACAAAGGCATTAAAGGTTTTCACCAGTTGTAATGAATTTTGATAAACAGTCCCATACTGAGAGAGCTCTCTTCATCCCAGCGCATGACTTCATCATCTTCATCCCCAAAGTCTGCTTCCTGCCACTTCACCATCTGTTGGACAACTTTGAGTTTGTCTCAACTTTTTTTCTTTTGCACTGAATTGTAACATTTTCTCAAGTCATTGAATACTAAACAGCTTCTGCTGCAATGGCTGAAGATGCTTTTAAGGTTAAGAAATAACTATTTATCTGCTGTCTCAGAGAGGTTTCTGAGGTAAAATTATCAGGGGGGTGCGTTCAATATGTGCAAAAAAAAAGACAAACCACGTCCAAGTCCCTGCAGATTTACAGCCATTATAAATAAGAAAAGGCCGCACCCCCGCTGGGACAGTGAATGGATGAGAACAAGTACGATGAGAGTCCTCTTCTACATGATCCAGATAACCGACCATGGAATTCAATAAGGAACTGGCTTCATCAGAACTCATCAACTGCCCAAATTAGACTACACATCATGGTGGCGGGCAGGCTTGTTGTTGTTGGTGACGGATGAGAGCGAGCATGGCGATGTGTTCGCCTCGGCAGTAGGGCTGTACTGTTCAGGTTAATTCACTGCTGAGATTTGTTGGACAAAAAGTTTTGGAAGAAAAATCACAAATGCCAAATATCAGTTTAACCCTTTTGCGTAAGCTTTAGCTTCTGAAGCAAAGAAACGCTGCTCTGCGCCGTCATGCAACACTTTACAGTAATGAAGTGCCGATGCAATCAAGGGGAAATCAGCTGATTTTGTCGTGGAGAAAAGCGGCGTTGCTTTGCTAATGTAAAGTTGCATAACACTGCAATGCCTTGTATTTTTCCTTGCATGTCATGTATTTGCATAGCAAAATTTTACTAAGCATAGACAACTCTATGGATCCTATGCCCAAATGAAAAGTCCCTTTCCTCTACGTTTGAATTAGCTGATTCACTGTGATTGCTTAAAGACTCACTCCAGTGAAAATTGTGTTTTTGGTGTTTTAAACATGTTCTTGTTATATTTTTCCCCACGATGGAGGACATGTATACAATTATTTAAGATTAAAACTGCATGTCTCCGTATTTCTTCATTCAAATCATGTTGGGTTAGGAGCAGATGAAAACCCACACTTTGAAAAAGCTCGGGATTGTGACGCAGCAACTGCCATGGGCGGTCCAAAGTCTCTCTTGTGAGGTGCTATAAGCTAGTGGGAGAGAGTGTAAGCAAAGGACTTCTGCGCCAACGGTTTCACCCACAAACCAGAATCGAATTTTGAATAAGCTGTTCCGCTGGAGAAATTATGTCTTAAAAATCCACACAGATCTTTTGATTTTGCCTAAAAACTGAGAACCGTAATTAAAAGACTACTGGGAACGATTTTACCATAGAATAAAAATCTATAGTTGGAGTGGGATTTTAATTGATTTCTGGTATGTCATGTCGCATGTGTTATGTAGGTGTTGTTGGTGACATCTCCAGTGTTCAAGGGTTAACATTGATTACTATTTTACAGTCCTCTCAGACATTGAGAGCGTTTAAGACAACTAGTGTTGTCCTTGAAGCTGCATTTGAACACACAGGCGTCAGTCACCTGAGCACAGGCGTCGGCTCACCTTTGCACCTTCAAATAGTGTGCGTGACAGAATGTAATGCTTTACATGTGTTGGTTGTTATGCACAAGTGTGCGTGTGAACTGGATGTAGACAAGTTTGTGAACACTCTCGGAGCCGGCAGGTATGTAACAGCTGAGTGTGTGGACAGGCCCCGCCCATTTTAGACCAACACTCACTATTGCAATGGGTATAAGCTCCAGCATTTTGTTGCCTGTAGATTAACAAATCTACCTTCCCTTCACAGTAGTCCTTCTCTAACTTCTATAATCCACCATCTCTCTTTCCCCCCCTCCACCCCCCAACTCTCTCCTTTTCCCCCTTTCCTTTTCCGTCCGGTCCAACAAAAAAGACACACACAAAAAAAAAAAATCAATATTAATAAAGTTTGGTTTAAATTACAAAAGGGGCTTATACCAACATACATTTTGTGTTCGCTATGATTTATAACCCCCGATTGTAAGAGTAAAATCTGTCTAATACAAGAGGTTCTCAGCTCATATCTGTTTGCTCAGCTGTTGGACAGGACAAGTTAAAAAAAAAAAAAAGAAGCTGCATTTGAAAGATCCAGTTTCTTCACTTCAAGAGTGCTTTTTTTTTTTTTTTTTAATTCTCTTGATTTCTTCATTTTCTCGGTTTCCCTAGGGGTTCAAAGCATGAGCAGAAAAAAAACCCACATTCCTCCCACAGCAGCTGCAGCTCCCGAGTGCCAACGGAGGGAAACAAAACCTTTCATTACGTCTTAAATGTTGAAACCAAGTCTCGGAAAGTTGCTCTGAACGGACCAACCTGGTTATTGCTCCAACTTCACCATCTCGAAGATGGAAGAGCGTGGCAATTCAAACCATTCTGAGTTTTAGATTTAGTCTATTTCTCAATTGAAACAGATGAGCTTGAAACTATACAAACTGGTGGATTATTCTAAGTTTCAGCTTGTTTTAATGTGCTTCTAAGTAACTGAAAACACCAGGCCATATTATTTAGCTGAGGGCAACATTCAAAGACTAGTTTACCTTAAAAAATGAGGTGGGAGATAAAAATATAAAAATTATTCACTTATAATAATAAACGTATGTTTATTATCAAGAGATTTACCAATAATTCTCTGAGTTTAGTATTTCTGTGTCTAACTGTTGCCTTAGATTATTGGAAACAGGACAGACTTCGCTTTTGAATGACTTTTTTTTTAACACAATCTTGAAATTAGTGCCATTGTTGCTCAAGAACAAATAGAATACCTTAGAAAAGAATGAATTATGAGCCCTGAGATGTCTGATGCACTGTTTGAAGTTCAGAAATATACATATTTTTTGACAGAACAGATGACTGGGGTCTGCTTAAAACTTTGGCCTGGCATTTGTTGGCTCTTATCAATAAATGTTCTTCTTTTGAAAATAACAGAATATTTCTAAAATTGCCACATTAGTTCTGAAATATGACTGGAAAAGCAAAAAAGTCTTAACTTCAAAGATAAAATAGTCATTTATTTTTATTAAATACATACATGTCATAATTTTATATATGCCTTAGAGATTTTTCTGTTGTGATTGACAGTCATGTGAATAAGTTACCAGTTATCAGAAATAATTTAGCTTTTTTTGAACACTAAAATAAATAGAAAATGCAAATAATGTAAAAAAAAAAAAAACAGTTGTGTTTTTTTAAACTAAAGATGATCTTTTGGCTTCAGATAGGAGCAAAGAGCTGCACCTGCAGCCTCTACCTGACGGTGGAAAGCTCTTTTCAGTACAGCTTTAATTACAATCTCAGCTCAGACAAGCTGGCCTCCACACAGTCGACCAAATCCTCTCACCCACGGCTGCCAGACAGGCTCACCTGATCCCTAATCAGCCACGGTGCCACCCTTCATTGATCCCCAATCAGTTACAGTAAACAGAACGCTATGGAATCCCCCTCACAGAGCAGCCACCTCCATCCCTCCCATCTCTTATTAGTTGTGTGTTCTACCTACATTGTTCATAAATCAACGTCACTGGCAGCATTGATCGTCAATCACCATCAGTGACATAATTGATTTAGTTGTTCGCTCAGCTATAGGTCTGCCCTGAGCCCTAGGCCCACACTGCAGCCTGGCTGTGGCATATTGATCCTCCTTCAGATACCCTATTGAGGGCTCTGTATTGATAATTCATTTATTGTGCTGTAATTTCATTTTTTTCCTGTCTATTACATTATTACTGGAAGGTACCTATGGTGTAAACCTCCTTAACAGACACCGGCTTTTGTGGCTTCATCATGCTGATGCAGCTTTGCTGCAGAGTTTCTGCTGCTTCACTTATATCACTTAGTCTGTAGTGAGATTTCCCTACGCCAAGCCAGGTGTGAGTCTGACTTTCTCCAGAGTTCTGAAGACTCTGAAGGTTCAATGTGCCATTTTACCCAAAATCTAAAAACCGGTGTGATTTTTAGGACATAGTTTCTGCAGAGCGGCAGGAGTTCATTAGAAACTCACCTCTGAATTGTGGGCGGAACCGTTGAGATATATATATCTATATATATATCTATATATATATAGATATATATA
>BSAI01000106.1:17715659-17767538 GCA_036245035.1 Adrianichthys oophorus | reverse complement strand
AGATAGATAGATAGATAGATAGATAGATAGATAGATAGATAGATAGAAAACATGATAAGGGGAGGATGACGGAGAGAGTGAGAGATGGATTAGCATGTCAGAGGCTCCCTACATAACATTACTCTTGTTGAGTATGCAATAGCTCATCGATCAGGCTCAGGCTTCCACAGCTGTCATCCTGGAATCTTCCCTGCATTTCCCCTCCCGTAATCCATAACAGGATCTGAGGCCTGAACTCCTGGCCCGCTGCAGGCTCTCTCTACGGAAAAGTCCAGGCCAGAGCGGATCAATACCCATGGAGCACGAGTAGCAAATGTACGGAGAGAAGCAAAGCGTTTTTGACATCCTTGTCCCTGCGCTCGTCCCTCTCATATAGATGAGCTCTTCAGTATGGATCGAGGCGGAGGAAAACTGGACTACACTCGTCATATTTCCCCTCTGCGGGTCTCCCGCCCCCCTCGCGGTCCCTTCCTGTCACAGTCTCCTCGTGTCTTTTTGCAGATTTTTGACACTTTGTCCTTCTTTCCATCTATCACACTTCCCTCTTTGTGCTGCTCTCTGCCATGCACCGCTCTGCGTTCGCTCCATTTATTGGGCTGTGTCATTGAACCATGTGTACCATCGCTGTCAGCAAAACGGCTGGCAGACTGTCTTCATTTTCAGGCTGAGGGATGTGAGGCCAATGTGGCAGTTGTGAGAGCTATCGACTGGGATCCGTCAAAGCCCTCCCTGTAGAAAAGCTGCTTCTGCCTGCTTTCCTACTTGGCAGCCATTCTAAGCTTGTTTGTTGGACTGAAAATGTCGGCAGTGCTGCTGTAGTTTTTTTGTCTCCTGGTCTAACTTGACATATATTTAAACACACTTCCTTGTGAGATGTTGAAAAAAATCCTTGCAGTTTCTTCTTTTTATGGATCCCATCTTTTTCTGAGATGTTTTCTCCTCCTGATAGTTTATCTCCTCATCAGTCTGGGCTGCCAGGTCAAGATGATAGATGGAAATCAGTCACTTGTTGATCTAATTTGGGATTGCCTTAAGCAACTGCAGCACCAGAGAATTCCAATAAAAACTGTCCTCTTATTATTTTTCCATTATCCTCCTAACTATGTCCTTGAAAAAGGACTCATCTGTAGACCTTTCAGAGAAGCTAAGCTTATGGAACTGCAGGCCAGTCACCTGTAGCAACATTTAACCAGTTATAAGTTATAATTGAGCCTCCTTTCAATGAAGCTTTTCTGCCGACACATTTTGGTACAAGTGGCTGAGCAGCTTCCTGTCTTTAGCTTTGTGCACTGGAAGAGTGGAGCAAAGTCAGCAGTTTGACTCAGAAACCCCAAGGAGGACTTTCTTTTGACATCTTGGCTTGTGAATGTGAACAGACCTCTATTATAAAGAATAAAACCTTTTGGCTGCAGGTTTGGTAGACTGTTGGATTTATTCCAACCAGATGGAATTGTCCATTTCAGAGCACAAGAAAGAATGTGCATTAAGTTAAAAGTGATGTTTAACCATGCACTGATCACTTATGGAGCTACATAGGCTGCCAAGAACATCCACCGAGCAGGTTCTGACCAGGGACCGGCTCCAAAGGAAACCATTTTAACAGCAAGGTTTACTTATTCCCACTGCACTAATTAGAAAAAAAGCAGCAGAAAGCTTCAATTTAACGCTTTAATTCCAGAGATGTTGCTGAAGACGCTAAAATAGCACACGTGCTATAACCCTTCAACCCTTTACGAGATCAACTTTAAAGTGTTACATATCAGTGCCAGGCTGCTTTTTTTCCTCTTCAGAATCCACTGGGAGTTACGTTATTTGCACAAAAATAGTATAAGAGTTGAGCCACATACACACTGGGAATTTGACGCACATTCAAGCCCATGGTGTTCAGACTGGACAAGCTTGAAGAGGCTTCTTTTTCTACTGTTTGCTAGAACACGTCCACCACCTACAATTGGAAGAGGCTTAATGTGAAATGTAAACGCAGTTTGGTTCATTGCTAGCATTCTTGCAATGGTAGATATGGATTACCATTATGTCAGGGGCGTGGCCTTGATTTATCTTTATTGGAAAAAAAAAAGCAGAGACACCTTCAGACTTGTCGCTGTGTCTGGTTTCATCAAATAAACCAGCCATGCTCTGAGTTTGGTGAGTTTCTGAGTCCCTGATTGGTCAAAGTTTGACCTGGTTTAGCTGGCAATGCGCATTCATTGACTACATGTTTTGTACGTTGTAAGTTTTGAAAGCGGAAGGCCAAAATGTGTATTTACTTGCTTTTATGTTTTGAATTGGCCACTTGGTTGTGCGTTGACAAGGACGGTGTGCACGTAGATTTATGGTTGTCAAAAAATGTCAACACTGAGGAAGTTCCAGTTGATGTTAAATATGACTATTTTGACTGCACTGATATTGAAAAGATATTATTTTTTAGTTATTTTAGTAGTTACTTCCCTTGTAGCTGCAGAAATGTCTATAGAACTAATGCTGTCATGCAATTAATTTCCTTGGGCAATTAATTAATCATGATCTGTAATTAATTAATTCAGTTAATCTATTCTTTTAACTAACCTAATAATTGCTGTGAAAAACTTAATTTTGAAGTATTTTCATTTAAATTTGTGACATTGTGGTGCAGTAAAATATAAAAATATCTAAATTTCTAAAAGTGGCTTAATGAATTTTTCCTATTATAAGACTTCCAACCTTTACTTTCACACCACCAAGGGCATTTTTTTCAGGTTTGAATCTTACAAAAAAAAAAAAAAAAACGCCAAGAGTCCTCTAATATAACACTTTAAAAAACAATAGGAACACTGCTGGGCAATCCAAAAAATATTCACCACAAACTTCTCATTACTACCATGAAACAAATGTTGATGTATCTTATTCCACAGTTTACCATTCAATGCCATCAGCCCTCTGCATATCCCTTTCCTTTTTGACAACGAACACCATGTCCCTAATATAATAGACAATGGCGTTATGACATTTGAGTTAATTCTGTTAAGAACAACAAAGTCCCACATTAATGACACACGTCACATCAGCGATGGATGAGCGCTGCATACAGGGATAATATTTACCGAACCAAATGATTCTGCCCTTAGTTTTCACTTCGTAAATCCGGTGACGTCATATTCGCTGTTAAAAAAAAACAACAAACTAGTGACCATGGTGTCCGAATTGCTTTTAAGATCCAGGGCACTAGATAATCTTGCACTGGATAGTTTTTTAGTAGTTACAGAGTATGGGAGAAATTCAGACATAGCCTTGGTGTCGAGATCTGCTCAGGCTGACCGTACAGTAATTTGTCCAATCACAATCTTAATCTTACACATCATCAAGCTAATGTACAGCCAGTCAAAATTTGCAACATCATCACTTGCTGCAAGCGCCGATTTGACAGGCCGAACACATATGATACCTTCACCGGCACACTTACAACGGGCGCAACGATCTGTAGCAATGTCGGCTACACACCTGACCCAACCTAAAACACGGACCGTGGAGTCCAACATCATTTGTTAATCTTAGCATGTGTGTAATGTCATTCATCTGTTGCACCTAGTACAAAAACATTAATGCCACGGCCCCTCTTATTTTTGAGATGATCAGAGTTTTGTTTTTTCCTTTTCAAAATCGGACCAAAATGAGTCATGCCATGGTCATTTCACTGTATCTGCTAAGCTGTGTGTCATTGTTTACTGCCCTTCCCAATATGGCGTCACTCTTAACGTACATTGGACAATGGTAACAACCTTGTGCAGAGTCTCTATCTTAAATCGTTCATTGGTCTTGCACCTCTTTTATGTTCGGTTGGCCTCAGAGTCCATTAACTAAACCATCAATGCATAAGTATGTGTTGTCCTCACTGCTCATTAGTGTATTTACATGAAGCACCTCATATTATAGGATGTTAGGAGGATGCATGGAGTACCTTGTTAGCAGCAGTTGACCTTTGACCTGAAAGGCTTCATATCTTTGTCTCCTTATTTAAGACCATTACATTGGTGTGCAGCTCTGAGTATTTGGAGCCAAGGGAAGTCTTTTTCTTAAAACATACATCACCAAGCTGGAATGTTCTGTGGGGTACCTTATACAGCTTAGCTGTGGGCTATGCTAGTGATGTCTGTGTGTGGGGAGAAGTTTAGAAGTATTTTTCTTTTTCTGGCTGGCAGTCATTTCTCTTGTGTGTGGGTTCATGTCTCAGCGTTATTGCAGACTCTAAGGGCAGAGGGAGGGGTGGGCTACTGAGGAGTGAGAGTGTTCACAGGGTGGTGGGGGGTGGTGTGAGGGTGTTGATCTTGGGCTCGAGTCTTAAACAAATTGGCTCGTCCGCTGTGGGAACAGAGATGGGGTCCAGGGGAGGGTGGCGTTTAGCATGCTCCGTGTCAGATTCTCCAAAGTTCTACAACGACTAATTAACTCCACGAGTGCCAAAGGAGAGGTTTGGAAGAGCTTTTGTTGTTTTACTTTTGTCACAGTGCTGTCCTCTTCCAGCTTACTTTCCCTTGGCTGACACTCAAAGTTTAGCCCCATGACACCCCAAAAGGTTCATGAGATTTCATACAATATCTGTCTTGGAACTGTACGACCTTCAGTCACTTCAGCATTCACAAACAGCTTTTTATAGCTCCCTCTTTGCATCCCAGTTTCACAGGGATTCTGGCAAATAATTATCTCCACATCTGGCAGCAGAAACGCTTCCTACATGGGAGAAAATTAAACGTGTTAAAAAAGTCTCATGTCAGTTCACTTTAGGTTACTTTAGTCATCACCATTCCAGCAGAACCTGGTTGTTAGCTGTTTGGTTTACCATAACTGATGCTCCTGTAAGATCTGTGTAGAGATTAAAGTATCAGTTCTGTCTGTGACTCTTCAGGATCAACAGTGAAAGGTCCTCGTGCTCACATCTGATGGACATCACTGACCTGTGAAGTCTTTAATGTGGATTTGATGACAGGGGAGCTGTCAGGTCCCAATTCAATGAAAATGGTGTTTTTAAAACATTCTTGTGGTATTTTTCGCACGATAAAGGACATATATTAAGAAAATTAACCCAAAAACTACATTTCTGAGTATTTCTTTATTCAGATCATTTAAGAGCAGCAAAAAAAATGCAGTTTAAAAAAATATTGTATTTGTTACGTAGAAAAAACGCTGGGCGGGGCCACACTCTTCCTGCTCCCCCATTATCCCCAATATCCCCATTCTGATGCATCCACTTGCAGACAAATATATTCATGAATGTCTTTTTTTCCGTGTCTGAGCTGGAATCTGGATCAGAACTGAATGGCTGGATAGCTCTGATATATGCTTGCCTGTTTTGTTGCACTGCTAATGTTAGCTTGAGGGTGTGAGGAGCTGTAAGCTAGCAGAATAGCTTAATCTATATGAAGTATGGATGTCAGAAAGTGGGGGTGGGCTTACTCCACAGCAACAGATCCGCCTACGACTCAGAGGTGAATTTTTAATAAACTCCTGTCACTCTGCAGAAACTATGTCCTTGTAAATGACACAGCTTTTTTAAATTTTGACTAAAACCTTCATCATTGTAATGAATAGACCACTGGAAACACTTTGAAAATAGATCAGAGAATAATCAGAGTGGGACTTTATAGAGTGCTGGCGGCTGCATATTATTGATTTTATGACAGGAGCCTGCGGAAGTTTGAACATGGTCCAGACTTTGGACATGCCTTTGATATTAAAAGGAATTCTAGATTGACTGTCTGTTTTTTAGGTCCTTATCTAATTTTCTTTCAAAACTGACAAAGACTTTATTTTTTTTTATCCAGAGCTATATTGGATGGCAGAACTTTTTAATGCTTTTTTTTTCATATAGTTATGTTGATTCTTGGCTAAATCTGAAGGAATTTCTTCATAGATCAGACTCCAAACTCTAATCTACCTTTTCTTCTTAATACAATCCAAGAAAATGTCTCGTATGTTAACTAGAGGAGCTGTTGAGGAATGAGTGTCCTCTGTTGTTGTCCAAAGACAATAACTAGACTCTAACTTTCTTACAGTAGGATTATGGATGGACACAATTTCAATGTTTATTCTATTTTAGCTTGACTTCTTAGCATGAAAATCTAAGTTGTACTTTTGCACATTAATATGACTGTTTTTCATGTTGGTTTTTAGAGTTCTAAATGGTCAAAAAGAAGCACTCTGTCTTTTTTCTTTAATTACTTTAGTTCTTTCTAAATGCCCTTCTTTCTTCCTGTTCCTACAGCTCTCTTCCTGCCTTTCTCTGTCCGGCCCTCCTCTTTAGAGATCTTGATCTTGCTGACGCGAGCTGAAAAAGGGGACAGGCACTGTCAAGACCCCAGATCTCCAGCCAAGACTGCCACCGTTTTCTCATGCCCTTTTTTCACCGCCGTCTTTCCTTGACGCCATCTGTCTTCAGACTTTTTTTTCTCCCTCTCCTCACTATCTCATCAGAACTGTTCTCTACCTGAACTCATTGTTGTCTTTGTATCGGTGCTCACCTGCAGCTCAAGCGTGAGAAAGTGCCCTTTAGGAAATTATCTTCATCTTGAAGTAGGTCATCTCAACACTGTCATCGGCCTCTGATTGGTAATTATGCATACCAACGGCTGTGGATACGGAGAGCTCGTGGGAGGTCACACGGCGAAAAGGGCTTTCTTTATTTTAAAACTTGCTGCTGATAGACACGTTTACATTATCACAAATATAAAAACAGCATCTGAAGTGTTTGTGTCAACAAAAGAAATGAACTGGATCTGTGATAACTCAAGCAACACAGTGCAGGGATGTTGTAATGTTTTTGGTTGTGGAAAACTTTCAAATAAAGGTGACTGTTGCAGTAAAACCCGAAGGGATCAAAAACAGACACGCCTTTGAGAAATAAGCTTTGGCTCACAGAGCACTGCTATATTACCATCTCAGAGGTATTTACAAGGTGATTACCATGATTATTTTTTCAACAATACGCTTCAACCGCTCTTTCATGGGCTGCCAGGCTTCAGGGTCGAGGACAGAGATGGCCGCCAGCGTTGCTGGACTGGGAATATTTTAAAGGCTCCGTAAGAGAGGTGCTAAAGGAGACACAGAGATGAAGTGGTGGAAGAAGCGGTTCAGTCTTTCCGCAGGGTTACAGGATGCATCCCTCCTGACATGGCTATGGCCTTCTCCTCTGTCTCTGCAGCCCCCACGGAGCCTTTGCTGTGCAAATTTGCTGATGGAGGGCAGAAGAAACGCCAAAGCCAGAGCAAGTACCCCCAGAATGGGAGGCCGTGGCACAGAGAAGGCGAGGTAAGTGGTTAAGCCTTTACATATCGATCTACGTTGGGTTCACTCACTCCTTTAGAATCAAAGGAAAAAGCACTAATTAGGATGTTTCTGCGCAGAACAAACTCATCATTCTCAAAAACATCTAATAGCCATAAGGATGTAATGAAAGTGTATAAAAATTCACTCAGGCTGATCAGAACATACCACCAGTGGCATGTTTGAGCTGTCTACCACACCTGTCATGTTTCTCCTAAAGAAAAGTCTTTGAAGAGCTTCCTTGATTTTCCTGTTTGATGCCTTTCATCCTAATATACCAGCACCTGTGGGCTCACCAGATTCATACTGATTGTACATTAAGGAAGCTTGATCATTGATGTGATACAAACCTCCAGGAAAAAACAGCAAAAAAGCTTTGTGATGTTATTGTTTGCTGCGGTAAATCATTCAGTACAGTTAGGTTCTGTTGGTAAAAACTGGGGATGCACCGAAATGAAAACTTGTGGCTGAAGCCAAATAATAATTAAAATGCTTGGCCGGATACCAAATAGCTACCGAAGAGTTATCAAATATGGATGTTACGTTTTTCAGAATGTCTTAAATATTGCATTAATAGCTGGAACATTTTAGACATGTTTTTCAAACAAAGTAAATGTTTTTATCAAATCAAAACATCAATTTGAACAGTAGATGGGCTAATAAAGCAAACAACAGCAAAACATTGATGCATGTAAACATCCTAACCTAGGGCCAGGACAAATTTGTCAATAACAGTTTTTTAGCTTCAAAATAAAAGGAAGGAAACGATGTTGTCTAAAAAGTTTTTTAAATATTTTACACAGACACACAGGCATCCAAACCCATAAACTCCATTCCCTTATTTGTAATTCCCTTTAGTAGTGTTATTTGTAAACATTTATGTTTTTTCAAACATGTCAGCCATGGACAGAGTCCTGCTAGCTTTCCTTTTAGTTGTGGCAGTCTCTCTCTCTCTCTCTCTCCTTTGCATTTGTTTTGCTGTTCCAGGTGTTTGGCTTTTAAACTACATTAATGCAATGGTGCTAAAGGTTTTAGCAGACGTACCTCCTTTTGATAATTTACTTCCACATCCGATGCAAATTGCAGTTCTTTATCGCTTTCTGTCACTTTAAAATACAGCCACACTGCCGACATTTTAGATGCACGTTGATTAACCAAACTTACGTCATCGTGTCACACGTCACTTTTCATGTGAAAACTCACTCACTTAAACTCACTCTCACCGAAAACCAATTGTGACTTTTTTTTTGCCATATTCAGCCAAATATATTAAGTGGCTGAAGATCCCTGCATGCCTAGTAAAAACCACAATTTTCTCAACTATCATAAGGTGCTAAAGAGCACCCTGTCTAGGATTTTTTAAGACTAACTGTTGCTCTCAAGCTGCTTTCAGAAATACTTATTTCAGGACGAGTTCTGTAACTTCCCTGATGTCAGAAACATGTCGACATTAAGAACAAAACCTCCCTTAAAAATATATTAAAACATGTGTCACTTAGGTGTAAGCTAATCTAATTATCATGGTTTGACTCTGTCGGAATGAAGATGTCCTGGAAGAGGCATTCACCACTAAAGTAATGGTTTACGTGAGAACAGGCCTTTTCATAAGCACCCCAGAGAGGTTGACTCCATCTGGAGCATCTGTAGAAGACTCTTTTTTTTCAAATCTGAAATTAGTCGGACACATAAACAGTAGTGTTTGTTTCATATTAACATAGTATTCTCTTTAACAAATGTTCGTCAAACATCTGTGAAATGTTAGGAATTTGAATGGACGTGGAATTCAAAATAAACATACAAGTTGTGTCCAGATTATTTCACTACTTAGTGCAATATATAGTCCAGGGGTCGGCAACCCTTTGTCACTGCTTATATCACACTACCTACGACATTTGCTGTTTTGAGATGATTATGTGTAGTACATGGTGTCTTTTATTTTGAAAGGAAGTCATGTGAACCTCTGTCATAAGTTACTCTATTTCCTATGTATAAAAAATATTATTTCCTGTTTGTTTTATTCATACAAAAAACAGTTTATTTGTTATAATAGTGCAGATTAGTGGCTTATTTTTCAATAGGATGAAATAATCCTTTATGGCTCCTACTGGGTTATTTTCAGTGAGAAATTGACCCAAATTTAAGTGTTGAGGGTTACGGGCCCCTGATTCACTTTGCATTTTTATAAAGGTGTCCAAATCTATAATTCCAAAATCCAGTGCCCTGAAAATTTCCCAGAAGTCTCTGCTAAAAACCATTGTGCATCGATGCTGACTAGATTGGGGAATATAGATCACAATGCATTGCGTTTGACAGTTTTGTCATTTAAAAAAAAAAAAGTGTTATTATCATCCATGTTTACATCATCAGAACACAGTGGATTCATAAATAGTCTTTGTAAAATGCTCATATTTATTAGGTTTTTACTTTGGCAAATAGGAGACAAATTCAGACATAGCCATAATCTCTGTAATAGGTCATGGTGGAGATTTAAATAGAGATTATCAAAAGACGGTGAATTCTTTGTCTGATGTTTAGTGATTAAAGACCATTTAGTTTCAGAAAGTCTCATAACCAGCAACTAAGTTCCAGCATTAGTCATTGCAAAGCTCACAGTTATTGAGATCTTTATAAAACTAATAAACAAGACAAACCTAATATGTTTGTGGACTCACAAACTTTACATTTGAGCAATTTGGACCAAAAAACTATAAAACTCTGTGGAGCAATTTGCCCTGAGCTGCCATATAAATTGCATTTGAAGCCAGATGCCTCACTGAACACATGTATATGGGCCATAAATCAGAACAGTGGCAAACTCTAAACTAGATGCGGTACAATAACATGACAAGACAAGGTTAAACTCCCTTCGAAGGCCACCAGCCAACTATACCTGAAAGGACACGAAGAAAAGAAAAGTGGAGCAGGGCTTCAGACTGGACCGTATAGCAGAGAAAGAAAACAGTTCCAAGTACAAATGGTGAGATGGGCGGTTATGCTGAAACGGCAAAGGAAGAGGGAGACCGGGAGAGAATAAGGGTTTGCCCTTCAGGAGTCACAGGCTTTGTGTGTGTCTGTGGAAAGGTTTGTGTTTGCTGGGGTATGTGAGCTCTGTTTATTCCGTGTTTTTCTATTTCTATCTACTACATGTTGTAATATTTGAATCATCTACACACCTCACCTAAATGCCATATCTGTTGCTCCCACGTTGACCTGGTTTGCTTTGTTTTCTTAACATAAACCAAGATGCCTGTGTATAAAAACTCCATCCATCTTCAGAACCTGCTGAATCTCTTTTCAGGGTCACAGGGTTGCTGGAGCCTATCACAGATACCGTCGGGTGTAGGCATGCACAGGGAGAACATGCAAACTCTGTAAAGAAAGGGATTTGAACCAGGACGTTATTGCTGTGAGGCGAGAGTGCTAACCACTACTCCACCATGCTGCCCTGGTGAAAATGCAATCAAAAAACATGTCAATTATGTATTAATGCCACAAAAACTCTGTAAAATTTAGGCTAAAACTTTGCTTTCACGGGTTGCTAATGTTAGCATCTTGTTGGTAATTTGGGACTCGACTGGAAACGTGTCAAACTGGAAAAAGAATCGGTTTCCAAAAAGTCTCAAAATATTACGGTGGATTGTCGATCTAGTTTGCATTGACCCAATCGCCTGACCGACCGTCTCCACTCTCTGGGTGGGGAGAAGGACCTGGTGCGGCCTGCTAGTGCTGTGATTGAGGTCCAGCACTCAAGAACAAGCCAAACAGAAAAAATGCTGGATGATCTGCACTGTTGTTGTTACCTTCGCTTTTGCCGTAGTCGCACTGCTGTGACTACATCCAGCATTGGCTGTGACAGTCCTTATTGAAGTGGAAATGCTCACCTGAATTGGCTGGACCGTTCTAGTCTGGACTGTACCGTACCGTACCAAGCCTTTAGATTCACATTCATTTACACACCGGGTCAGTTCTTGAAGACTACACACTATATTTGCAGAAACCTATTTTTACAGAAATACATGAGATCAAAGTGACCTGGCCAGCTGTAAAAAGTACCTTCAAGTGCCTTATTTTTACCTGTGTGCTTACCCATCAACATTAAGCAAACATCTGATTAATAAAAGCCCTGCATGCCCTACATGGTGTAGGAAATACCAAATGCAACACTGGACCCCACAGGCAGGAGGCACATAGTGTGTAATTCTTTAGTGTAGCCCACACAAATTTGCATAACCCTGCTAAATGAATGTGACCAAATGTGGCCCAGATCCTAATGCTTCCAAATGTGTGTGCTCAGCACTTCCTGGGGTCTCTCACACCTTTGCTTAATGCTATAACTGAATCACCAAAGATGCATGGTGATGCCAGGTGGGCGCAGGCTGTGAGTTTCACATCTTTTTCTTTTTTGGATGAGAGCTTGCGCTTAAATTAGCTTCAATTTTATTCTTATTGTTGTCAGGCTGATGGTAAAGGTGAAGTTTGTCCCATTCAAGATCCCAAACTGATTTCCATAAAAGTCTCCTGCTGGGATTTCTGAAAGTTCAGTGCATTTGCTTATTCGACCTGCGGGGACCTTAAACTGCTGAGAGTGATTCTTTCGTTTCCTCATAAATTTTCTTGTCAAATTATTTTTTATAAGATGCAGAACAATGAAGATTTGATTAAAATCTCTGAACTCTGCTCAGCTTGGAAACCCACTGACCTATTAAATGTTTGTTCTTGCTAAGGTAGAAAAGTGAAAGATAAATTTTTGCACCAGATGTTTACTATAGCACTCTAGGCTTTAGTCCCAAGAATGTCGTGCAGATTTTTTATTTCTTTAACCCCTGAACCCTGCAAAAAAAAGCCTGTTAGTGCTGTTCGCAAGATAAGTGTGCGCTCCTTGCCTGCAGGATGACCATTAGAAATGAGGAAACTAGACAATCAGAGTGTAGTTTGTGTTGTGTCTTGGGCTGCTGACATGGGCCCGGGGCCCGACGATGACCAGGCGCCACTCTGGGGATCCCGGCAACCGTGGGTCCAAATGGTGAGACAGCATTGACGCTGCACTAAACTCATCATTGCAGAACAATGTGCTTTCTTGGGAGGCATGCTGTCTAAAAATGTGTACATTTGTAAAATGACAAGATTCTAAAGTGTGCTCAAATCTGAGTTGCGAATAACCAGCAATGCAGGATGGCCCATCTTTCATGTACCGCCGGGCTACCAGGTCGCTGGTGGCATTTGATATGGACCGTAACTGTCCGGGAATATTTACACATCGTCCAGTTAGAGTTGCTGCCGGCCAGCGATCTGACTGCCACCACCCAGCTGTCGCCCCATTTTGTCTAATGAATTAGCATCAAATGCCACTCCTTTCTACGACCTTCCACGGACACAAACAACTCAAAATTCCTTAGCACTCATACGGGTCAACACCTGTCTGGGTCCATATGACTAAGGCTCTCTGCAGATATTGGTTTGTGTACAGCAGGCATGCCCAAAGTCCGGCCCGTTGGCCAATTGCGGACTGCAGGTTCTTGTCAATACTATGCAGCTCCCAGCTCTTTTTTTAAAAAAAGTGTATACAATTTCTTGATTGTGATTGGCTGAATTATATTACAAGTTGTTGTAACCCTTTGGCAACAACTTGGTCTTCAAATCAGAAATTGACAGTAATTTTGAAGAAAAAATTAAGTTTATTTCTGTTCTATGTGAAGAAATGACATGTGCCCCTTAAAAAAAAAAAATCAAACAGTCCATTTGTATTTATTGTAATGATTCAAAGAATGCCGACCCTCATGCATTATCACCTAACCATATCTGCCCCACTTTGCAAAGACCTTGGACACCCCTGCTGTACAGATTCTATTACAGATATAACTGATCTGATGATGTTCATGCTGCAAACATCATGCATGAATCTAAACCTCTGGTAAGTCGGCTGTGTGTCTCTGCTGTCAGTGATCAATAACAGGCCTGCGATATTTGACGTAGACCTTGTATGTTAGCGTGTTTATTAGAGCTGCGGACGTTCTTCACCTTGCTCCTTCTGGTGCACAGATGAAGGGGAGCAGCGGCCCACACCATCCATTAATCTCCGTCTGTCCCCGTATCCCTCGCTCCTCCTCTTGTTCTTTCTCTAAGTGCTTTCTTCCCTCTCACAGCCTCTTTCTCTTTCACTTTGTCTCCATGTGTCTTCTTCCCTGTGTTTGAAGTCCTCCCAGATCCCACAGCAACATATGGGGAGAAGAGGAGCGAGTGACTCACCGAGGCTCAGGAACAGAGAAGGGAACACATTGCATGATCAGTCAGGAGTTGCGAGGGCTTGAGTGCCGCGAGGTGCCCGGTGGTGAGGAGTGAGAAATGTGTGACAGATTTTCTTGTAAACTACCCAAACTGGAAGTCTGCGAAGCGCTTATCCCTTGTTGTTTCATGCTGATAAACATGTTCGTCTTTGCGTTCTTTGTGTCATGTATACATGCATACACATTGGCCATCGGAGCCCTCCCCCAGATTTTACTCTCTCATTCCTTCAGCAGAAAAAAAACTTTTAGTCACACATCTTAGACACTTACTGTGGGGAATGAGTGGAGATGAGAAAAAACATCCAGCTTTCCACTCAGTGTGAAAGCCTGACAGATGTCTGTGTGTGCATCTGTGAGGCTTCAAGGCAGAAGAACAGGAGGAAGCAACGCGAAAACACAGGGAGGGGCGTGTGTGTGGATTCCTTTCTAAGTTCTGTTAAAATCCAAATTGAGAAAACTGCAATTTAGGAATTTAGCAAAAAGTGGTAGTTTTACCCACTGAAACTCCACACAGACCGTTCTCATGAACAAACACAGTCAGCAGGGGGCCTTGGTAGAGCTGGTTGGGTGGGTGCACACACTCCACGTCCAGTGATGTGACGTTCTGAGGGGCATTTCTGTGATCTGTGCATTAAGGTGTATTAAGGCTCTAGTAGAGCAGCTAAAAAGATGACATCTGAAAACGAGGACTCGCTGCCCTGTTATGTGACTGATTGAAGAAGTGGTTCAGAATTTGCTGTTTTGACAGCGATATAAATCCCCCAGGCTCCATTCAAAATGTGAGTGTTTGATGGAGACTAATGAGTCTATCCTATAGTCTATACTGTTAACAAAAATATTACAAATACACATGCGCATACACATCGTTGTTGGAGTTTATTCTTTCTTGTTTTGGATGTTTGGTCATTGCTAATTGCTTTGTTTATTTTCATTTTTTACGCTTCACTGAAGTTTTTCCTTGTTGGTTAAAGGAACCAAACTGGTTTCAGTAGGCTGTTACAGAGCCTGACTCAAATTGGAAATGAGCATGATTGAAGCAACCTGGCCTATGGAAGAAGTGGTGCTTGTAGTGTTAAAGCTGGTTCCTCGTGCACTAGTTTTTGTAAATATTTTAGTTGACATATCTAGTTTTTTTTGCACTTCTTGGTTTGTGTTGCATTCATTAAGTTTTATTTTTTGTAGAAAAATATTTCTTTCTAGTTTTTCCCCCACACTCTGGAGTGGAGTGTGACACTAAAGCCTTCTTCACACCTGCCCATATGGGTGGATGTGGGGTTTACGCCACCTTTTGAAATCAGGCAGAAACCAAGCTTTGTTCTTGGATTTAACACAGCATTACTTCAAGTTTGTTCCTGTCTTGGAAAATGCTCAGAGACACAATTGGCTCGCCTTTTCCTTTCCTTGTGACGGAGCCAAACGCGGGCCGCATCAGTAATCAGTCACTGGCAGTACAAGGTTTCTCACTCAGGAGCTTCTCTGCTGTGGATTTCATCAGCACATATAAGGGCACAACGTCAGGGACTCATCAGCCTCGCCAACCAGCTGGCCATGACTGCTCTGCTAAGACCATGCGAGCCAACACGCTCTAAACTGAGCGTTTCTCCTGGGCTTGCATTAGTAACGTGAGGGTTAGGAATTCACACACAGACCTGCACACAGCCACAAAAGGAGATGCTCCTCAAGTAATTGAAGCAGAAATCACATAAAAACACAGGAACCAAAGCCGGCTTCTGCTCTCAGCAGCTGCAGCTGCACAGACAAATATGTTTAAAGGCCTTCTTTAAGCTGTTTTTACAGCAGCAAAAGGATATCCAAACACAGCCACACATCTATAAAAAAGAAAAGGAAAGCCTCAGCAAGTCTGTTCATCATAACAACAGGCACAGTTTTGTGTTTTAGCACTCTGTTGAGGGGCTCCTGGATACCCCTGCTGCTCTAAGCCCCTGTGCCCGTGCTGCATGTACAGGTAGTCCTCCAGAGGAAAGCAGAACGGTGGGAGGGGGTTTATTAAGAGACCAGGTGACTAAGGGATAAAGTAGGTAAAATACAAGATGCTGATAAAGGAGAAGAATGTGGAGTAAAGTGAGAGGCCAAGAAAAATGTGTGTGCGCGCGCGTTTGTGTGTATTTTGATGAAATCTGCCATCCTCAGCAGCCTCCTGTTAAAAGAAATCGGATTAGTTCTCCTCCGGGAGAGAACCTCCAGGAATGCAGATGAAGGATTGCTGCAGGTTTCTCTGCTGGACTCCAGGAGGGCCTCTCACACACATGCAAACACACAAGCTATCCCTAGAAAACAAACTCAGATTCATTTCTTTTTCTCCTGAGCCTTAGGCACATGCACTTGTGCTGGGGGTTGACCCATACGAGTGCTACAGGTTTTTGGTTGTCGGGTCCGTGGAGGGTCGCAGAGAAGAGCGGCTTGATAAAAATGCATAGACATCAAATCTATTTACGATATCAATTCATGCATCAATTAAAAAGAGTAATACAAATAAAATGATGCTATCTTCAGGCCCTGCAACAGACTGACGACCTGTCCAGGATGTACCCTGTCTTTGCCCATGATTGGTTAGGTTAGGCTCCAGCAGCCCTGTGACCCCGAAGGGGCCAAACCGGGTTTAGAGGATGGATGGATGGATGGATGCTATCTATTTGACTATTGACAATATAATTACTCCTAATTATTAATGGTACACACAAGAAACATTGAAAATCCATTAATTAATTCATTCATTCATTATATTGATTCAAACAGAGTTTGATTTATTGCTTGAAAGAAAAAAAAAAACCAAGAGTTTTCAGGTGTTTTATTTTAGCAGGAAACTTAAAGCATGTTAAAATGTGCCCACATAAACCTAACATTTTCTCTGTTATCTAGTACCCATCATCAACTAATTGGATATACAAGGTTACAAGTAAACCCTGCAATTCTTAGTTGAATTTACAACTGTTGTAAAACACTTTTTTTAAATACAAAACTCCAATTACGTAGGTTGTAACGCAGGCTTAAAAAATCTGCCTGTGATTTCTACATATTATCATGTTAAATGTTTGTTTTTGCCTTCATAAACCTAGAATTATCTCTATTGTTCACCCAGTATACGTGTCATCTACTAACTTGATAAAAAGTTTATCTTTAAAACCTGCAATTCTCTTAACTACGGAAGTTTTAAAACATTATTTCACAAAATACTAACTGTTTTATGTGCTTAAAAGTAAATCAGATTAAAGGAGCAGCTGATTGTGTGTTTCTACACATTATTTTTTAATCCCATATATATTTATTGGTTTCCTAAACTATTAACAAAACTAACAAAGAAAAAAAACATCACTTGGCCTGAGGAAACAGGGACAACTTACACGTTCAAGGAGTCATTATAAACCCAAAGAGAAAATATAAGAACGTGAAATACATTTTGAAAAGAATCACAATTTTTGCGTTTAGTATTAGACCACTTATTCTCTCTTAATAATTGTCTAGTCCGATATATAACAGGAAAGGTTCCCTCGTTTTAACAAAGACGTCCTCTTTGTGATGCAGTTAAAAAATCGAGGGAGACGTAGTTTAGTAGAACTTTCTGTTGCCGTGACCTAAAGGGAATCTTGTCAGTGATCCAGTTTCTGGTAACTCTGTTACAAACACACGTTTTCACACTTTAACAAGCATCTTTCCAAACCTCCTCAATAGTCTCAACACTTAGTACCATCTCCTACAATTCTTTAAAGTGTGAAGTGTTAATTTAATGTTGACTTATAAGAATATTGTAGAATTTACTAATAGAATACGCTGTTTTGGTCAGAAAAGCTGTCTTTCGTGTCTAATATATCCTTAGATACTGTTATACTGCTCTTAATAAAATCCCTCTTCTACATGTTGGTAACTCTTTCTTTAACAGTGCATTACTTGCAGGGTATTTAATTGGTAATTACATGATACGATTTTGTACCCAGTGGGTTCTTACTTGGTACTTGGTGTGTATTTAGGTGGTACCATTTGGTTCATTCTTACGTAGTACCTACTGAGTATTTATGTAATACTTATTGTGTAGTTATGTTGTGACCATGGTACCTACTGAGCACTTGCGTGTTTAGTTAATGTGTCTCTTGTGGTATTTACCACATGTAAGTACAAATAAAGTATCTTGAATATGCTTGTTAACGTACTATGTTTCAAGGTATTTACCATGAGTAAATACCTTAGAAATACCATGAAGGAAAAAAGGAAATACCATCAACAAGTGCCCAGAATTTACGCTCAACTTACTTAGTAAGTTTGTTTGTGACTCCTGGTACTTACCATATGTAACTAGATAGGTATTTATATGGCGCTTCATTATGTTTTACATGGTAAAACCGAAAAAAAGAAGATGGTAAATACACAGAAAGTTTACTTACCTCTTTGATATGTTTCATGTTTATTTTCTCAGAATTCCAAAGTAATCCTTTGTTTTTCCTGCTTCTCTCTTTCAGACTGGCATGGCGCTAACATATGATCCTGCTGCAATGCAGAACGGGTAAGAGCTTGATAGTCAATTTATCCTTGGCACCAGCTAATATACTCACCTCTTGGCTCATAGGACCTAAGTCAATACCACTGCCATACATAAAGATTAATGTAGTGTCTGCACTTTGTTACTGTTTGATTAAGGAAATCTATATGGACTCTGAGTATCGGCTTTCATTGGGGGGGCTGGATAAGAAAAGTGGAGGGGGGGTGACCTTGTTGTGTGTGCGTCTGGGTGTTTTTGGTGAACGCGTGTCTCTTCATGTCATGATTTAATGGTCCTGTGGAAATAAATGACCCAGCAATGTGTTTTATTTTTTTACAACTCTTCTGAGACAGGAAGGCGAGAGCTGCGCCCCCCCCCTCTCAATCTCCTTCGGTCATTCACAGGAAACTCCTCACTCCCACTTCCTAAACCACTTACTCCCCAGTGGCTCAGTCATTTTTAACCAACAACCCAGATTAACGGCATCACTCTCTACACAGCCTGCCATGTTAGCGCCTGCATTGCTACAAATCTGCAAGGCGAAATAGTAATCCCTGAGATGTTTTTGAGAACCAATAACCCGGTTGGGGAGGACATTTTTCACCGTTAAAGACATGCAGTGTGCACGCAGGCTGCTTCCTGAAATACTGTGAGGTTTGAAGTAGAAGGAGAGTAAACCAGGCAAGAAAATAAATGAAAAAGTGCAGCACAGTTGCACTTGTACAATAAAATTCAGTATTTAAACTGTTGTTTTAAAGCAAATTTCAAATCTCTCATAACATTGTCTTTATCACAGAAAAAAGAGATGTTTTGCTGCTTCTGTAAGAGGCTTTCTCTTCAATCTGGAAGTAGGATTCTGGGTGAATAAATCTTTTTACATTCAGATGAATAAAAACATATTTTCAATCCTTATTCTTGGGACAAATATGTAAACAGTTCAAGTGGTTTCCAAAAACTGGTCAGAACAGGCTTTTAATCAAAGTTTTTGTCAATTTAAACAAAGTCTTAACTCCATAAAGATTGTTTTTACAGTTGTTTTACAATGGACCTACTCATGTGCACTTGGAAAACAAAAATATTGACAGATAGTAGTTTTTTAGTGTCATTTTTCTGATGATGGAGGACATGGAGAAAACGAAGCTCAAATTTACATTTCTGAGTATTTTTTCATTCAGGAACAGACAAAACAAATACCATATAAAAAATATCTTATTTGTGACATAGAAAATACGCTGGGCGGGCCACAACGGGGAGCGAAAAGGAGGGATTGCTCCACCCCAATGGCCTCGCCCACAACCCAGTGGTGAATTTCTAAAGAACTCCAGTCGCTCTGCAGAAACTACATCCTAGAAAATGACTCAGGTTTTATTGATTTGGGCTAAAAACAGCATAATTATTATGAAGAGACCACTGGAAACACTTTGAAAATAGATCAAAAGATGATTGGAGTTGGACTTTAACTGTTTTGATTTAATTGGAGTTCAATTTTATCTCATTGTGAGGCATATTTTTTTAATCAATAAATGAAGCCAACTGAGTTTCAAACTTTACTTTGTCCCATCCAACTGTGGTTTCCTTGTTAAGTTGAGACGAGTACATTTAAGAGTTTCAGTTTTTCATGAATTTTTTATTAGTGTCGGACACCTCGTGAAAAACTCACAATGAAGAATTCTTGACTCCAGTGAAGTGCCTCAGAGATTGCAGGAATACCATTTAAAGTTGCTCCTATTATCCAGGTATCAAAGATTAAAAAAAATGTGTTCTGATAAACAAAGACAATAAAAGCAGGATTTGTATGAAAAGCTCATACTTAATGAATTGCATTTTTCCAATGAAGCAGCAGATCTGACTGCAGACCTTTTTTTTTTTTTTTAACATAACTCAAAAGAGTCCCTCTGACATTATTTTCCAAAGCGTCAAGTGCGGCATCAGACTGAAGCTCGCCAGGAGGAAGTGAGACTTCATTCTTAAGAGACTCTGAAACATCTAATTTGCACATTTGTGAAGGAGCCTTGTATCTCTAGAAAACCTAAAGCTTTTCCAGACCAAAGAGTTCTGACTGTCACAGTCAAGTGACTCGAAAGTCACTTGATCTTTTCTCTTTAAAGAAAAAACATTTCAAACATGAAAAGCACTTTTAACATCCGAACTGGGCGGGGGGGGGGGGGTCCATGCAGCCTGAGTGCTGTTGTGATAAAAAAAAAAGAGTAAATTCAGAAAAAATATATTACTCCGATTGTCTTTTTTGAAAGAGTTCCCAGTGGTTATTTTATTATGATTATGACGTTTTTAGCTGAAATCTAAAACCCTGTGTTGTTTTCCAGGACATAGTTTCTGCAGAGTGGCAGGACTTTATAACACTGCGTTCACACTGGTTGCGAGTCACGCATCAGGGGTGTCCAATTTCAAGGTTAAGTCCATGTACAGACGCAGTCAGAGGTCCTGTGGTGCGGTGCATCAAGAGTTTATAAATCTGAATTTAGCGAAGAAGAGTCGTCAACCAATCAGCTTTGGTCCACGGCGTGTAGATTATTAGCGAGTAGATTCCAAAACAAACATGGAAGAGAATCTGGTCGTTCTAGTCCTGAACTTTATAATATTTAATACTTTCTTTCATGGAGACAATAATAAAAAAAGTTCCTCTAAGTTTTTTTTTTTTTCTTTTTCACTGCTTGGTCTAATTTGAGATGGCAAGTCATCAAACTGGGTCACAGAGACGAAGTATCGCTGAACCCGAGATGGAAATACCAACGCTTGTATAGGGCTCTTCAAAATTAATAAACCTGATCTATCAGCGTCATCCGTGTCTTTCATACGTTGTAAATGGGATAAGGTCAATGCTTCCATGTAGCGATGAGGCTAAAACCTTTAAGTGGTAGCTCCTCCCACACGCGTCTGCAGTGTCAATTTATGAACACACTTTTGGACAAGCGTTGAGTTGCGAATTTGACCTAAAAACCATGTTTGGTGTGAACACAGCGTCAGAAATACACCTTTGAGTTGTCAGTGGGGCCATTGGCGTAGAGCAACCCCACCCCCTTTCCTGTCACCCAGTGCTGAGAGCTCTGTTTACATGTTTACAGTGATGAGGATGCCTCAAATCAGGAAACCTGTGTCGTTTTCTAGGACATAGTTTCTGCACAGTGGCAGGAGTTAATTTGAAATTCACCTCTGAGTTGTGGGTGGGACTGTTGCTGCGGAGTAAGCCACACCCACTTCCTGTCATCCATACTCTCTACCACTAGCTTACAGCTCCTCTCAACCCCACGTTACATTAGCGGTGCCACAAAAATGGCGAGCAATATCAGAGCTATCAAGTTGTATCCAGATTCCAGCTCAGATGAGGAAAACAAAGACGTTCACGAATCTATATGTCTGCAAGTGGATGCATCAGAATGGAGCGGAGATTTTCTATTTAAAAAAACTATCTTTTTCAAACTGTGTTAATTTTGTGCTCCTCATTCACAACAATTTGAATAAAAATAGTCAGAAATGCAATTCTAAGCTTAATTTTCTTCATATGTGTCCTTCATCATCCATAAAATGCCACAAGAGCCTGTTAAAAACACCAAAAACATTTTTATTTTTATCAGTGGGTCTATAAAATGTTGTTGAATTCCTGTTCAAAATGTTGTTAAATTAACTTGTTAAACTAATACACCCTGACCAGCCTTCTCCTTATCAGATTCAGAAATCGTATTTGCTTTTGTTTCTGTTTTTTCAGTTACTACTCTTCGCCTTACAGTCTCGCCACCAACCGCATGATAGCACAGACGTCCATCACGCCCTTCATCGCTGCTTCCCCCGTCTCCACATATCAGGTGAGCCAGAGTTGACTGTTGGAGCGGTTGACTTTCTTTCGCAGGAGGCGAGAGACGGCGCCGGCTGCAGAGCAGCGTGCGGTCCTCTCCTCTCCCTCGTTATTTCTCCAGCTGTGCTTGATGACATCTGTTTTGTGGGTGGTAAACACAACAGGCGTCATTATAAAAACCACAAAAAAACAAGAGTTTTGAAACAGAAAGGCTGGCAGCAAGAGGAGAAAAAGTCGCCCGTCAAAAAAACTAAATCGTTTATTCTCTTACGGATTCCTGATCTTTTCGAGCTGCAAATCTTTTTCCTTTCATTTTCTTTTCAGTTTTTTCAGCGGAAGCTCTTCCGTTCCAGAGTAAATTTTGCCACGTTCCTCATTGCTGTGATCTGTGAAGTAACGCATCCAAACACAACAGGAACGTGGAAATTGGCTCTTTGATATGTCGGCAGCGTCAACCTTTCTGTCGCTGCACATTTCACATAACAGCCTTTGCTGAATGGAAACATCAAGAGGCTCTCCCGCTCAAATCCGATTGTTTACCTCCGACTCGGTTTGCTGCACACAGACAGACTGACAAGGACGGTGAGGAAAAGAAAAGAGATGAAGGATCGCTGGGAAAACATTAAGAGACAGATGGAGGGAACGGGGAACTTGGGCGAGGAGGAAGGATTGCTCAGCTGGCAGCGGCGGCGAAGGCTCAGGTGGGTGGCAGGGGAGTGGTGCCGCTGAAGGTTGCTGCGCCCGTCTTTGAGGCACGCCTGATTAAAACTCAGGTCCTGTACCTGCGGTGTGGGGGAAGGAGAGGGGAGGAAAGTGGGCCAGGGCACGTCTCTAATCCGCTCTCGGAAGGCAACCCAAATTGATTTATCAAAAACAATGGCCAGGCTTTTGAGGAATATTAATCCTCACATTTTCAATATCGGGCAGCTCCGCCGCCGCTTCCTGTGATATTGCCCTTCAGCCAGTCACGGCAGGAAGGCGAGTCCTTCATCTTCTACTGGAGAACAAAGAGATGCAGGAAAAGAAAAGTCATGTAGCAACATGCAGCATGCCAGACACAAGCAGATCCCTTCTTTTTAGGATGAAAGTATCATCTTTGTCAGGAAAAGGAACACAGAGATGTCTGGCTTGATGGAGTTGATTGATCAAATTGGTAAATGACCCGTATGGAACCATCAGCTGTCCTCTGGTGTTCCTCTAAGCCGGCTCTCTGTGAGCTTGAGCAGCCGCCGGCTCTGTTTCTTGGAAAAACCTCTTTGATGATCCACATTGCAGGAGCCAGTTCAGAACAGACCACGACCAAGACTTCAGCAGCGAGCGGTGGCGGCCTGGTTTCTATCACAGCCATTGGCCGTCTGAATCCATGGCTGGCTGGTTGGATGTGGAGCTGACTGCCTGACTGAGCAGCTAAGTGGCAGGCTGTTGGGCTTCATGTGTGACTGCTTCAGTGGAGCTCCAACTGGCGGAGCCGCTGACTGACCAGCTATTCTTACCTACTGGCTGATGGGCTATTTTTGTAAAGCAATCAGGGCACTTCCTGCACATTTTATTTTCACTTCTATAGAATTTAGCGAGGACACTGAATCTAAAATATTTTTTAAAATGCTTTTAAAGTATTTTTAATCATTTTTATCATGCATTTGGAAGCAAATATGCTCGTCACTTCCCTTTTTTTGGAACCTTACTCCTTGTTTTAATGTTTTCCTATATTTTTATGATTAAATGAGTCACTAAGTGAATTATTGCAAGCGTCACAAGAGACGTCCCTTTAAAACCTTTGAACCTTTTTGAAAAAATGATGGATTGCGGATAAGTGCAGTTCAGCTGGTGACCTCTGGGGGCTTTTTCAATAACACATCGGTCTCCTTTGGGTGTTTTCTCTCAACTTGCATCAACAAATAATATTTTTACAGGTTTATTCATGACAGTTCTACTAAAAATAGATTTGTACCTCACAGTTAATTTAAATTTGACTTCAGAATTGTGCAGATATGGGGGTGTGGCCTTTTGATCGAGGTATGCAGAGAAAGAGTCAGTCCTATTTACAACGGCTTTATTTGGTTTGTATAAACAATGCCCAGCTTGTCTTTAAACCTTTTTTGTCAGTACTGGAAAATGTGAAAGTTTTTTAAAGCTTTTTATCTACATTTGCATTAAGTTTGTTTTTTAACCTTTATTTTAACAGGAGGATCCATTGAGATGAAATCTCTTTTTAATCTGTAATGTATAAAATATCTACTGTACTTCTCTAAACACCCTTTAAAGAAATGAACTACAAATGCATATTTCCTTATTTTTATTCCTCTAGAAGTTGTAAAATGGCCAATCAGATGCTTCAATAAAAGTAGGTGGAGCCTTCTGCCCCCCCCACATCTATTTTTCAAAATGTTTGACTATCAATCAAACACTTAAGTAGTAGTAGGGGTGTGACTTTCCAACAAGCTCACACCTAATTGGATGGAGCGGTTGCCATAGAAACAATGACAGACTGATTACAGTCCTGCTGTTAACTGACGGTGACCCACAAGTTTATTTAAAAGTACACAAAAAATCTGAGTTATTTCGTTGCAAACTATTAAAATGTTAAATAAAAGTTTTTGAATCATGAAAGACTTCATTACGTTGTTGCGTGTGCTTTGGGCTCTTTGTTTTTCAAGAACAGGTTTGTAGCAAAAGCTCCTGAAATCTGCACCAAAATGAGTTGGAGGCTTAATCCTGCTAACAAATGAACAAATGGCACCAAAAACACAGAACTGCTGCTCCCTTGGCGAAGGCAAAAATAATCACATGACGGCCGAGCTGTATCGTAGAAAAATGGCCAGAATACGTGGTTAAAAAAAAAAAAAGCTCTTTCTGTCAGCCAGAGGGAACATTCAGCTGGAAAAAACAAACAACGCTACGTATGAACACGCAGACTTGGCTGCGCATTATAGGATGTCCTCCTTGTGTGAATCCAAATCACGCATTTGTGTTGGCTCACAGGATTGATTGCTCTTAAAGCAGATTATTCCATGTTTGTCTTTGTTTAATCTAATCGTTTTACCAGGATCTGTGACCAGTCTGTGTGTTTGTCGACCACAAGCTGTCTAATTCCCCCCTCCAGCATATCAGGGAGGTCTGTTTGCTCATCAACCATCCCTCCAGTTTCTTGATAATTGACACAGTCATCGTTTCAGCGTCTCTCTGACTTTCTCGTCCTCGTGTTTTGTCCGGAAAGTCTCTTTAACACTCTAATTTTTGAATAAATCCACCAAAATTATTTGTACGTTTTTTGATAACAGCGCTGATCTGTGATAATGTTCTGTTTCACTAAGAAAGCTGCAACTCTTGACTCGATGCATCATGAATTCTGGCAGTAATAAGGAGACAGGAGGAGAGTTTTCTGCCTCCAGACTTTGAAATTCTTTTTTCTAATTGTTTGGCATAACTTTATTGAGACTCTTTTGGTTTACGTAAAACAATTCAGTCTTTAAGGTTGTTTTTAACTTTGCAGTTAATTCCAATGTTAAACCATTTCACGTGAATTTGACGACATGTCTTTTCCTCTGCAGGTCCAGAGTACGTCATGGATGCCTCATCAACAATATGTTATGCAACCAACAGTAAGTATTCTTGCATTGACTTTTTAGTATATTTTGCAACAAATGTAAAATAAACAGATCTAGGTTGGTAGCTATTTTTATTTTATTAACCTACTGTTATCATGTAATACTCAAACACATCTATGAAATAGCTTGAACAATTAAGCAAAAACAGTGCAACTATCAAATAGAAAAAACTGTTAACTAGTAAAAATAGGTGGTAATCAGTCATGTGTGAAAGTTTGATGACAGTAGTTTCAGGATCTTTAGAACTATCTTCATTTAAAAATCTTAAAGATAGAAAATGACTTCCTACCAGCGTAGACCATCAGGACCATTTATGCGTATCGGTTGTTTTTGAGACTCTGAAACTACATGATCGGGCCCGATTTTTAAATCGTTATCGAATCAGGACATGCCTACTTTGCAGTACTGGAATGATCAGTTCAAGTTTAAAACTTTCATTTGCATCCTGTCATAGGTAAAGCTAGAAGAGTGATGAAAGAGTCTTCTTAAAAAAGTGTGATATGCTTTTACTTTGCATTTAGGTGTAATCTGAGTGCAATTTGGCTAAACAACTCTAAATAGAAACTCTTCCATTTCTAAATGTCATGTATTTTTATGTCTTTTTGAATAATTTTACTGGCATATAGATGTAAAAAAAAATCGAAAAATATCTGAAATACATTTTATTTAGTTGTTTTATTTCTTTTTTATGGAAGGCATTTCACCTCCATTAGTGCAGCTCTGACATCCACAGCGGCTGTGGGGCAGCGTACCTGTGAAACGATCACAACAAGCTTGTGTGAGAATTGTGGAAACAAATCGGCATCGGTTCCTGACTAGCTCTGTGTTGGGGATAATTAATATCAGTGAATTATTAATTAAATCCCCGTCATTGTGCCACATTACACAAATGTTTTCAGCTCCTTCCTTTCAAGATCCTCCTGTGAATCGAGCTGCTGCTTGTAACACTTTGAGGCTCCGTTTAATAAACTCACAGGAAACAGTCTACAAATTGCTGCTAGCAACATTGCAATCTGGTACGTCTCATTAATGGTATCTTGCAGACAGGTCTCTGTGCGCGCCCGCAGCAGCTTCAGCGCATGAACTGCCTTTTCTGTGCTCCCTGAGACACTTATGCAGCAACATTCCTGCTAAAACTGAAGGGTTATGACTTAACTGTGTTTTGATCATTTCACTCCAATCTAAAAAGGAGAACGTTTTGAACATTTGCATGTGTAAAGTTTTAATCTCAGCTGCCATTAAGGGTGAAAATGGTCAAGCTTGAATGGGGGAACGCAGGTGGCCTTGACAAAATATCACGATTGTAAACTACTTGGTGAGCCTGTAGAGCAAAAATGCTCATTTTCTACAGACATCAACACTTAAACAAAACGTAAAGGTGAAGTATGTGAGATGCAAGCATGTCGTACAGATATTTCATTTTTCAACCCCCTCAAATCCTCCTGACTGAGTGTTAGCACTGTTCATGTGATACATGCACGCTCCTTACATGCAGCCTGACTGTTAGAAGTGTAGTTTGTGTGCACATGCCGTGTGTACAGCATTTGTGCACGGTCAGTAAAGAGCCAGTACTCGCCCTTTACAACAACACAATACAACAGCGTCACCCGTACATCATAAGTGCGTGTACCTTACACTGGCCTTTTTATTTGCTCACTCTGGGCTCAGATACGTGCATTCAACCGGCCACTTCCAATGAGATGTCTATTTAAACATGTATGTGCGCATTCTGGGCTCTCGCATTCACGGGTCGCTTTGCAAGTTTTTAAACCCTTTAAAGCCAAATGTATTATATTTGATACATGAGTCTGTCAGCCCTCAGCAAGCGCAATGGAATGGAAATACACATTACTTGTATTTTTTTGTCTGAGAATGTTTTTGAAGATATCTTCGAGCTGTGTGACATGATGTATCAAATATGATACAAATAAAATTTATATGTAATTTTTTTGCTTGTTTTTCAGAGGGACCTATAAAGGCTCCAAAGAATTTGAATTTTCTGTTAATTATTGAAGCCCGTTTTGGGGCACTACTTGTTAAACGTGGCAATCGAACATAGGTTGAGAGTTAAACCAGTTGAACTTTGACCAATCTGGGACGTATTGATGCCGTTCTTTTCAAAACACGAAAGTACCAATCATTTGAAAACTGATCATGGAGGAGAAATTAAGAATTGCGTTTGGCTGGAATTCTGTGACACTAAATCTTTCATATGTCCGAATGGAGATGTGAAAGAAAAAGCCTGGAGCAAGATTCACCAGATTTGTACCGCTTTGACCATTCACACCAAGACTCTTCCAACCAAAAGTACATGCACTAGAAGAACGAATTGATGTCTACAGCACTTTTCACAGATAAAAAAAACCCCAAAGAGCTTTACAAAGCACAATAAAAAATACGATACAATTATAGTAAAATAAAACATATTTGGTAAGATACAGGAAAAGTTAAACCAAGTAAAAGGCAGTCTGAAGCAAAAGTTAATTAAAAGCCCAGCTGAATAAAAATGTGTTAAGAAGCTTCTTAAAAGAACCTTTATGAAGTATCGGGCAGTAACAGTCCAGTATGAATGGCGTATGCTAAAAGCCCAGTGTGTACATAGCTTTAAAAATACCTCACAACACAAATGACCACACGCACGACCACGGTACGTTCCATTTTCATGACGTCCCTTGAGGCGATCAAACGAACCTTGGAGGAACTTTAAGACACATCTGCATGTGACGAAGACTTTACTCAGGAAAGGAATGATTTTTACTGACCGCTCACATCTATTCACCAGTTTTCACTTTAATGAAATACTGCTTCGGTTTAGTTGTCTCGGTTTAGTTATCTTGCAAAACACCTGGAAATCTATCGTTTTACTAACCTGTAGCTGCCAAAGATGCCACAAGCAGCCTCTGAGCAACAGTAAAATGAAAGGGTTTGTTTGGTGTTAAAATGGAATGAATTAGTACTCAATGAAATAGTTTAAAGGTTGAATTTGGAATTGAGTCTAACATCCTAATTTCTTCTGTTCTGCTGCTTTCGAGGTTTGACATTTTTCTGCCCAAAGGTCTTAGTTTGCTGGAGGCTTTTTGTTGGCCCCGGAGCTCCTTCATGTTTTTAAGGCTGAGTTTGCCCCCAGAACAAGAAGCAGTAGAAAACCGATGTTATCCCAGCTGCTGCAAACACCTGTAACATTAACACGAAGCTGTCTTTATGAGACTTATTTATGAGACGGCATTATTGGCCTCTCTGAAGAAGACAACAAGTCCTGAATCGCTAGACTCCACAGCTCATGGTCCAGCACTCCATCAGTGGAGAGGAAGTCAACAAGCCATGCAGCCCCCTGCTTGGGCCATTTACCACTCAGTCCTACCCATCTCCCTTCCCCTCCCGCTGCGGGACAGTGAACATGTAATCTGGTCCCAGCATGCCATCATCCGCACACACAAACACAAACATGCACGCAGACCCTCGCTGCAGCTTTCTTTTTTGGCAAATTTCCCCTCAGTCATGCCACTCTGTTTTCTTTGTTTTCAGTTCCCTTTCATGTTCTGCTTTTTTCACATCTGTATTATAAAGTATAGCAGTTGGCTTGAAAACGAATCTCTCTGATTCATGTTACATTTGTATTTTTACATTTGTGACCCCTCCTCACTGTGTGTTTCTATCAAAGCTCAAGTTTGATGCTCTGTTTTGGTTCTGAGTTGCCATATGTGCGTTCCTGTTGAGCCGGCACGGCGCCTGATGGTCATCCATCTTCCGGCCCCTCTGCCGTTGGACCTCTTGAAGAGCTTGGCAGGTGTCGCCAACCAGCAGCTCCACTGTACTGCAGTCCAAGTTCCTGTCAAGCGCTGGTGCCAGCAGCAGCTATGTGGTCATATCCGTCCCCATTGTTTCCTGGTGGCTCCTTCTCTCCCCCAAATGGCTGCTCGGCACCAAACCCAGCTGTCCCGGCCGTCTGTGGATCGCAGCTACCAATCTGTTCCTCTTTATGACCATCACTCGTATCGACTACCGGCTACATGCACAGCAGACCACCCTTAGTCACACTCTGTCTGCCATCAGCTCAGTGAATCACATCACATTAGCCGAGCACCCTAGCTTCAAATGCTTGGGGGGGGGCTCTCAAGACATTAAAAACCAATTGATTGTGCTGCAATTTGGCAGCTCCCGCCTTGTGTTGCGTGTTAAACCAATGGAGCGTTGTGCAATGGTGCTCCTGGTGTCCAGGCAATATGGAGGCAGCCAAGCGTGGGAGAGGAAGAGGTTACACTAAGCCAGGCAAATGATAAAACGCTGGGGCCGTTATTCTGTGGGACAGTCTCCAGATGTCTGACCTTTATGTACATCCCTCTTTCTTTACAGACCAACCTTTTAATCATATTTTCATTCAATTTAAATAGAAAATTACCAAAAATGATGAAAAACTACTGATGTAAAACCCAGTTAGTTAAGCAACGTGCTGCCAAATTTTACTCATAGATCTTTCAGAGCAACCAATAGTTTAATCTAAATAAACCACTAAAAACTTACAAAAGCTTAACATGATTATTTTATTTTCAGTATCTTTCAATTACAATTACGTCAAAATCAAAGTTGTGCGGTGACATGCGGTGAGGTTTACATCTGCTGACGTCATCAGTCAGATTCACAAACATGACAGAGTAACTTATTCACCATTTGATTGGCAAGTGTTTAAAATTTCATTTCAACATTTTTCTTCTGTTTACAAACTGTAGCAGAAAAAAAGCACCAAAATTGTTACCATTGACTTACCTTTACTCATAAATGAAATCCATGAGCCGCTCCTTCTGAGTGACGTGTCTAAACAAATTCATGAGTTTAAAGACGTAATTCTGCATTTATAGCAAAGACGAGCAACTCCAGGCCTCGAGGGCCGCATTCCTGCATGTTTTCCAACATACCCTGCTCTAATTAACTGGACACACCTGAACCTGGTAATCAGTCATGAGTAGGGCTTGGATATGTGGAAATCATGCAGACACTGCCTATCCCTGATTTAGATTTTAAACAATAGTAAAGGATAACTGGACAGCTACATTTGACTTGCCAATTCTATTGTTCTTTAACCGCGGTGTCACATTCTCTGGGTTTACCAGCATCCTCTGCCTTGAGGCAGCCATACTTGGTGCCTCACCTAGTATATTTCTAATGTGCATTTTTTAGCGGATAAAAAAGACCAAAAATAGTCACAAACTGGCATCAATGGAATTAGACAGTTGGAGAGAAATAATCAATTTAAGAAATAAGAAAATAAAGTTTCTTTTATAATGATAGAAAGACCAAAAAAGTGCATGCGTCAACTGCAGCTCCAGTCGGTCCGGGGAGGCGCAGTCTGGGTGCAGGGGAGGCACGGGCAGCTGGTGCCTCACCTGCTGCCTTCTCATGTATTTGAACAAGAAATTTGTAAATTCGTTAATTTTTTTGTAACAAAAAAAAAAAAAACATTAAAACCCCCACAAAAAAAGTAATCATATAGTAGACATCTAGTAGACATCGTCTAAAAATACCTCTGCCGGGAGGGTGATCCGCATGTACTGATGGCGCTGAGGAGAATCGCATTTCTTCATGTGGGTGCGCTCTAAAGCACAGAAGTTTACATTTAAATGTAAGTATTTTATTAATCAACATGAATCTTTATTGGGTTGTTTCTTTAGCATGACTTTTTAAAGTTATAAAACCTTTGTTGTTATGTATTTTCCAAGTGCTTGGCAGCTAGGTGCTAACGTAGATGACCGGCGACTATTCATGATATCATCGAGCAGTAGTAACGTCTGGATTTATCATATCTCTCTGTTTCGAGGGATAAATGCGGGGATGGGGAGAAGCCGGAGGGTAAGTGAGCAATTCGGATTCAGCCATAGGCAGGAGTGTTGCAGTTCAGATGCAGAGTGCTGGGGAAACCAACCTCATTATTACCAGCTCAGCCGTAAAGAGAGGACAGGAAGCTGTCATCTGTGAGTTCGCTGAGCGGTCTACAACCTTGCAGGTTTCATACATGTTTGCCCAAATTTCAGCTACAGACTTTACAAATGCAGCTTTCAATTTTTTTTAAATGCAAAACATGTCTAGTAAAAATTTACAATAAAGCAAAGATTCTCAACCTTTTTGCCCACTTTTGTTCCACCGGTTCAAGTTTTTTTTTTTTTCAGATTCCTAACTGTTACGGGACAGCTTCCACAGAGGACATTTATTAAACATAAAATACGGTAGAGACGTGTTTGAAATTTCCAAAAATGCAAAAGTTTACCTGATTGCTGATGTTGGAAGCAGATTGTTCAAAGTTGGCTTTTTGCAAAAAATTAGAAAGCATCCATTCAAACTCCTTCAGAAATTGTGGCAAATTTGTTCTCACAAATCTTATATACAGATAAGCCAAACCCGAGATCGATTAGAGTTCAGTTCCAATGATGCTTGTCCGCACCTAATGAGTGACGTGTATAAAGCACGTCGACAATTCTTTCTTATCTTTATCATTTGATTTGTTTTTCTTGGATTTGTGCTCTGTTCTGGCGTCAGATGTGGGCTGTCAGATCTGCAGAACTAAAAGCCCCAAATGAAAAATATATGTGAGAGAGTCACACACAGATGCTGCCTAAGCACACATATTGTCAGAGTGCAGGAACTCATTCCACATAATGGTAAATCTGACTGAGGAGCAGGTCATCAATCACTCACGCAGACTCTCACATTTATTTTGCGCTGCCTGTGAGAGGCAGAGTTACTGCAGTACCAGCCATGCGCAGCATTGCTGTCTTTCCCCATGACTTACTCAGCTCCTTTTTCTTTTTTTTTCCAACTTTTTTTCACTTAGAGCTGTTTGCGCTGCAAGTGTGAATTTGCCAGCATTCACTGGCCCTAACATACTGGGGTGAATTATTGAATTCCTCTCTGCTGCACCCTGCCCTTTTTTTTATTGTGTCAAAAGCTCTGGATACGTGCTCGACGGGCTTTCTCAGAACTGAACCAGAACTATCTGCAATAATCGGATGGGGTGAATCAGCCCGCCGTGTGATACCCATCTCACCACATGACATTAGGACGCTCGGCGGATTCAAAAGGCGAACAGAACGGATTTGACTGGCGAGGCAGAATTTGAGACAGGACGGCGTTTGACCTTGCTCTCACCGTTCCAGCTCTTTTGTCATTTGATCTTTGTTTATTTTTGTCTCTGTCTTTTTTTGACTGCTCCTTCCATTTAGGCCTTTATAACTTATGTGCTTTTCCAAGTGCAACCTCTGTGCTGGTGCCAAATAGGAAAAATGAAAATGGAAGTGAACAAATGAAGAGGCTCTGTTTGTGGTTAAAGTTTAGAAGATTTTGGTGCAGAGTCAGTCTGACTTGTTTCATAGATTGATGTTGTCCAGGAGAGTTGTCGATTTGAGAGGATCCTAGTTTTATCAAATTCCATCAGATTAAGATGAGTAGGCTCCACCTACTTTTATTGAGACACCTGATTGGCCAGTTTTTAATAATTTGCGCAACAGAAAAAACATCATAAAAAATGAGGATTATCAAAAAGATATTTTAAAAAAAAAGGTATCAGAATAAGAATGGTTATTCTGAGTGACTGAGTAACAGCTGTTTATTTCTCTTTAGAAGTCTGTAGGATTTTGACTTCTCGGAGCCAGCGGATATTTCCTGATTGGAACACAGGGGTCGCTCTGTCCAGCTCTTTTATACAGTCAATGATGCTCATAGACAAAGTCTTTCAACTGTTTTTAAATTTAACATGTCTGTTGTGAGAACGACTTCTCTTTGTTTGGAATACAAAAATTCTCCTGTTAAATTGTCAGAAACAAATATCAAGTCATGAAACATCAAGTCAACAAAGTGCTGCTTTTGGAGAAAAGAAAGACAAAGGGGGAATAGACATTGAGCCTCAGTACACACGCACACTTTACACTTGTATTTTTGACAATAAGTTAACACGGTAAATTTAATGTTCAAAACAAAGAAAAGTTGAAATAACAACAGATATGCTAAACATCAAATGGTACATAAATGTATTCATATTTTTTCGGCAAAGAAGTGCACGACTTTGTCTATAAGCATACATTTAATTTTTATATTGATCTTACCTCATAGATCGAGACAACATAACATACTTCATGTAACACCTTAATGCACATTAACAATATGAACAAAAGCAGTTGAAAGGTTGACGTCTGGAGTTTCAGTCAGACATTAACAATCTGAAACAGGAAGTCATGGACAGTTGAATACTGGAGAGAAACATGGGTGGTTTTAAGAGCTCAGTGTCCGTGTTGCTATTTGACAGGATACCTCGTGTGGCAAGGAAGTTTCGGAAATTTTCCTCTCTGCCATTTAAATGATCAACCGATAGTAGTGTTACTGTGAGGTGAAGATATGTGAAGTGACAGAACATCCATGAATGCCAGCTGCCTCTATTAGTCTCATAGAGAAGTTATAGACTCGAGTTTGAAGGCCCAGTCCGAACACTGACCTCAACGCCGCCACTCATCATTTCTGGATTAAATCTAAAGCAGAGATCGTGAGATCCTGGACATCTCATCCAGAAATAGTGTGTCCTCCTTAAATCCTCTGCAGAACCAAAGGGACCAAATCCCAAAGAAACACTTCAAAATATTGCAGAAATAGTTCCAGAAAGAGTAGAAACTGCTGCTGCACTGAAACAAACTCCAAATTAAGCAATCTGCAAACAATGTCATTCACTCACTGTTTCTACAATGGAAAGAGATGAACATCCAGGGGTTTCTGGTAGAGATGAAGCTTCATGCTGCCGTACAAGACATATTTCATTCTGAGCCTCTCACAGACCAAGATTCTCACTCACACATACATATATACTCACTCTTAATATGGAAACAGAAGATTGGAAAGATTAACATCAAATTCTTGTAACAATTGAAAAAGTAGAAAAAAATCTCTAATTCACCAGATATAAAGAAAATCTAATTAAATCTAAGAACTTCTTCCTCTGTGATGTATCGGAGTGATGAAAAGAACGCGTCCCTTTCTAAGCTTTCATTGGGTTATACGCTTCATAGATGAGCTAGGTTGTAAATTGTGGGGAAACTGCAGATCTTTTGCCCAAAGGAGGGATTTGTCCTGCAGATTAGAGTGAAAAGACTCGGGATGTTTGCTTCCTTTTCCGGGCTTTCCCAAAAAGAAAAGAGCCTGAAGGCATCTGGTCAGAGCTGAGGTCGACGAGGGGGGCGGGGTGTACGTTTAAACACAGAACAACACTATTGCACTATAAATACGCACATCCAGTTTTATCCAAGGACATAGAGTCTTTATACGTCACGGTTCACCTTTTTCCTGATCCTTTTTTCCCTGTGGACTCCGGCTTTAACCTGTAGTTTGAGGGATCTGTGGCGTTCTTTTCTGTATTTTGTTACCACTCAGTCAACAGCAGATGTTCTTTCACACAAGGCCAACAGTGAATGACTTAACAAGATCATGCTGCCTCTTTTTTCTGTATCTAACCAAAGATGGAGGAATCTGTACGCGGCGCTGAGACGAAAGCAGAATGTGGTGAATCCTATGCACAAAAAACACAAAACCTTACAGACCCACCGCCAAAAGTCCACATTCATGAGAGCTACTGAGCTACTTGTTAATCTTCTTGAAGTCCCTGACTAATATTGCAGGCAGAGAAAAACTTAAAGAAGTGGAGGAATTCTCTGAAAGAAAAGCAATAAAGGCTGATTGCAGCAGGACAGTGAGATTAGATAAAGTGGAGGTAAAGAAGGTGGAGGATTTGAAGAACTGAAGGTCAACAGTCCGGAGCAATGTGGAAAAAGAGGGCAGCCGATCGGGAAAAGTGTCGGCTTGGAAAAGGGACAAAAGAGTATTAGCAAGAATGAAAGAGATGGTAAAAAGATAAGTGACGTGTTTTTTTTTCCTGAGAAAAGGCAGGAAGCAGGGTTTTCAGCTTCTCCTTGAGAGTAAAGAGGATGGAATGAATTAGGGATGAATCCATCGGAAGGACAGATCAAGTTAGATATCTCAGAGATGAACCCGGATAAGCCCGATATCTCGTGTTTTCTTAAAGAGCTTCCAGACAGTGAGGATGCGGGAAAACCCCCAAAATTTATAGATGTAGAGAAAAAGGAGATAAAATGGTTTTATGTGAAAGAAAAGCAGCCTGTGATGTCAGCCTTAAATGATAAATCCTGGTCCCTTTAGCGCTGGTAAAAAAAAAAAATCCCATACAGAGGCAGTCCAGCAGCTCCTAGCTTTAGCTTAAGTGCCGAAAGTCAAGTGAAAGGAGCGAGACTTAGTAACCTAAAAGTAAAAGCTACTAGTACTCTCAATAGCAAGTACAATTATGATGTCATGAAATGTGGGTTACTAAACATTTGATCCATTTCCTCTAAGTCCCTCTAAGTCAGTGAGTTAATGAATGATAACAAACAGCCTGCTCGCCCTAACAGAAACCTGGCTCCAACACGATGACTATGTTAGGTTGAATGAAACAACCCCCCCTATTATAATAACTATCAGAAATCCAGGATTTCAGGGAATGGAGGTGGGTTAGCAGATCAGCCAGCTGAGTGTCCTCCCTCACAATCCATCCTGGGGGAAGATCCATCCTTCATGTGTGCAGCCCTGAGGTTTCTTATTTTTTCCCAAAGATAGTTTAGCAACCAGCTATTGTTTGTATTTTTATGACTGACTTTATGTCACTGCATAAATATCAGTGTGAAGCCCATTGAAATGACTATGGTGGTGATTTGGGACTGTATAAATAACATTTATAAATAAAACCCTGTGACCTCCCGGTGACCCACGTGAGGCTAAAAAGTAACGTGGTACATGGAGCGCGATCCCAAGTATTTCCTGCGAGAATACAAGGAACCCGCGGGACCGGAAAGTCTGACTGTCGTCCAGAATTCATAGAATCACAGGTACATTCGTCACTTTTGTTTTCACAGGTCAGCATTTCAGTGAAATAGAAAAACTTAAAGATAAGGGCTCTCAGGCCTTGGTCCCAACTGCCCTAACAGATGGATACGGGCTGTCTGCAAGCAAAAAATGGTCAAACGTGTACGGTGGATGGAGGTGGTCGAATATCAAGGTCCTAAACTGCTCAGTGAACCATTAGGAGAAAATGTTCATGCATATTTTTTCTACGGGCATGCTGCGGGCGACAGGTCGTAGCGAACGCTTATACAACATGTAAGGGTACACAAAGGAGACATACTGTAGGTATTTTTCCTTTTTTAAAATATCTGAACTTTGCTGAAGAAGAGGTTTTTCGTTAACCAATCAGGGACCCAGCTTTGGCCCATGACATGTTGATAATGTGATCAGCGGCAGCAGTCTAAAATCAACATGGAAGAGAATCTGATCGTTTTCCTTCTGAACTTTAGGATATTTTCCACATTTGTATGAAGACGAAATTAAAAAGTACAGCAGCATCACCTGTACGTCAGAAGTGCGTGTAACTTCCATCAGCCTTACAAATACTTCACGTTACACTTACAACATGCACGACAATGGTACGTTTCATCTTCATGACATCCGTTGATGTGCCAAAAAGAGAACTTCAAGACAAGATGTGGTCATTCCTGTCTCCAACCCTACACGGCTTTGGACAACCCAAAAACCCACAGCATCTTACAACCCCTGTACTAACTGCAATTTACACCCATGCCTGCCCAGGCCTCAATGTAAATAACATTTACAGCACATTACAGGGGAGGTGCATCCAACAGCCTTCATGGATCAGGCAGTAAAGATAGTCACTTTGTGTGACATTTATGTCCTGGCTGCTTGACACTTTTTATTTTGGATCGGAGAAGACCTAATTACCATGAGCTGGTGCTGATCAGTGTTCCACCAGTTTACCAGCTTTGTTTTCTCCTCATAATGAGAACTCGTTAACACACTGCCTCTTTTACAGGCTCTAAAAAACTCCTTATTTATTGCACACGTCCTCGGGTCGGTGAATGCATATCTTCAGTCTTTGAAGGTCAATAAAACCTCCCAAGTTATGTGGACGGTCTGAGGAGCAGCAGCAGCAGGCTTCAGGATGAAGCTCTTCCTGTCTTATTTACACAAGAGGATAAATCAAACATATGTGTTGTGTGGTTCTGTCAGTGTCGTTCATTTCACATTCAGTCAAACAGACATGAGTACACACAACCCGCTCTGTTACAGACACATCTCACAAATTGAAATCACTTAACTCTTCTGAACACGCCTGTGAATGAAGCCTTTACCTGTCTGCTTTCTATTATGAAGGCTGAATCAGAGCGGGCGGCCCACACCTCCCTTTCTATCTTTTTTTAATTTTGTCCCCCAAACGTTCTCTCTGAAAATCCTTCTTGTACTTTTGCTCGTTCAGCTTTCCTCTCACTTGTCTTCCACATGACCCCCATCACCTCTTTCTTTCATCCTTCCTCTCCTGTCTTCTCTTTTCTTTTCTCCAACCATTTTTTTAATTGCAGGAAGTTATGGAATACACATTTCTACAATACTCATTTATTTCTAGTTTATTCCACACCCGTCAACTCTTTTTTTTCTGAAAACTTGGTTGATTTTTCAACTATGGTGCATATTGTGAAGGAATACATGTTCAAAAGCAGGAAAATTAATGTCAAAATTAATCAATGTTCTAGTTGTTTGGGTGTTTTTGTGAATAATAAAAGAATAATTTTATCAAAATTGTATATATTCATCTTTTATTTTCTTAATCAGTCCCTAAAATATTAAATCGAATTAAAATATCTGACTTTATGATAACTAAAATTAAAATATTCTTGCCAGCTCTTGTATTCTACAGTTGCTGTCATTATTACAGGCAAAAGCATGAAGAAAAATTACAATGGGAAATGTTCCAAAAGTATTCACATTTATCTACAAACTACTTTATTTGAAAAAAAGTTCTTAAAGTGAAAATAAAGCAGTAGTGCATTGATAACAACATCACTCATAGCATCATTCAGCCGCTGCCACTCTGCAGAAACTAGGTCCTAGAAAATGACCCTGACTTTTTTATTAACAATGACAATGATCACTAATATACCACAAGGAACGCTGTGAAAATAGATCAAAAGATGTTTGTAGTGGGACTTTCGGATCATTCTTTATGTTCGGACATGGAACAGGATGAGAAAACAGACAGCAGGTGTGTGGAAAGTTTGATGAAACGTCGAAAACAAATTAGCAACAAAAAGACGGCAAGAGAAATGGGGATTCTTCCAGCGGCCAGAAAAGGAAGAAACAAAAGTGTCAATAAACAGCAACAGACCACAGGATGCTGGGATCAATACACACTACTGTCTTTGGTCCATCAAAGTCGTCGATATCTGCGGCTGATGCATCAGTCGGAGTGATGCTGGGAGGAACTGCCACCTCCCCCCTGGTTTACTGCGCAGCGTGTTTTCCCTAACGGGCGGAAGACAAAGCTGGAAGCTCCTTTTTCACAGGGCGCAGTGAAACATGAGCAAAAGTGATGAAACCATTGTTGCTCTTTCATCCCCTGTCATGATGGCTCCATTTCCGCTGCACTGAAGCCTTGGGAGGAAAGCGTTGAAAAACCTTTCCTCCGTTAGGCTGACCTCCCTTCTCACTGTGTGTGTACTGTGATGTGAGTGTCTGTTGGCAGGCCTGCAACACACCGAGTGCAAGCTGACTGGCAGTGTACTTGCGTGCAATTCAATAGCTCATGTTTGCGAGTGTGCGCTTGTGCGCACCCCACTGGTGACTCTGTGTGGGCCTATTGGAGAACAAAGTGTGCAGACAGCGCCTGTCAGAATCGCTCTGCTTGTCTACACCCTGCATTCACAACGCAGCACGCCTCCTCTCTGCTCCCTCATTCCTCCTCTGCTGTCTGGTTCCCTCAAAATACTATTTTCATGTGGATCCTCTCGGAGTTCAAACTCGCTGTGAGCAGTGGAGGAAGACTGATCCGTGAAGCAGGACTTTCCAGTCAGCTCACCCCAGAGTTTCGTGATACAAGTAATGGCGGTTAATATCGTCTGAATTCCCTCCCTAACTACTAAAAACTATACGTGCTGGACTTCCCACTGCCCTGGATTTTAAAAGCAACCATGCTCACTATTTTTTTAACAGCAAGTATGACGACAAATACGTAAAAAATATGAGCATTTTACAAAAACTGTTTATGCATCCACTGTGTTCTGATGGTGAGTTTATTCAAAAATTAAATACTTTTTTTTTTTTTCACAAAAATCATTCAAACGCAATGCATTGTGGTCTATATTCGCCAATCTAGTGAGCATTGATGCACACTGATTTTTCACGGAGACTTCTGGGAAATTTCTTGTGCAATGGATTTCAGAATTGTCTCAATCAATCAATCAACCTTTAGTTATGAAAAAAGCGCTTTTCACGTGTCACAACTCAAAGCACTACAATAAAAAAAAAAATGTTTAAACTATAAAAAATACCCCCCCCCGCAAATCACACACTGGAACAGCACCTCAAAATGGAGAACATGCTATATATGTAGCGAGTAGTGAAGGAAATCAGACACAACCTTCATGTCTTTTTTCTTCTTCCTTCAGGGTGCAGTGATCACGCCAGCCATGGACCCCTCCATGTCCATGCAGCCTGCCAGCATGATGGGCCCTCTCACCCAGCAGATGAACCATCTATCTCTGGGCACTACAGGAAGTGTGAGTCCTCCTGGCTGCAAAGGGCCTCATGAAAGCGCCCATGTTCTCACAGGAAAACTTTGGAGCTGACAAAAGAGAACTGCTGATACACAAGGCCAGCTTTAGTCATTACTGTGTGGTCACAGCGGTGTGATTTGCGAGCAGTGGGGATTACGTTGGTGGACATTTTTTTTTTACTCCCTGATAGATGAACTCTTTCCGTCAAGCTGCGGAAATCGTCCACCAACTCCTCTTTTGTCTGCATAAATACCGTTTGCTGAAGGTTTAATTTACTGCAGTTGGCTTCAGTTTGATCATTTTTGGACGTCAATTTCTTAGATGAAATGACTTGTAGCGTTTGTACCTGAGCACAGGTGTGCTCCAAATTGAGGGGAAGCGGCTTTAATCACTCAGTCATGAACATCTGCTCTCTAGCCCAATTCACCGATTAATTGTTTGTCGCTAGGGAGAAGTTGCCAGCCGTTGGGGCACTAACTCACTGAAACACAAAAATATAAATGATCAACACTGCAATTAAATGAATTTCTTAATGGTTTAATCTGAATCGTTTCTCTGTTTGCTGCATTTAAAAGTGATTTATTCTCATCTTCTCCCCCTAAAATCTTTGGCCCAGAAGTTAAAATAGATGTTGTTCAAAGTTTATCTACAGATCTATATCTTTGTATCTTTAGATTTATATCTACATCTATAAATGTTAATAAACAAGATCAGAGTTCAGTGACTTATAAAAAGGCTTTTGTTTTGTCTGCATGTGTGAAGACTTCCAGCAATGGGAAAAACAAACCTGCTGTTCCTTAGACCATGTGGGACAAAATGTTGAAGGTTAGCTACAGGAAGTCCAGGGTTAGGACCCGTGCAGGTGGCATTAACTCATCCTGACGACCCTGCCTGCACACTCTTACAGAGAACAGAGAGGAGAACCGGGAAGGCCTGTAACATTAGATTTTTATTGTTTTAAAACAACAGTTATAGGGATTTATGTGCATGAGGCCGTGCTGTCTGTCTGCCTCAAATTCCCGTTAGACTGCACACAATAATGCAAAGCATCTGTTTGGAGAGGGTCCAACCAAATTCCTTTCAATTTAATCTGGTTTGTTTTAAAATCCCAACAAGAAGGTTGTCTTAAGGAGAATGCACAACGTGACAAAAATCAAAGTTTGTTATATTTCAATTCTGTCCAGAGGAGACCAGATTGTCCTTTTTAAGCCATGAATAAGAAAAGTGACCAAAAGATTATATTAAAGAATCTTTATTGTAATCCCTCATGCAAACTGTCCATACAGTCGACTGGAGCAGAGATCTCGCTCTGATAGGTGGTTAGAAGGAACATCTGCTGTCACTGGTCAACGAAGGAGAGACAACCACACAAACACCGGAACATCCGTTCCGAGCAGAGATCTGCACTAACAAAAACTCAAATATAAAACAATTTTGCAAGTCAAAGGCCGGACTGATTTAGTGTTTACTGAATCTCAGTGTTTACTGGGAACATTCAAATGTTCTTATTGGATGAATTCAACCTGAAATCAACATAACCTTCTAAGCAACAATAATTATAAAATAAATCTAAAAAGCAAAATGTTTCCATCCAGATGTTTATCATGAACATTTCATTGTAATTTCAAACAAAAACTTTTCCTACTGGCCAACAACAGGCTAAAGCAATAAATAATAATAATTTTATGTCTGTATAGCATCGAGAAAAAAAGTGCAAAAGAGAAGTAACTGACAACATCTCTCAGATAGTTTATACCTGAAATAGCATTAAAATATAAAAAGTTAAAACAAATTCTAGAGCTTTTCTGGTTCTGCCAACATGTTTCTTTAGGCCAGGAACTAACAAAATCTAATCTAATCTAATCTTGTCCGAAGAAAAATCCAAATATCCTGTAGCAACAATAAAAATGGAGATGCATTTCAGCTCCGTTTTTTTTCTTCTTGTGAGAACTTACAAAAATATTATACAGTTTGATCCCTAAAAACATTATATTTAAGAAAAATCAGTTGCATTTATTTTCTAATGCTTTTCTGGGTTATGTTTTTAACTGGCAACATTTTTCTAGAGGCCAAGAAAAATCTAGTTAAAAAACGTCCAAATCTCCTGCAGCAGCCACAAAAAGGAAACCAACCTCGAAGCTCCGTTTACGGCTCTGCTGCTCTGCTGTCTGAGAAACAGAGTCTCATGTTGAAAAGAAGTTCATCAAAGTTCTGCATCAGGCGTTGAGATGAGAGGATCCTCAGGAATGAATGAAGGAGTTCATCAGTGAGATGACTCCTTTGTGATGGGCTGTTTATCTTCTTCAAAGAGGCGAGGACTCACACTTGTGTGCATTGGCAATGCATTGTGGGATTGTTTGTGTATAAACTGCACATTTTTGACAGTGATCAGATGCTTTGAGTTAGACAAATCTGTGCTCACAAATTACATTTGTACACAAAAATTGAATGCAGTAACTTTTTAGATACATGCATAAAAGTAGCTTTACTGTAACATATTTGATTATTTGACTTAAAGGGCCTACATCATGCAGAATTCCCTTTTTCAGTGTTTAAATCATATAATTTCCTCATGAAAAACAACTCCACAGCAGTATTTTGATCCATTCACGCGTCTCTGAATCCTCCTCCAAAACCCTGCATTCTGAGCATCAGCTCTCCCAATCCACAGAAACCAGCGGGTCCTCACATTGTGATGTCACAAAGTGAGAAGAGCCCCTTCCAGGAAGTGTCTGCGCCGCCAGCACCGCTCCCAGGCTAACACACACGCCCACTTTCTCCGCAGAGCTACAGCGATCAGATAAACCCTTTCATTTTGTATGCACAGTATGCACGTCCATCTTTGCCAAACTTCGGGTGTTGTTTGTTTTTTTGGCCGACACGCTGCCGAGGTCGGCTTTACCATGATGTCATGAAATGGGCGCCGCGCACAAAGGGCAAAAGGCGGAGCCTCAGAGGTCGAGGCGTCTTACTTCTGGGTAGGAAAAGAGCTCACAAAAATAACTAATATTTCATAATTAATTTGTTCTTTCGTGTACCAAGTAATATATGATCATATTGATGAATATAGTTTACTCTGAAAAGTTTATCAATAGCATGATGTAGGTCCTTTAAGGAAATGTATGATTCTACATTTTTTTCTCATTTCCAAATCAGTCCAGTTACTTTTCTTTTTTACTTGTGTTTCCTTCATTCTAAGAAGTGATGATAACATCGTCCTAGTGTTGGAATCAGAATATAATTGCATAAAATGTTCATTATCGTCATTGGTCTTCAGCATTTACACCAAAAACCTGTCTGTCTAATCTGTTTTTCACATATATGGGTCATTATTAGATAATGGCGACAATCTGACCTTAATGGAAAGATCTGGATTTAATTGGATTACAATGATGTGTAATAAATTGGATTAAACAATCCAACTATGAAAGCTCAGTTTGATGTTTTCTTGGTTCTTATGCATTGAGACAGTTCTGGTTTGGAACGGAAATAAACTGAAGCAGGAAACATTGCTTGATAACTTTGCTGAACTTTTATTGTTGTCTTAAGACCAAATGCAAGTTATTAGCTGTTATGATAGCATAACGTTTGGCTAGAATGTCTGTTGTTTCCTACAGTTAAGCAGTCTTTACCAAATTTCACATACACCACCAGGTTAAATCTGCAACCAGATCTAAAGTTTCGTTGACCTTTCACCTTAGGAAGAGCCTGCCATCTCGACTTTTCAAAATTACCATTAGTACCTTCTACAAATGTAAACTACTCCTAGGAATTTCTATCTATTGCCTTCCAACTCCTCGAACACCATTAAAAAACTACTTAGTACAAAATTAGAGGTTGTAGATTTTTAACGGCGTTAACGAGGTGGGCTCACAATCCATTGCACACACATTTTTTACCACAGTACTGTAAAAATTTTATGCATGAATTTTTGGCTCAAGATGAACGAAACAATATGACATACAATATGACCATATTAGGAATGTGGGCATGGTCAACCAAAAACTCTGTTGTCAAGGAAATCCAAAAATATACTTTTGCCAATTGTTGTAAAAGTTACATAGATCTGTTAGTAATGCCTAGGGGACCAAAAAGTTAGATGGTTGCTATGGAGATAAAACCAACAGAAAAAGCAGCATTTTGAAAAAAAAGTGTTTTATGTTTTGTTTTTGTTTTTTTTCTTCATGAATTTTTTCATATGCAGCTCTGATCAGAGTGGCAGCTACAGAAGGAGAGGTTGTTGGTTGAAATACAAATGGAAAGTTCTGGATAAAAGTGGAAATATCTCATTTTTTAGATATTTTATGATTATTGTTGAATTCTAATCCAAACCCCCTGGCAGTTTTAGTCGTAACGAGCATAAATGTACAAAAGCAACTACTACAATACCTGTGGAATCGTTTTCACCTATAAATCCACAAATTTAAAGGTTTCCAGAAAGTTAGCTGGTGCCTTTGAATGCTTCTGGCTACTTTTGAATCTTTTCATAATCTGTAACAGTGTTGATTTAGTTGAAAAACACACTGTTTTTCCAGGAACTGAAACCCTTTCATGGTGCTGCAGCATGAGCTCAGCCACAGAGCTGCCATGTTCTTTATTTCATACTGCATACATCCACCAGCAGGTTATGAGAGAACATATTATTCCCCCCGATCTTCCACATTATACAGATTTCTTTTGCAGCTTAGCGGGCTGACAGCCCCCTCTGTTCTCCTCACCTACTAATTTTTCTTCCTTTCTTTCCCTCTCTGTTGCCCTCACTCAGATCAAATCTCCCACTCCATCAGGTTTTCCTTATTCTTCACGTTAGCCGTACAGATGCTGCCCTGGGACCCCCCCCCCCCTACTTTTTTTAGGGATAAAGCCGATTTAGAGGTGTCACAGTTCTGAAACTTGACTTCCTGCCCTAACCCCGCTGCCTGGGGGCAGGCAGACAGACAGCTTTGCTCCGGCAGCATGTTTGATCTTTGTGTGTGTCGGCGTGATTGAAACAGTGCTGCATTGTACAGTTACCCATGTGTTTTCAGGTGAGCTGTCAGCGACTGTGATGCCATGTTGGCTCTGTCAGGAATGCCCCTCCGCCTAATCTGTCCCAGCTGTGCTAACAGCTGGGATTAGAGAGAGGCTAATCTACGGTGATGGCTTTTGATGTTTGATGGGTCGTATTAGAGAAGAACCTGGGTTAGATCCACTTTCTCTGCGTTTTGGGTTTACCCTTTTCTCCGTCTGCCCGCTTAGCTGTCCTGAGGCAACGTGCTATGCAGCATAACCTTTCCACGGTTGAGATCCTCACCCGGCGTGCCACACTTAATCATCAGTGGGAATTGAGATGTGTTTCCTGTAAAGCCGAGTCTTAATCCAGATGTGAAAGCCCTTTCATTCTGCCTGATTGGAAAACTCTGTTGAAAAGCGACTTTAAAAGCAGGATTTCCAACTATCCGTGTAATAAGCTCGACCTGACACCGCAGATCGTTCTGGCTGCACACACATGGTGTTTTTGCTTTTGCCCTTTTGGTCATGTGACTTCGTCTCGGCCGCAGAGCAGCACCTGCAGAGAGCCTCCAGAGTCAACAGCTTCACCCGTCTGGCTGCTGCAGGACGAGCCACACCTCAGAATAATTTTGGCTGTTCCAGGCCTGTTTGTGTATGGCTGCGGTTTCCTCTTTGTCTCCAGAAAAACCCAGATGTTCCCCGTCTGGCCGGGCTGCGGCGCTGCTGTGGTGTCCCTCGCTTTTCCTAGAATTTCATCTTATTTTGTCGTGTTCTCAGCTCGGAGGTTAGGCTTTAAATAAAAATGGAGGGAGAACTTTTCCTATGAGAAATCATAGATTCTTACCACCTGATTGCCACTATTTTTTAGCGCTCCAGAAATGTTGTTTGAACTGGTCTGGTTTAGTGTCGTGTCTGTTTTTCTCAAACGGCTTGATTGCAGAATGCCAAAGAACCTCAGGCTCAGTGTTTGTGGATGGGGGGCATAAACATGCCAGCCGTTCTTCTTGTTGATTTATGTTTCCCTGTTTTTTGCATATTGCACAGTTACTGATTTATTTACCATCCCTGAGCTCTCACCACTTAACAGAAATCTATCTGTCACACCACGTGAGTCTGAGAGGCGGAAATCCATACGGTCTCGTTGTCATTTGTGCGTTTGAGCCTGTGTGAGCTCGCACGCCTGCCGCCGACTGCATTTGTGTGTGAGCGACATGTTGTTTGACATGACAAGAGGTGACCTTCCCTCTGTGCTCTCCGTCCTACTGCTGTCAGAGCAAGTTGAACCCAAGTCTCTGTTGTCACGGCGACAAAGGTGACTGACAGGCCCCGCATCCCTGAAAGACAGATTCATATGAAGGCCTTTCTCCTCTTATCCGAGCAGTTCTGCTCACTCAGCTGCCGAGAACTTTAGGGACAGCATGTTGTTTATGTGTAACCTTTACCTGCACAGGGAAGGTGAGCTGCACATGCACGGCTCCTTAATGACAGAACCGTTAACAGGCGGCGATGCTGTAAAGATCCGCAGTTCCACTGAGCGCTTTGGTCCTTGCAAAATCTTTGAAGCGGTTGTTAGAGAACAGCTTTGTAGAGTTTTAAATGTAATCATGAGATCCAGAAAAAAATGGTGGTTTGTGGCCCTGCAGGCTAACCAAGAAAAACACAGAACATGACTACAAAAAAGAAGGATACCCCCCCAAAAACTCCCTGTTTTTACCACTGACTTTTTATGAGAACTGGACTGAGGGTTCCAAACAGGAAGTACCTGCTGGCTCCAAGAAGCCAAAATCCCATAGACTTTTATAGAGAATAAAAACAGCTGTCACTCAGTCAGTCTATTGCATTCTCGCTCTGATGCCTTTTTAACATGTTCTTGATAATCCTAGTTTTTTTTCATAATATTTTTTCTGTAGTTCCAGTTTTCCAAATTATAAACTGACCAATCAGATGCCTCAAAAATTAAGCTGGAGCCCGCTGGTCCCCACGTCCAACATTCAAAACATTTGATTGACAGATTTTGTGTAGCCTGCTTTCAAGCGGTCACAGATGCTCCTAGAGTAAATATCAATATTTAAAAAAGCAGAAAAATAAGCAAAGGTAAAGGAAAAGCCTGCTGAGAAGACAGTGTTTAAAGAAAAATTGATTATTACACGAGTATAAACTGCTATGAGCAGCTAACAAAGCCCAGATATGAGGAGCTTTTCATGGTAAAGTTGCAGAGCTCTGTAATTCACTCCAACAGTTCCTGTAGTGTCGGACACCCACATCCAGGATCGATAGTCATCAGAGGCCATCGCCCGAGCTGCACAGCCATTAATAACCTGCGCTGAGTAACTGGATGCTTTTGCCTTGACTAACTGTTATCCTTCACATTGCTGAAGAAACAGCACAACAGCGTGTCATCGCTGCGTAGAGACTGAATGATGAGCTGCAGGCCGGAGGATTTCTGAGGATGTTTAAGCAACAAAATAAACTGTTCACATGTGGCAAAAATTTCGACTGAAACCCCAAGCTGTCGCCTTTTCCTGTTTGTAACCAGCAGTCAGTGTGATGCAGAGGTCCACGCCGCTGTTGTGGCTAGAGGTATGGATTTTCATCCGGCTGCTGCTGCATTGCGGTCCAGATTTACACGGCGGTCAGAGGCGTACGTCACGGAGAGTGATGGCTGAAAGGAGACTTAAGGAGTCTTCTCACACCGGCCTCGTTAAGGAGCCATTCAGCCTCGCTGTTCGTCAAACATATACCCACACGCCAGCTGCGCAGGTGTGAGTGCATGTGCACAGGCGCGGAAGTGAGATGAAACACCATTTATTGCCAATTAGGGGTGCTTTATATTACCCAAACTTGTCTCCTGACTGTGGACAAGGAGGTATTAAAGGAGCTCAAATTGGACAAAAATCATCTTTATCTCCATAGCAACCCATTTCACCATGGCTGGGTTTGACACCCCACTGACTCGCTACAGAGACCATTGCAGAAATGTGCCTTGCTCAACCTGCCATATTAAATAGGTTAACTAATGGTTACGGAGGAAGACAAAAACGTGTTATTAAATTTTCTTGTTGAATCTCATTTCATTCTGCAGTTATAAAACATTTTAAACGGACATTATCTGCATGACGGGGGGGGGTTTGGTTAATTCTCTCTCAACTCCCTTCATTTGCTTTCATGCAGCCATCACAGGTGAGCCGGCTGAACACAGAGCAGTGGTGCAGGAAAATTGGTATGCGTGGTTCTGATTCACGGGGAAGAAGGTCACGTCACAATCTGATAGGTGTTTTTAGAGGCGAGCAGGTGAGAGGAAGAAGAGATGACACGGAGAGGTGATGGGTGATGTGTGGGGGAGCTCTGGATGTGCCGCTCGGTTCTGTCCTGAGACTGACAGCTCTGAAGATGTGATAACCTCAGAGCGGCATGCAAAGACCCGGCACGGTCACACAGGCGCGGGAACACACGCTGACATCCATCCTGGGGCATCCTCCTGGCTCTGTGCAACGACGGTGGGGGAGTTAATCACCCATGTCCGTGGCCTTTAGCTGCTCTCATTAGCGGTGAGCGGTGGACCCGTACCCGATCCATTAGTGACGCTGCCAGTAATGACAATTCACCAGTGCCGACGGGCCGGTCGCCAAGAAAGGCTTCACAGCCCGGCGTCGCCTCTCCATTACCGTCTCCTACTGCACAACTGCTGCTGCGCTGGCCAGGCAGTTTGAGAGCGAAAGGAAAAAGCAAAGAAGGGATTGCACCTTTTCTTGATCCAGGAAGATGGGAGGGGCTTAAATCCACATACTGGACTAAATAAGTGTGATGTCACCCATAGAAAAATGGTTACATCCTGCTCCAACCAAATGAAGTCAATTCAGTCGCCGTTTTTTTTATGATACAGATGCTACATCAGCAAGCAGTGATTGGTCCGAATCAGTCAACATTTCTACGACAACCACTTTCACCAATCAGGAGTGAGCTTTTTAGAAGGCCACACCCCAACCACTCGAAAGTGGGCTACACAGAATCTGTCAATCAAAAGGTTTGGATGGGCAAAATTTTAGAAAAACAAAACAACGAGAAACTAGAAAAGGTAGGTGTTATGATGATAATCAGTATCGCTTCATGTCAGTTAAAATGAGGGTCAAACCTCATCATCCAATCAGCAATGTCCTGTAGTAACCTTTTCCGGTTTTGCGCGTTTCGTTTTTCTAACATTTCGTTTTGCTTTCGGTAAATTACTTTTGTTTTCCGAAATGTTTTCTTCATTTTTATTTTTTAGGCTTTTTCCTAAAATGTAATGTTTTTTGGTGATTTGCTTTGCTTTTTATAATTGTCGCTGTGGTCTTTAAAATGTTTTTGCGTGAAGTGGTTTGTTGGTGTGATTTGCGCTTCAGGGCCACCGTACCTCCATCATCATTCATCCTTTTTGTCTGAGTGCATCTTTAAGGAAACAGCAGGGCAAGAATAATTATTCAGACAGATATAATGACTGAGTTCAATGCAAAAACTAAATCCTAAAATAGTAAAAACACTTGTTTCAAGAAACATTTTCTGTCTCGCAAGAAAAATATTCTTATTGAGGAAGTTTTTCAATAGTAAAATGGTCTTTGTTTGATCAAATTTGTCTTTAACTTTTTTCCTAAAAACAACAAATTCTAGGTAAGATGAATTGTTTTTACCATTTTTTGTGCATTTACATTTTTAAACAAATCTTCAGAATATTTGACTTATTTCCAGGGTATTGTTTTTTTTAGAGTAATAACTGTGTACTCCTCTATTGAAGTCTTTTAGATTTTGGCTTCTTGGAGCCACTTCCTGTTTGGAACACCGGGGGGAAGGGTCACTCAGTCTATTTGTCATATTCTTTAATCTGGGACCCCATCCATCAGCGCTGTAGTGTAACTCCACGGGTCCAAGCCTTTTTTGGGGGCTCTCCGGCTCGAGCTGCATGTCTCCTTCACGCAGCTGCATGCAGGGACCCATGCATATACATGCACACTTGGACAAACATGCAGCGTTAAGTCATCTTTTATGCACAGACATGTGCATTAAAGCCAAACTCACAGTGGCACGTGGGGCTCACGCTGGTGTGTGAGTTGAGCGGCATTCAAAGCGTTTGCAGCAAATTCTTCACATTAAAGCCCGCCCACATTCATACTGCATGGGGAAGGCCGCTGGCTGTCATGTCCCCGAACCTGTGTCCCGTCTGTAAAACATCGCAGGACAAACCGCATCAAAAGCAGAGGCAGGCATGACTGAATAAATATGGGCCACGAGCAGCAGACCTTTCCTCCTCCTCATCCCCATGCTGCTAATTCCCTCTAGTCTGTTTTTTATTTTATTTTTGATGCATTTTTCCTATAGTCTTGGTGGGACAGCAGGATATCTCCTCCTCTTCCTCTTCCTTCCTCTGTCTGTCTCCAGCTTATCTGATGGGCTCAATGTCTCTGAGATTGCACACATATACCTTTAGCGCCCCCTGAAGGATGCAGAAGTCAGAACATCTCTGATCCCCACAGAATAAAGACTGTGTGAGATCTGTGCTGTTCTTGGCAGAGATGGGCATCTTACTTTACAAAGTTAGAGTTACTGGTTACAGTAAATCACTTAGAAACTCAGTTATTGCATCTTTAAAGTAATGAATTAACCAGTAACGTTAAATTTGTGTTAAATTAGGCAATACACTTTATATTTTTCTAGAGCAGCCTGCAAACATAGCATAACTCGTGGAACTAGTTTTTTTATTCAAAAGGTACATTTTATTTTGACAAATTCATCTTAAAATGACTAGTTCTCCTCTTTTTTTTATTGGTCTAAAAATAATTATCTGCTGTAACTCCTAAATTACAATATTTCTGGGGAAAAGGTGCAAAAACTGAGTCTTAAGAAAGTAAAAAGACCATATTTTAAATTAGCTTTAGGAGGGACATTTTTTCCAGTATATTTTAAGTATCATAATTTTAGTTTAAAGAATCAAAATAGTTTTAATCCTAGTAACAGAGGAGAAAAATGGACGTGTATAACCATCAACAAGAACAATTAGCAACACTAAAATAATAAAATCTCTCTGTTGCATTTTTCACTTCTTTATTCCGCCTTAACCTGATAATCCAGCGTTCTAAGACTGAATAGAGTCACAGCGAGGATTTGACGTAAATATTTTTTCAATTTTGCTTTAATTAAAGTAAAATAGCGTTGATATTTCCAGCCTAAAAAGTCTAACTTTGTTGCCATCGCTCCTATTTACTGTTGTTTTGATCCAGGTGGATGCACAGAGTGGAGAAAGTCTGAAAATGAACCCGCTCACTTGACTTCTTAACCAATCGTGACCTAGAATGGGATTATTTCTCACGCTGAAGACACTGGTGAATGTGAGGCTCTGGACGCTGATTCAGGAATTGTGAAATAACGATTCATACCAAGTAATAAGGAGTTTGATTACTCCATTTAAGTAGAACGCCTGTAGTAATGCTGATCGCTGATGTCACTTCAGTGTGCAGGGCTTGTTGTTTGACTGTAGATGTGTTTGTTTGTTTGTCTTTTAGTACATGACTGCTGCAGCCGCTGCAGCTCCTATGCAAGGGACCTACATTCCCCAGTACACTCCTGTGCCTCCGACAGCCGTCCCCGTGGAAGTAAGAGCCACGTGCACGTGCATCATGCACACCAAAATCAGTGAACCTAGCTGAGGACATCCTGACCATCCCACCAACCACATCTACAGCCTGAAACATTCATTAAAGGGAAAAACATCTCACTTAAACAATGCAGA
>BSAI01000106.1:17688422-17715649 GCA_036245035.1 Adrianichthys oophorus | reverse complement strand
ACATGACGCTGCATCCTTGAGAGCTAGTTAGAGGTGATGGAGAAGGCTCAGCGTTGGGGGGCAATCAGTAACGTGAGACACCTAAAAGACTCAGAGGTTGATGTCAGGAATTCAGGACACAAAGACATCCAGAAGGATTTGTTTTTACCCCAAACACTCGTTCTGGTGAAGCCGGATCCGAGATGCCGTTTTCTCATTTCTCACTTTGTCATCTCATCCAATTAGCTGGATTGAAAAGCTTTTATTTTGTGAATTTGGTGTTTATTGGAGGGTACAGATTCTGGCTGTGTGTGCACGTGTGCAGGGAGTGGTGACAGACGCCTCGCCTCAGACAGTGGCTCCTTCGTCACAGGAGCTGGGGGGCCAGCAGCAACAGATCCAGGTGGACGGTGCTGCCGATCACGTTCCTGCTTACTCATACCAGTCCAAGTAAGTCCAGCAGACCTGAAAGCATGACGTGTTTAGGAATGTTTGACATTTCATTTTCATTGGTTCTTTTCTTAGTTTATAAAAATGGAAGCGGGCCTTCTTTTTGATCAGAACACGTTTTAGTTTGTGACCCTCCCAGAGCCCTCAGGTCCTCGGGTTCTGGTCTGCTGCTGGTCCCCACGGGTGGAACGGCCCGCCTGAGGATGTGAGGGCTCCACCCACTGTGGAGGGTTTTCAGAAAAAACGCATCGTTTTAGCTTCACTTTAAAGTAGGTTTTACATTTCCTCATGCTTTAATTTGACCTTACGGTCTGCTAGATGTCATAATGATCACTATTTTTACTATAATTTTGATATTTGTTTTATGTAAAGCACTTCAGTGTGTTCTGTAACAGGTAAACTTCCCTTCGAACAAAGTTGAAACTGTTTTAACATTTTAACATGCATCTTGGATACCGACTTATTCCATAAAAGTTTTCTTTTAATACTTCTGCGACCTTTTGTTGCAATGATCAACAAACATATTTTGTGTGGTTGTTTCATTTCTAACAAGCTTCCAATCTCCTTATAACGCCATTAACTCTGGTTATTCTTCAGGGTTTTTCTTTTTACAAATTTCCTCAAAATTTCCTCATATTTCTGGTGTTTTGAAGTGAGATGTTCATACTTTATAAATGGCAGGCTTCCTTTGAAACACTAAAACAGTTCATTGAAACACTTACAGGTTGTTATTCTCATTTTGTAAAACTTTTTACAGACATATTTCTGTATTTTTCTTACTTAAGGTTCCTTTTTCATACATTGTTTTTTAATGAAACCATACGAGTGTCTCAGTACTTCCGCGTTGAAAAGCGTCTCTTTGAATTAAAAAGCTTTTCCCTCCTAACATACCGTTGCTCTTTCTGAAGCTTGTATCCTCTTCAAGTCAAACTAGACTTTTGTTTGCGTTGACTTTTCTTTCTCCCAGAATTCCACTTGACTTTCACCAGTCAGCCAAAATGCACAACTAAGAAAGAACTTCCTGAGAGGCTTTGCTGAAGTTCTTCAGGCTTTTATGAATGAAAGTTCTGAGTTTTTCTGCAGTTAATCAGTCAAACCTGCAGGCGCTGAACATGCTGTGTACAGAGAACTGAGAGTGGATGAGCAGTTTTTGTACATTTTAAAAAGTTTGTGAGCATTTTAGAAAAATGGATTCAGAAACTAAAACTTGACCTAACAATGTGTGAACTGTTAATGGACAAAACAAGATCCTCAGACGTGAGTTCAGCTTGCATGAATTAAAAAAAAACAGTGACATGTGAGTCAACATTTCAGCTAAATTTAAAAGAATTAAAAAAGACACATTTGTTCTGACCCCATGGAGGATCTGCATCTTCTGCATTTGGGACTCTAGAGGAACATCAAGGCGATGCAGCCTTCCACGTTTCTCAGCCGGATCTGCAGCTTTTCTGCGGCGCTTTGCTAGCCCACCTCAAGCTACGTGCACACCAGGCGTTCAAGAACGTGCTTCAAACTGGTTTAAACGGTCCTAAAAATGTGCGAAGAAATGTGCGCATTGATGCAAAAGCCTGAAACGTACATTTATGTATTTATAGACTTTCATTGGATGGAGTCGCTTGAATGCACGTCACTGAGGCCGGTGCGAACGCGCCTTCATGGGTTTTTGGCACATCTGCCAAACCGCTCAAATGTTGCACACAAGTTTATTTTGGAAAAAGCGTGCGTATTTAATCACTTATTTACAGATAAATCAAGGTTTTTACACCTGATAAACGGGCTGTAAAGTTAATTTATTTGCTTTCACAGACAATTTATGGAAACATTTTGTCACAGCTTTGATTGTATTTGTATTCACTGCACTGAATCCTAAGGAAGTAAAAAGACAAGAAAATTTGTCTTATTTTCTGTCTTGCATGAAAAATGAAAAAATGATCTTAGTTTAGGAAAACTGACTAGATTTTTTTCTTCTAACAGGAATTCTTAGTGAGAGCATTTTTCTTATCCCATCGGCAGGTTTTTGCTGCTTTTTGAAAGAACTATTTCATCTTTTAAGTATTATCTATTTTAGTATTAATGATGATGTTTTTCTATCAACAAAAAAATTGTGAAACTTGCATAAGAAGATGTATTTTTGCTACATTGAATTCTTTTTACCTGTTAATTCATATCTGAAGCAAAAACTCGAAGAAAGAAGGACCTAAACTGAAGACTAAAGAAAAAACCTGAATGTCAAATGTTTTTGTCTGATAGATGTTTCTATTAGGCAGCATGGATCTTAATCTAGCTTTTCAAAATAAGAGAGAACTATAATCAAAATCCTTAAAATACTCCTGGATGATGTCGTTTTCTACCGTTTTGCTGTGAAGCTCTGCTGTCTTTAAATGTGTTTTGATTGCAAACGTTAAAACTGTTTTTTCTGCTCTTCCATCAGATAGCAACGGCCTGAGCGAGTGTTCCTGTGACAGCGTTGCCTTGAGACAGAAGGTGGCTGCACTGTGTATGTGAGGGGGAAAAGAAAGAGATTGCTTCCAGATTGCCCAGGCACCAAAAAAACAAACAAAAAAAGACACTTTTTTCATTTCCTACCTGGCCCACAAGAAGGAGAAGAAGTCCTGAAGAAGGGGGAAGAGGGGAACTTGTTGGGCCCGGTGCAAAGAAGTGAAACGTCTGGGAACCTGGCTAAAGGGCTGGGCTAAAGCTTGAAAAGTTTCTCAAAGAAAAATTCTCAACCAATTAAAAAGACAAAAAACAGTAAAAAAAAAAAAAAAAAAAAAAAGCAAAAATCCTAGAAAAAGGGGTGGTTGCGCAGGTAGACGATGAAGTTTATTTTTTAATTAGAAAAAGGGGAGTCAAGTTTGAGATACACAGAGATTGTCTTCCTCAGATATTAAGCTACAGTTTCTTTTCAGTCTTTTTTATGTTCTAGTGTTCAAACTTAGTTTTCTAAATGTATTCAAAAATGTTCCTTTTTTTTCTTGAATCTTCATGGCCTTAATTTGAAGGGCGGCAGAAACTTTTTACTTTGAAAAGTCTGACGTCTCGTTGTGTGGGGGGGCCGTTGGGAAAGCAAACCGTCTCTTGGACCGTTTGGATCCAAAATATTGAATGAGTCGCTCTAAAGAGGAAAAAAAGAATCTATCACATAAGCTGTACAGATTTAATAGAGATAAATGCTTTTTTTTCTTTTCTTCATTAGAAGAAAACTTTGATAAATATTATGTCAGAGGTAACTAAATGTCAGAAGTAAAAAAATAATGTCTGTTGTGGGAAAAAAAATACTTAAGTGGGGTGGGAGGGGCTGAAGAGATTTTTCACAAAGAGGAAAAAAAAATCTGCTTGTTTTTTTATTTTATTCTCATTATTATTTGACTTGGCAAAGCTGCTGTCGATGACATTAGTGCTTTTTATCTGCCACCTTTTTTTATGAGCTTTACGATGTTTTTAGTCCGCTATGCTCGTCACACCGCAAAAGGATAAAAAAAACAAAGAAAAACAAAAAAAGAAATAAAAAGGAAAAATGGACACAAAAATCCTGGCAGTAAATATGTAAAAAACAGTAGTTTCTGTGGGAGCTTATGGTTTAAACCAATCAGTGCAAAAGCAATAGAAGAAATTGTTGACAATTTCTGTAGTTTTCCTAGTTGTGGATCAAATGCAGCCCACGGACGGCCATTTTTATACCAAAGATGAAGAGACACTCTGAACCAGTTTTTATTTTTCTTTTCATTTTTCTGTGATGTTGTTGTGGATGTTATTGTTGATGTTGCTGTTGTTGTTGCCGTTGTCGTCATTTTCTGGTTTCTGTCTGAGCTCGTTAGCCGGACCAGTCCTTTGACTCCTTTTTTCTGTTCTCCACCTCATTTTTAAACTGGTGCCACTTTGCAGACAGTATTGAAACACTACTTCCTTCCTCATCGTTTTGTTTCTTTGCTTTCTCTTTTGTCTCGTCTGTGATGCTTCCACACTGCGTGCAGGAACTCCGCCTCTTTTTTCAGATCATGCAGGGAAAAACCTTTAAGAATCAGACACGGGAATGTTGCATATCCCGCTCTTGGGTCTCACACGCATCATGTCACGCCGCTTTGAGATTTCCGCGTCCTCTGGACTCAGAACTGTTTTCTCAGAAACCGTTTTCTTGATGTTTTCTCTGATCGCCCCAACAAATACCACTTAAAAGTCCCACTCCAATCATCTATTGATTTGTTTTCCAAACACTCCCGGTGGTCTTTTAGTGATGATTATGCAGCCAAAATCGAAAGACCTGTCGTTTTCTATGGCATAGTTTCTGCAGAGCAGCAGGAGTTCTGAGTTGAGGGCGCTCCCATTCCTTTCCCCGTTGCTGAGAGCTCTCTGTTTACCCACTCTATTGGTGTTATCCAGCCAAATTGTTCTGATCCAGATGCCAGTATAGACGAGGGAAACAAAGACGTTCGTGGATCTATTTGTCTGGAAGTAGATGCATCAGAATGAGGCGGAGCAGGGAGCTTGTAGCCTGCAACTTCAATCTTTTTCCAACTGCTTTTTCCCTCTGCTCCTGATTAACAGCAAGATGAATAAAGAAATGATCAGAAATGCAATTATGAGCAAAAATGTCCTGATAAATGTCCTCCGTCATCAGAAAAATGCCACAAGAAGATGTTAAAAACACCATTTTCATTGGAGTGGGTCTTTAAAAAAATGACTAGGAATGCATTTCTCAATGAACCTATTTTGCAATGATTGCATAAATTTTATGGCGCCTTGTGAAGTATCCGTTAGCCCAGAAACACATAAAAGCTTGCCAGTCAGAAACAGTATTTTATCATCCTAAAGTGTCTTTTCAGTCCTCCGCTGCTCCATCATGTCACCGGCTGCATTTCCAAAACAAAAAGTCCTTAAAAATGTAAAGATATTCGAAATATCAACAACAACAAAAGAAGAGGCAGCAGCTTCTCCTTGAAGTTCATTTAGGGGGAAATATCTGTCAGAAACAGGTTTCCTGATTTTGTTTTGTTTAAATGACTAACACTCAGAAGAAAGAGGTTGAAATGCTCAACTTTCTTCTTACTGACTTTTACCTTTTGGTTATTTTTCACCTCCTTCCATTGAAGCGAATCACGACGGACAAAACTTTTTACACTTTAGCTCACTTTTTCGGAGTAAAACGACGAAGAGCACAAGTTGTTTGAGACCAAAACACGTGGATCCAAGTGATCGCATTTTTTTAATGTATTGGGGTTTTTTCTGTCACAAAAGTCATCAGTCTCTACTTGGAGAGCACTGTTTTTTTCTGCTGAAAGTTTGACTCTGTTGTCTTGAAAGCCCACAGATGGGTTGTTAATCAGAGCCATCTGGGAAACACTGTTTCGTCGTGACTCGGTGGGGTCTTTGAAGCTCCCTGATGGAAATGTGACACGTAAAGATCACGACTGCAACTCAAACACACATTTTTTTCTGAAGAACGTCCATCTCACCTCGGGGACTGAGCTTTCAGCCACATTGCCGTCATTTTTCCCTCCTGGAATCTGGTGTCTCTGCTTCCAGCAAGCTGATAAGGAAACACATTTTTCTTAAAAGCTCCCGGACCCATAACTTCTCGACTCGTCTTTCATCACTGTGGGGTTGACGGCAGCCGTCAGGACGCTCCTTTCAGAAACAGGAGAAGCTGATTGTTTGCCTCACAAAGTGGGCACCTGGAAACCAGGCAGCTTCTCGGTTCAGCATCTTCTCTGCAGAGTGAGCTTCCATCACTGCTCTGCCATCACTGTGACACTAACAAGGCATCGCAGAGGCGTGTTTAAAACTAAAAAGAGACGCATCGTCCCCAGCACCTCCCTGATTGTTTGCCTTGTAAAAGTTCAGTGCACCTGTGGGAGCTAAGTGGGCTCCTCAGCAGCCATAACAAGACGTTGATGGCAGCGCCGCCCTCGACCTTGCAGCAGAGTGTCACTTACACCCCTCGTTATCTCAGCAGGCTTGCACAAACAACCCGGTCTCCTCTGATCTCCGCCTTTTCATGAGCTTCTCTGTGACTTGGTGTCTGAGGACTGTCCCTCAGGAAACTGCCTTCAGCCTTTTCAGCCGCTCGCTTCGCTCCAAAAACACCACTGGCATCATTAGTGTGCTGCGGCTCAGCCATGCTCCTTTGCCCCCCCACTCCGTGGTTTCTCCTCTTCATTGGATGCTGGAGATGCAGAAACCAATTTCAGTCACTCTGGTAATGAGGCTTGACGGGTCCAATTTGTCTCCCTCTGGGGCAACAGGATCCACTCCCGCGTCGCTCAGAAGCCCCTTTCTCCTGAAAGGAGGGAGTTCTCTGTTTGCTGACAACTGCATGTGTGATGGGGGAGCACGTTACAGGGGGACCGCGCCATCGTTCCTGAGGATGTTTCTAACAATCAAACAGTGAGTGCCTTTTCACAAAAGCTTCCAGATGATTCCATGGTAACTATCTATCAGAAAAAAGCACATGGAGACTTTCATGACCAAATTGGATCACTTGGAATAATCGGATGTTTGGATATGGAATCATCAGAAACTCCATGTTTTATGCTTTTTCACATACAGATAGCCTACGGGTTCTGTGGGCTTTTGGGCGGCTGCACCCTAAGGGGAGCCTGAGCGTTTGTAATGCTACGTAAATACAGAGCAAAGTAATGCTTTTAGCATACGGCGTTCACACTGGACCGTCATTAACCGATACTAGCGCATCTACCCACAGCTGGAGGAGGATTGCTGTAAATCTTACTTATCCTTATCTGTTATAGAAGTGTTCGCTATGACCTGTTGCCCGCAGCATGCCCATTGAAAAAATGTTCAGGAACATTTTCTCTCTATGGCTTCACCAAGAAGTCTATGATCTTAAAATTCTGTGTCAACCACCTGCACGTGTCGTACAGGTTTGACCATTGTTCGCCCACAGACAGCCCGAATCCACCCGTAAGGGCAGTTAAGACGACGGACTTAATTTGATTTCAGTTCAGTTTCAGAACTTTTTGTCAGAACTCCAAAATCAGTCTGATAAATGCTGTGAAACATCAGTTTTTCCAGGAGAAACATGTTAATCCAATTTTTCCGATTAAAGACATCAGATTATCCTGTCTACGGAATTGGATATTTGGTGTCCGTGCATTTGTTCTTTTGGAGAAGCTTCATGGAGATGAATGTAAATTTGACAAACACAATCTGCTCACTGCTGCTCAAAAGGGTTTCTAGAGATTTCCTTTTCCTGAATTCCTTCAGTTCCTTTGATGACAAACAGAAAGTAAATGGAACCATCTTGAGTTTACCTGCCAAAGAGTCGGTCTTCCGTTGTCTCCAGAAGTTTACCGTCACTTCAGACCATCTAAAGACCATCCAGCTGCTTTTTTCATTTAGACGAAACAATTCCAGCTCTTCTTCTTCTTCTTGAGTTTTATCTGCCTGTCCTGTCAGCAGTGTCTGCTGTATCTCGCCTCAAAGCTTTCATCTGCCAGCGAGTGAGTCTTTCCAGGACCTTTTTCTGGTCCACGCTGGAAGTCTGATAGAAAACCAGCGCTGCTACACCCAAACCGGACACGTTTTTGGTGGTCTGTCTGCATTAATGAACTTTTGAGATGATCTTTTTCCTAAAAACTGCTGTTTCAAGCATCCCACACATGGTCTAAAACTCTGTCATAATGTCGGTACAGGACCTGGAAGAGTGATTGGAGGAAAAGCTGCACAACCAAGAACATCCGCTCCGTTTTGTTACTTTCAGTAAAGGGAGATGCAGTTTGTGATGGATGTTTAACATCGATTGGAACCCGACACACAGAAATGGCTTTTTCCTAATAGCACAACGGCATAATGTACTTTTTAGGTATAAAATGCCTCTTGGAGTTCTGCAGACGGCACGTCTGCAATCCTAAGGAGCTGCGGCAGAAATCAGTCGTCTCCTGCGTCAGCACAAAGCAGGAGTCGGCTGCACCAGGAGAGGAAGGGCACAAGAGGAAGAGGAGGAGGAGAGGACGGTCATTAGTGCTTGTTGCTGGGCAAACGCCGTCCTCATCTGCAGTTCGTACAGCGACATCTTCTCAATACAGAATTGAAGACGGCGACAAGTGTGATCCGTCACGATCCAGGCCGCCGTTCTTCCTCTCACCTGCTGTTGGGTTTGAGCGCAGCTGCTGGTTGCAGCTCGCCACCTCTGATGCATCCGTCACCCTGAGCGCCATTGATCACATCCTCTCCTTTAGCTCACATTAGCATTCGTCTTTGGGAGGAAACAGAAGCTGCTAATACAGGGTTTTGTCATCTGTACCTTTGATTTTTGCTCAACTTTTGATGAGCTGGAAACAACTCAAACAGAATCGCCAGACAGATGCGGGGAATCCAGATGAAATGATCTGTTTTAAGGAGAAGACAAAAGATTTTTGGGCTGAACTGACTTTCTCTTTGCAGTAAAGTTTATGCAATCATATTTTAAAACCTCAGTTTGCTTAAAGTCTCACTCCAACCATCTTCTGATCCCGATGGTCTTTTTATTTATGACGATGCTGTCACTCATAACTGAGAGCTCTCTGTTTACACGCTCTCTCACTAGCTTACAGTCCCTCACACCCCAAACATCTCATTGACAAAAATGACGAGTAACATTGGATCTATCCAGCTGTACAGTTTGGCCTCACCCAGGAAATGTTCTAAATCACAAAAAAGATCTTTTTCATAAAGAAATACTCAGAAATGTCATTTTAAGCTCAATGTTCATCACATATGTCCTCCATCATCAGAAAAATGCCACCAGAACGTCCTAAAAACCCCATTCTCATCGGAGTGGGTCTTTCAAAAATGTTTTCAACTTCAGTTTGATGCAAGAAAGTTGTGGCGAACAGATTCATTTCTACTTTCTTTCAGTTTTTCATTCGTCTTAAAACTTCAGGAGCATCATCCATCCGTCTTTCTCTTTAGCCACGGTGCTTTTTTCCACTGCCTGTCAGCTAAAAACCCGAATCTGTCAGTCAGTCCTTCCGCCACCATTTTTCCAGAATCACTGCCACCACAGTGTCAAAGCCATGCTGATCCGGCACGGTCCACATCCTGGATTGTTGTGAGGATCGTGCAGGTTCCTCGTCTGAATGGACTCAGAACCATTCCACATTGATTGTTGTTTGTTTGGAAACCAGTTGTTCAGAGTTACTCTTGCAGAATGTCTCCCACAGCAGAGCGTCAGGGGGAACTGCGGCTCAGTAACTCATCGCGCTTTCCAACGCTCACGTGATGCGGTGGGCATCACCATAAGAGCCGGGCCCTGGGCTTTTAATGGATGCTTTGGTCCCCCTTTGATGAGAGCCATCGATTGGTCACACAACCGCCGGAGCTCCAGCTCTCGTGGAGTTCAAACGTCTCCCTGAGAAACACAGATTCTCAACAATCGCTAGAAAGAAGTCCACCGAGCGGGTTTGAGGTGGCGGGCGCAGAACTGTGCTCGGTAGGGTGGGGGCTCATTTACCAGATAAAAAGAGGAACTATTTATTGAGACAGCAGAGCGGTTCATTTTTATTTTTTTTTTGTGTGTGTGTTTGTTTTTTACTTTCAGCGCCGAGGACGACATGGTCACGCCTCGAGATCTTTGAGAAATTATCTGTACATGTGTGGATGTTAGGATTCTACTTGGGTTTTATGAGTTGTTCTTTCGTTTTTTTTTTTCTCTGATGAAGCTTTCAATAAAAAAATTGGAAAAATCAGCCGCTGATGCTGTTCTCTTTTCCCTCCTGAGTGACTTCCCATCGAGATCCCATCACTACGGAACCGTCTGGGAGCGAGCCTCCTCCACCCTCACTATTATCTATATGACTGCATTGCAGAGGGAGGCAGGAGGAGCCTGGTATTATCATCCAGGCCGGTGGCACCTGCTGTGCGGTGACCTTGGGGACACCACATCCTCTCATAATTACAGTCCTTGCAAATGGAGCTAATGCATCTCGATGGGCCCCCCACCTCCACAGCCCGCGTGCACTTGATCGGGCGTAAAGTGGTCATAATCAAAGACAAGGAGTCTGTCGCGGGAACAAGTGGATCGATGGGAATCAATCTTCTTCTTCGCTCTCATTTAGGCCCGATCAATTGCCGCCCTTGTCACCGCCGGCCTGTCGATGCTGCAGCCACTCTGCTGCCTGAGACAGACCACGGGGAGGGAGGTGACCGGTGAACCCGGTCTGAATGTCAAACAGTGCTTTTCGTCTCTGTGGAGATCCAGCAAAGATGCGTTTCTGTGAACCTCCTAGATCAGGAGAGTCCAAATCCAGGTCTCGAGCGCCGGCCTCCTGCTGCTTTTCCTGAAAATCTGCCTCGTCTGCTGCTGATTACCTGGATCAGGTGTGTTTAGCCAATAAGGAGCTTCAATGGCAGTTTGGTTAGAAATCATATAGGAGGCCTGGATTCTGACACAGTCAGCATCATTTTCTAGAATCTAAGACTTCATGAGAATTGCTCAGATCACACTGGTCTCAAGGCTGTTGGAAGGTAATGCCCCCGTAAATGGGACACGACGATGACATCATCGTGATCGGAATCTATTCCTGTGGTACAACCATGCCTATATCGCACCTTTTCACCTGAACTTCCAGTATTTGGAGTGATTGGAGGACGCAGCAGAGCAAGTTCGATCCCGAAAACGTCCACATCCCAGGATTTCAAAGACACTGTACTGCACTTTAAAAACAAGAGGAGTTAGGCTTTATTTCATTCTGACTCCATTTAAAAAAATAAAAAACATATGGGATTATCACTGTAAATTTACTTTTTAATGCAACAATAACTTTAATCACTTAAGATATGGAGCAGATGGCAAACCATTTCAAATTAAATTCCTTTTTAAAAAATATAAACATACCAAAAAAACCTGACGTAACACCTACCTTGTCTTGTCTGCATCATTAATTAACCACAAACTTATTTTTAGAGATATAAGCATCTTCAGAAACTTTGCATGTGAAAAAAACGACAAAAGCAACCAGACGTCATTCATTCATTCATTTTCCAATCCGCTTTATCCCTTTCGGGGTCACGGGGTTGCCGGAGCCTAACCCGGCTACTCATGGGCGAAGGCAGGGGACACCCCTGGACTGGTCGCCAGTCTGTCGCAGGGGCCACAAACACACACCCATACACACTCACATGCACACCTAGGGACAAATTAGAATAACCAATTAACCTATGAAGCATGTTTTTGGACCAGACGTCATCAGACTTGAAAAGTATGAGTGCCACTCGGAAATGAGTAATTTAAGGCAGACAGTTAGAAGCAAAAGCAGCGAGCTTTAGGAACTAGACCTCAGGATTGTGGTTGGATGTAATACATTTGATTCGGTGGCCGATCGCTATGAAGCATGGACCAGCCTTGAAGCTATAATCGACCTGGGCATGTTCGAGAACTCACATTTAGCCCATGGTTTTCACACTGGATACGCAGGGAGGGGCTTCTTCTTCTTTATCTAATGTCAGCCTCCTACAGTTGAAAGAGTCTTGGTGTGAACCAATGAAGCGGTGCAAATACGGTGAATCATTCTTTTTCATTCACAGCTCCCACAAACCAAAGACTTTAGCGGCAGAAAAAAAATTATAGAAAAAACCGTCAGTAGGACAGTGACGCTACTGGAGCCTGTCCTGGCTATTGTTGAGGAAGGCAGCGTGCACCTGGACTGGCCAAGCAGCTGGAAAAAAACAGACCAGCGGGTGGATGACAAGAAAGCGAGCATCCCTCCACCGCCAGCTCAGACGGTGTTGTCATCATTCTCTCTTTTTGTGACAAACATGGACTTTGTTGCAGGTAATAAGAAGCGTGTCTGCTGCTCTTTTTTTTTTTTTTTTTTTGACCGGTTCTGGTGCATTGTTTACACCATCAGCTGTCGTCGCCTAACAACCAAAAATGCAGGACGTTGCTGTTTTTGTTGTGATAACAAGATAATTTCCTTGCTTTCGGATCAATACCATTCTAAAAAGTTGTATTCTAATTTAAATAGATGAGCCCTTTGTGGTATTGATGTTCCAGGACTCGATGAGAAAACCTGTGTCCCAGTGACGTATTTTTGACCGTAAGTTAACGAGAAATTTCATTTTCAAGACCAGGAAAAGTTTAAGTCAAAACAGACGTTAAATACAAAACTAAATGTTGGATTCACATTTTTTTGCAAAGCTGTGCACAAATGATTCATTCATTGTTGTTGGTCAGGATTGAAAATATATATCTATATATATCCAAAGTAAATGGAGGTATGGAGGTACCTCTGGTGCAGGACTTCCCATCTGGATGTTATTATCTATATCCAGGTTCTCTTGAAGATGTGAGCCAATATTTGTTATTTCAAAATCCCATGTAAATTAATTAAATACATTAAACATTAAATATGCAAAAATCAAAATGACTTAAACACCAAAGAATACATGAATCTGCAGAGGTGATGTCAAGAGCTGCGAGACAGCTCCATTCATGAGTTTAACTCAAAACTTTTTTTAATGACACATACTGTGCATAATAATTTGGAGTGCGGTTTATGTCAAAATGTAGGGGGCTCCCGCGTGTGGCCTGTATTTGTTCAACTTCCCGCTTCATGGCTGCTGAAGCTGAATACGAGCAGTGGGATCCATTATGGAGTGAAATACCCCAGATTTAATCTCCCCCTCTTGGAGCCAAGCCACTTCCTTATCTGGGTTTACAGAGATGTAGCAGCTGAGCGCCACAAGGGTGCAGCATACCAGAGCAGATGTTATCTTGGGTGTGCATTTTAGGGAGGGGGGGACTTCAGCAGCAGGCACATCAACACACTGGATCCAGATCAAGGACACCTCCACTGGGGCAAACTCAGCAGCAGAATCAGCCTTTTCCATCACAGTGGTGCCATCTGCGAAACCACACAAAGACGGGAAGGGGAGAGCGCTGACACGTTTATTGCATCTGCCTGCTTTGCAGTACAAATAGTTTGAATGGTGAGCATTTAGAAATGTATGAAGGAAGCAGATAAATGGGATCACTGCAGCAGCAGCATCATCCTGACTGTGAAATCCATTGCATTTAGGTTGGAAACGAACACTCAGAGAAAAAACGGAGTCCCACTTGACCCGCCAGCCTGTGGTTTTTAATGTCTTCATTAAGAGGATTTAATTGCAAGTGTAAAACTGATATAATTAATACAGCTTTGCAAGGTAGAAAACAAGCAGTAATTAGTCATAGCTGCTGCTTGTGTTGTTGAAGTTGTTTGTTGTCAATGTTACACAGACCCCTGAGATGCTGCTTTCACGTCACTCCTGACTTTAGTTCTGCTGTTCGGTTTGGGCCTTTAATGACCTGCTGACCTCACAAATCCTGACAGCTGTATTATTCTTTCACTGAATTACATCTGTGTTAAAATATTTTCGTTGTAAAGAAAGCTAAAAATGATAGAATTGGGTTTTATTCCATTGCTCCTGCAGTTCTATCCACCTCCCAGCAGGAGGCGCATCTCCATGCATTCTTTTTGAGTTGGATCCCTTAAATTTGATCTAAAGAAAACATGAATATCTGCCTGCATGACACAGCCTGCACAGCCATTCATGCTTTTATTTTCTTAACAACAAACACCTGTAGTGTTTTATTCAGCTGCTTAATTGCAGAATTGATTAATAAGGTAAACAATCCATTTGTTAACCCCCCTCCTCCCATAAAAACCTTTAACAACATCCCTCCTTTAGATCCATGTTGCCGCCTAAGGCAATCAGATGCATCGACAGGCATGCTGGGAAAAATCTGTGCCAGATGTTCTACTTTGGCCTGCAGATCAACAGATAAAAAAACAAGCATGTCCATCTCACCCATCAGTCCACACGCTGATTGGAAGAGCTTTTGACCAATCAGCTCTCATGTCCATGTCTGTGATTGCGGGACTTCTGCACAGATTTGTCTGTTTGAAATGCAGAATCATTTTTTGATCACAATTTTTATTTTCAGTGTTACGCCTAAAACATGAGTGTCGCCCTTGGAATAATGGCAGAAAAATCCCATCTCCCCCCCCCATTCACAATAGACTCCCCAGTGGCAGCACAGTCATTCAAACAGAAACACATTTCAAAATTCCCATGATGCATTGCTGCAATTGTGTTGAAGGACCGTTTGGGGTTGTCGGAGGTTTCAGCGACATCAGGAGAACAATTTCATCCAGGGGGGGTGATTGGACCCAGAGAAAAGTTTCAAAGTAAAAGTCAAAATAATAAACTAAAATAAGTGAGGGCAGATGTGTTTTTGTTTGTTAAACATGCAGAAAAAATGTACGTTTTCTTGGTTTAAAAACTTTTTTATCTGCGCACCACGTGTCGACACATGTAGAAATAATTCCGTCTCTTTTTAACCTCAGATTTGGGATAAAAACAACCCAACTTGAGTTATTTTGAAGTGAAGACGTCAAGATTTCTCCTTCCTCCTGCATTTCCAGGTGCTGTGGGGGGGTTTCTTGAGTCACTCTCGGCTGACGGTGCACTTGGAGCCGCTCTGGAAGAATCACCACTAAAATATTTCAGAACTTTCCACCAAAGATTTATTTCTTTAATGGGGGTTTTTACAACAGTGTTGTTTTTCCTTCTGCTCTGTTATATCTGTGCATTTTATGTGATACTCATGAGAAACGGCTTTAAAAACGAGCTGACTTTTAGTTTTTCTTGGAGTTGTTCCCAGTGGTTCAGTCCATAATGGACTCTAAACATAAAACTAAAAAAAAAAAGTTCTCTCTCCACTCAATCCAACGTAAACACTAAACTTTGCAGCAGAAACAAAAAACTTTTTCTCCTGGTTTGACTCAGTTTTATTCTTAATTTTAATCTCTCCACAACTGAGAAAAAGAGTAAGAATTTCCTAAACATCTTCACCACAAAAGTACTAGAGTGGAAATCTAAAACAGCCTGCAGACACCTGCAGGACAAGCGCCTCCGTTCTGTCGGTGATCCACGGCGGGGTGCAGATGGGAAAACACCCCTGTGGTGGGGAGAGAAGACCACACAGCCTCCAGGAGGGATGTCATGGAAATGAGCCGCCATCATGTGAGGCCAGAAAGTCAGCTCCAGCACGCCCTGCACCTCCAGATGTGACCTGTGAAAGTGCTTTTGCAGGAACGTCCTCTCCTGTTTACTCACCTGTTCAGGTGAAATTTTCATAAGAAATGAAGACCTCAGCAGGTTCAGAGACGGATCAGATCTCAGAGTTTTGTGAGTTTAACAGAAAAAACAAAACAGTGAGAAATATCAGAGCTATGCAGCCGTACAGTTTGGAGCCAGATTCCAGCTCAGACGAGGAAAATAAAGACGTTCATGGATCTACTCATCTGCAAGTGGATGTCCTCCATTATGAGAAAAATGCTTCAAGAACATGTTAAAAAGACCAAAAGCACCGTTTTCATTGGAGTGCTGCTAGCTTGGGAACGCCCAAACCTTCATGAGGATGTTGGAGTCTGCGAGCCTTTAAATGAAGTCAAGGACTTGCAGCAAACCCCCTCAGTCTGATTGTGTTCACGTCTGCCCTTCATCACTTTTGGACAGTCAGAACTCTGCACGTCTGTTAGTGCTTTCGCCGTGACGCCACAGTGACACTAATGTCCATCCATGCTGCTCTGGATCTGTCTTTGATTTCCTCCTGGTGTTGAGCTTCCTCCTAAAACCTTCAGTTTCCGTCCTTTTTCTTCTCACCACCTGGATGTGTTTCCTCCTCCTCAGCTCCAGTTATCACCTCTCCTTATGTTCCAGTCAAGTCTTGGTTTCCAACCACAGGCCTCCAGCCTGTCTCCATGTCTGAGCCGCTTTTGGATTCTTTTGACATTTTTTGATCTTCAAGATGAATAGACAGCTGAAGATCTTCCGTCATCTTTTTATGGCAACATGGCAGCTCCCTGAGATCAATGGTTGGAGAATGGTAAGAAGACACCTTCAAACTTATTTATGTTGAGAAAAGCCCAAAGATTCCAATATCAGTACCATGGAGGAGGGTTCTCCTGAGATGGTTTTCAGGTTCCCCCAGAGACGAGCCACAGACGTTACCTCAGTATGACAGTTCGGTTCAAAGCTTCTAAATTAACCAAATGGATCCTCTCTGCTTGATAGCAGATGTTCCAGCATTTTGACTTTGTTCATCTCCGTCATTAAAGTCATTAACATTTCTTTTTGTCCCACATCAGACATTCAGGGACTTTGTCCTCATCTGCTTCCTGGTCTCGGCTGCTGAAGCAACAAACTTTTATCCTAAAACAGATGTTTCTGTTCATTCATCTGCTTCTTCTTCTGGCATTGCTGCTGTTACTAACCTGCCAGTTTGTCTTACATTACAGATGTTCCTGTCTTTGTTGTTGTTTTTTTCTCATTCTTGTCCTCTCAGGCTCCAGCTTCTCATGGCTGATGGTCACCTCACTGATTGATTCTGCCGGACTTTGCTTCTTAAGCCGTAGTCCCGACTGCGTTTACAGGCTGTTTGCAGGTGAAAGTGGTCAAACCTGTGCGGGGTGGGCAGGGGGGGACACAGGAAATAACAAGGTTGAAGACCCGTCAGTGAACCCATAGAGAGAAAATGTTCATACACATTATTTGAATACTGTTTCATAAATATAAATAAACACAACTCGTAACGGTGAAGTTGGTGAGACGCAGGCAGTGACACGTGCGCGCTCCTGGCTCAGTAAGGAGCCAGTACTCACACTCTACAAGCAGCTAGAGTGTGGTGAAAGAACACCGTACGGCCTCACCCGTATGTCATAAATGCATGTGACTTCCATTATCTTTACAAATACTTCACAATAGACATTTTCATGCACGACAATGGTACGTTCCATTTTCAGGAAGTCCCTTGAGATGGCAGTGGAGCCTCAAGAGAAGTGAGAGACCCCCCTGTGCTCTCTAGAAGATGCAGCCGCTCCTCTCTACAACGCTCCACAGTCAACCCAGAAAGTCCCAGCACCCGAACCGATCAACCCCCGGTTCGGATCATGTGACCAAAGCTTTCATTTGAAGGGAGTCTTCCTCTCCACTTTTACTGCCTCAGCACTGGGATTACACCAAACACCTCCTAACCGATGTGTTAGTCATTTCAAAGACCATAATCCAGCTATTTGGAATTCCGCAGATTATTAGTAAAGGTCTGTTGGATGGTTTTTGTGTTTGTGAGGCATTTTGACACAACCTTTGTTTCGGCTGCTGCTTCATAAAAACATTGGGCGCCACCATACATCACCATACTCTATCTGTCAGTCTTGTAGCTGCTGGTGAGAAGACTGTGTTCTTCTGGTGGAACAACAATGGAGTTTGGACCTGATGTAGGCCAACTGAAGGAAAACACTGCAGCAAACATCAGACCTGCGTTTCCTGAATGTCATCTCTGCAGTTATGCTACATTACACGTGTTTTGGCTGCGGCTGAAGACGACGCCGCTGAACTACAGAGAAACTCGACATATCAGTCACAGAAGTGCTGCCACATGTGCTTTTCTGAAACTTCTCATTTTAGTGTTTCAGAAGGCGGAGCAGACTCCTTCAAGCATGGAGTCACGTCTGAGTCTGTGAGAAGCAAACAGAGACATCTGCAAGGAGGTTTGGCTTCCCCTTTTACAGTAAAACTCCTGAATCTCCTCCAAAGCTCTGGAGACGATGAAACTGCTGAGCTGTTGAGCAGATTATCAACAGTGTCCAGCGGCGTTTGATGAAAACTGCAGCATTACTGTTATAACTGCAGACGAGATCGATGGCTTCACTGTGAAAAGAGGGGATTTCCTTTCTTTATTTATTTCCAACATAAAAACAACAAAAGGGAAATGTACACATTTGCTGATAACTATCGTCAGTCAATCAGAGTCTTGATAAACATGTTATTAAACAAGCTGAAGCTTAAAGCCTGCTCCCTTATATTAACTGACAACAAAAATACAAACAACAACAAAATTCCAAACAATATATGGATATGTTAGCCAAAAAATAGGAAAAGAACACTAATCTTTGGAAGAAAAACTATAGAAATTATTGGTAACACTTTCTAAGTACCCTTTTAGCCTTTACCCTTTGTTAGGTAATGCCAAATTAATAATTAATAAACTATTAAATAAAGCGTTAACAGCCACTTTGATGAATGACTTTGCATTACTAAGTGTAGTATTTGATGCATTAAGTAGCATTTAATTAATGTTAATTACTTATCCGTACTTAATGCATTATAAAGCATTAATAACTTTTCATTGAGGAAGATGTTTATCTGTGATATTTCAAAATGATGCATTTCTTAGCAGAGGGTTTGATAGCAACTAATGACAAAAACTGATAAATAAATCAAAGTTTTTAGAACAGCAACAAACAGTTTGGATCTGATAGCAGAAGTTATGAGAAAGAAGCTGAGCTGCAATCTTCTGAGGAGCATTTGTGCTGCCAGCAGAACCCTGCGCCCCGCAAACGTGGGCTTAAATGTCAAAAATGTGACAATCGCTCCTTTTGTCAGAGGGATATTAGATCCAACAATGCTGCTTTTCTTCAGAAATGCTGCTTTTCTTTGTGCCATTTTAGCTCCAAAAGGGGAGAAATTGCAGTTTGGTGAAAGACTATTTTCTCTGCTGGTTTTGACTGTTCTTTGTTTGTTTATTTTTGGAAACAATGCAATTTTGATAAATGTCCTTCAGCATCAGAAAAGGGCTAAAAGAACAAGTTAAAATGTCATATTGAAAGTGCTAAAATCTTCAAATTTGATTCAGCAAAATCTGGTGAAAAACTTCAGAACGACATCAATTTAATTGTTCTTTTCTTATCAGAATGAACTGCAGCCCAAGAGACTTTCCTGAAAGTGTTCCAGATGTTCAGGTGAGTCATATTTCCTGTAAAGTGCACTGCAGAGTTCAGAGTTTTGAAGCTCTGCAGTTTTCTGTGAATCCCGCTCATTCTGTGTCCATTTACTCTCTGAAAACAAAGAGAGGAACGTTGTTCTCTTGCCTGTTTGCAGTGGGACTCTGACTTCAGCTGTAGAACAACCATCTTTCTGTGAGCGCCGTGGAAACGTGACCTGAAGCATCTGCTGAGCTCTGAGCTTGCTTGAACCAACAGGATGTTTCTGGAGGAGTTTCAATTATTGAGTTGGGAAAACTATTAAGCAACTTAAGTGTCTTCAGCTAATTAAATAATCTTTTAGTTTAATAGGTTGTTAAATTATTAATCACTTTAAAAAAACAATATTATAATAATAATGTATTATTTAGAATATTATAATAATATTCAAATAATGTATTATTTATTTGTTTAATTATCATTTATTACTTATGGCAGTTGGCTGTTTTAATGGTAACTTTCGCTGTGCAGAAGTGCTTCTTTGTTTTTCATCCTCTTTTGCACATATGTGTGCGTGTCTCCTAAATGCCACATATCTCAGAAAAGGGTCCAGCAGAGCGCAGCCTGGTTGCCATGGCAGCGGCTCGACAACAAGCATACACAGAAGTGAAGATTAAGATGTGTAGGCCGGAGCTGGCAGAGAGCTGCGCTGTGGCTAACGATGCTGCTTTCCAGTGCCAGGACATTCCTCCGTATTATTCCACAGAACTGCAGAAGGATCCTCGTAAGAGGAACAGAAAGACGGTCGCAGAGGACGCCACTGAGGCGCTGAGCCCACAGCTGTCCTGATGGATTCAGCTGCTGGGGTCGGAGGCATTTCCATCCTACTGAGACTTTATAAAACATTTGATCATTCATACAGCTTTTTCAAACGATCTGCAACCAGCAGGAGGATGTTCACTCCTCATCCAACGATACTTAAACCAGAAAAAGGAGTTGATTCTTCCAACAGAAAAAATACTCCTTGAAGTCCTAAAAGTAGGTCAGTTAATGCAGTTTTTGTTTTAACAACGTAACTATGGATCCATGTTTGCATTTGAAACTTTAACAGAGGCCGTGTGTACAAAGATTATTAAAGGAAAAAAAGCAAAGATGTTCAAGTCTCAGGCTCCGCGTCCTTAAAGTCCCACTCCGATCATCTTTTGATCATTTGTCAAATTGTTCCCTGTGGAATTTTCATTGTAACTATGATGTTTTTAGCCAAACTTCAAAAACCTGAGTCTTTTTCCAGGACACAGTTTCTGCAAAGCAGCAGGAGTTAATTAGAAATTCACCTGAGTTGTGAACTGGACTATTGGTGCGTAGCAACCCCGCCCCTCTTCCCCTCCCTGTTGCTGAGAGGAGATAGCTTGTGCCTGTCCAGGGTATTTTCTACATCATGAATTCAATCTTTTTCAAACAGCGTTTTCCCATCTGCTCCTGATCTTCAGCATTTTGAATAAAGAAACATTTAGAAATGACATTTTAAGCCTACTTTTCTTTATATCTGTCCTTCATCATCAGAAAAATGCTACAAGAATGTGTTAAAAACACAATTTTCTTCAGAGTGGGTCCTTATATTGCTCTTCATTCATCTTTAAACAGACCAAACATTTTTCTGCATTGACTTTTTTCCAACTTTTCATCATTCAGGACCATTTTTAAGAAGAATTCTCTTTTACAGAATTTTAACTTCAGGTGGAACGATGTTTCCAGTTAGTTCAGCGGCGTGAAGATGAAATCTAGCTGACCTATTGGTGAGGAAATTGGGATTTGAGACGCTGCAGGAATGAAACGCTGCAGAGAACGACACGCTCACGAGGTTTGTGGAAGTTTTTCCATCAATCTCTGAGGAACAGACATTCCTTCACTGTCTCATGCTGTCAATGAAACACCTTCACACTTTAATAAATCACAATTAAAGTCATCAAAAGAAGTTGATTTTACTTGTAAACTTTGAAAGTAGTTTCAATAGATCATCGGATGACGGTTTTATGGCTGTGAATCCACATTTAGGGGTGTTGCCTGTTTTTAAAACAGCTGCCTGACAAAAGCACGAACTGTTGGGGAGTAAAACATTCCTGGGAATGTCTAGGAATTTCTGGGAATTCCCACTTAGTCATACAAGCTCAGAAAGTCCAGGTTCATATAAGCTGGACGCCTACCATGGCAAGATTCAAGATCTATTTGTTGTCAAGTGTGACTTAAAAATATTGCACAGGAAGAAAAAGTTCATTTGTAAGAAACAATCATCACTCCGCCCCTGCGACAGACTGGCGACCGGTCCAAGGGTGTACCCTGCCTTCGCCCATGAGTAGCCGGGTTAGGCTCCGGCAACCCCGTAACCCCGAAAGGGATAAAGCGGCTTGGAAAATGAATGAATGAATGAATGAATCATCACTCCTTGTCCATGACTGAATTCATGCGCACTTTTGAGCTCACAAATACTTTTTTTTTTTTCCAGATTTTCTAAGATCAAGGACCCCATGACGACCTTTTGTGTGCTGCCTCAGCAGGACAAACTGTCAAAGCCCTTTTCTTTGTCATTTGTACACTTTTATATCAGAAAAAAGCAACTTTTTCATCAATTTATTTATAAATTTCCGTTTTTCTTTTCAGGCAATCTCAGGTGAAAACAGAGGCTGAATAAAAGAAAAGATGCATGAAAGGAGAAAAGTATTTGCATTGAAAACAGAGGAGGGCTTGAATACAAACTGAGGACCAAAAGGTGATTTTCTTTTGAGAACACTTGAAGAATAAAAACAGCTCTCTGCTTCCCCATTATGAAGTTTAGACTTCCACCTTCGGCCAACAGTTCATCTGCAGTTTGCACACCAGACTGCCTCTAAATTAAGAAACTTCAATTTATAGCCATGCCAAGTAGTCTATGGAATATTTTGCATTCTTGGTTCCTGTTTCAGCACACCGCAAATTGTCTCAGACACAATGGACCCTCTTTAAACTTCCACGGCTTGATAGTGAGCTGTAATTTTGCGGCTGATTTCTTGACTCTAAATAGCCAGGACCAGCAGCCGTTCCAAAGAGCAGTCCTGCAGCCCACAGCACCGCTATCATTGTTCTCGTAATCTGTCGAGCGGCCAGATAAAGTCAGGGTCGGGTCGGATGGAAAATCTCCACGTGATAAGGCCAGATGGACCAACACGCACTCACATTCCTCTTCTTTCTCTGTCATGCTTTATCAGATGGAGAACATGAAATCTTTTCATCTCGTGGGGCTCCAACGACGTCTGAGAGTGGAGGTCAGGCACAATTCACTTCACTGGGGAGCTGCAGTTAAGACGACAAGCCAACTTGACTCATAAGTTTATCTGTAGCAGCGGTCTTAAAAACCTGTTTCTGGATGTGTTTTAGCCTGAAGGGTTCATGGAAAATGAGACTCAGCTCTGTGGCACAGTGGTAGAGTGTCCGCCCTGGATGTGGGAGATTGTGGACTCAACTGGACTTAAAGTGGCTGGCCCTTTTGCATTGTTGGACTTGGGGGAAACACAAAATGGTTCTCCATGGTGTCTGTGACTGCAGACTACTGCCTTCCCCAGTAGTGGGAGGGTAAGGTGTGCAAAACGGGTCAAGCCTCTGGACACAGCTGGTGGTTTGACCATTAGTAATAATGTAACAGAGAAGACTGATCTAAAACCATCCAATCCCTTTTTTACTTTATTGTTAACATTAAATATGTATTTACACAAAAACAATTCAAGTCCTTTTCTGAGGGTTGAAGGGATTGTTCTTGTGGGACTTCCAGATGTCCTTCAATGACGAGCTCATCAGAATTCCTCCCTGGACCTTTGACTGTATACAAGAACTGGACTGAGTGACCCCTCCTCCCTGGCGTTTCAAACAGGAAGTGCCTGTTGCTTTGTCCTGTTACATCCAGAACAAAACAAAGGCTTTCACGAACAGAACATCAGAGCAGCAAAGAAACACAGTGGTGGTAGTGTGATGGTTTGGCATTTCAGGGACTGACACAGACCAGTTTAATAAACCATGAATTTATTGTTCTTCCACAAAGTCCACAGTGAGACTGCTCATACCATGACAGCAAAATATTTTTGAAAACAAGGCTAGTCTCTGGCACGGCATAGTGGCGTAGTGGTTAGCCCTCCCCCACCTCACAGCAAGAAGGTTTGAATCCCAGCTGGGACCTTTCGTATGCATGTCCTCTCCATGCGTGTGTGGGTTTTCTCTGCCTTCACCCGAGAGTTGCTGGGATAGACTCCAGCAACCCCTCAAAAGGGTTTCAGTGGTTTCTGAAGATGAATGAATGGGTCTGGTCCAAATCTATTGCAATGCTGTGTCATGACCTTCAATGGCTTCTGTTGGATTACAATTCAACAATGAAAAGTGGACATTTCCTTTTCTCCTGACAGTTTTTCGTATAAATCTCATAACAAACCAACAGGTTTGAAGTTGGGTTTTACAAATACTGTTGTTGTTGTTTTTTTACTTTCTTTTTCTACAGAGGTTACTGTTGCATTTATGCATGTGAGTTTGATCTCAATGCATGACAGACATGAAAAGAAAAAGGTGTGAAAAATGTCCTGCCTTTGTGTTGTGGTGATCTTTGCTCTTGGTGTGACAGAAAACGGTTTTAGCGAGCAGCTTCGTAGCGAAGACGCGTTCTTCTTGTGCTTGTGGACAAAGGCCAGCGCAGCTCTGACTGTGTCGGCATTGTTCACACAACAGTCGATTATGCTGTAATCCCCGTGTCTTCTGTCTCTCATTCTCTGTGATAAGCAGAGGCTTAACAAACAAGAGAGATGGGACTTGGAAGTTTAATGAAGTATGCATGAAGATATGAGGGAAGCTCGGTTCTGCATTGGTGAGATTAACATCTTGTCATGAACCTGAACACCCACAGTAGTGTGGGAATTGGACAATACAGAAACAGAATGCTCTTTTGGCTTAACTCTTCTAACCAAAAAGAGAGTCTTCCATTTAGGAATCTTCAACCTTCAAGGTCGATTTCTGATCAGAAATTCTTTGAAGATGGAGGCGAACCAGCAAAGCCTTTAGAAGTTTACCCCTGATTTCCTGAAACCTGCTGTCAGCAGAGGTGTGGGGGTGTGCAAAAATTCACCTCTCAGAACTGGAAGGCACGTGGTTGAAATGAGCGCAGTCACATTTCAACACGCTTTCAAATGTTAAAGTGAGAGGCACTATGTTTATTCTCTTCAGATGCTTTCAGAGTGCTTTAACTTTTAGGAGGGGTTAGAAAAAATATAAGTCCAGGCCTCCTGAGCCTTATATTTATCCTTATTTTTATCGAGATGATAATAAAAAAGATCCTCTAGTTGCTTCAAGCTAACCTCACCATCACTGTCAATCACAGGTACAGACCACACCTCCCTTAGTCCTGCCCCTTTTTTGCATCTTTCAAATCTGTCCTGTTGTGTTACTTTTTAAATACACGTAATTATTAGTGCAAACGATTTGTACAGATCTGTGAGATATCATGTGTTTTCATGTTTGCGTTAGTGTTAGCTTTATTTCTAGGTTTAACTAGAAGTGTGTGAAGAGTCCATAAAAAGCAAAGTTCTTTATTTACTGAAATGGAACAAAGAAACCTTAGATAAGAACCTTAAAATATTTCCATGTTTTTATACCACCAGTGTTTTCAAGTTCAGGAAAGCTCTTTAAACTCCAGGATTTTTTAGGGAAAAAACTGAAAACTGTCTGCATGTAGGCGTAGTTTTACTCAGATTCCACTCTGAGCCAATCAGTTCAGCATCCTTCTTCCCTCTTACAGCCACATAAACACAAAATAAATGACTTTTCCATTGTCTCCCAGTGTTTACCACGTGGTCTTGGTTCAACTCCCTGCTCTTATCAGTGTTGGGTCATGTTGGTATTTCCTGCAAGCAACAAGAGCAGAAGGTGGCGCAGGATGAGCGCCGCTTCCTGTGCTGGCACACCCAGCGTGTACCAAGGCGCTCCGTGCATTCTGCTCAGCAATTGGAGGAAGTGCTCCACACGGCGGGCTGAGCTGCAGCCACTAAGTACACGTTTTACGTGACTCTGAGATCAAAGTCGACTGCAGGATAAATGCTTTAGATTATCCTAATTATTGGTTTATCTTAATATGCCAACATGAATTATGCTTTTGGAACATAATCTGTGTGTCATTAACATACGGTGCTGTCTGCTGCAGAAACTTCATCTCCTCCTTGCTATAGGAGGCACGGAGAAGAAACGGATCTCACTGAGGAGATCTGCAGGTGTTTGCTCAAACACATGAGATCCTGTGTAAGCAAAACCTTCAAACGCTCGTGCAGTGAGTTTCAAAGAAGGCCACCATCAATGAACTCTTTCTGTGGGAGGATTTGGAGCTTGGCCAGTAAAATGTTGCTTACAGTTAAAGTTTCAGTAAACACTCAGCTGTATGTTAGTTTTACAAGTTTCTTGTGAAAAATCCAAAGTCATACCAGCTTTCTTCGGCCGCACAGAGGAACATTTATCATGGAGAGCTACCTTTTTTTTAGGATTGATATTTAATGTCTTATGGCAGCACTAAAAGGAGCCAAAGCTTCAGCGTTGACATTCTTTTAACTACAGTAACTCTACAACCATTTACACAATTAGAAGTATCACACAATCAAACCAGCTGATGCTGTCGCGTAGGAAGATGACTAACTTTAAGAGTATCGGCAGCAAAGCTTCTTTCTCAGCATCAGAATCGTGAAAAAGAGTGACGGTCGGCATCCGCAGCACTAATGATGCTGTTATATGGTGTCCTTATGCCACACTCTAGTCAACTGTGTCTAACCTACTCCACCCTTACTCACTCTACATGATGTAGAAGTGATCACTATGACCTGTTGCCTGCAGCATGCCCATAGAAAAAATGTGCATGAATATTTTCTCTCTGTGTTCACTAAGTGGTCTACGATCCTAATATTTCCGGGGGGGGCGTGACCCTGACCCGTACAGAGTTGACCGTTTCCCACCTGCAGGCAGCCTGAATCCACCCGTAAGGGGAGTTTGGACTGAGGTTTTAAACCGTAAACCGTTTTCATTGTTTTAACACATTACATGCATTCATCTCTTCAGTTTGGTTGAAAGGGTTTCATCATTTCTCACTGTGTAGGATATGTGAAATAATGCAGTCCGTAATTTAAAAATGTGTAATGGAAGTGTAAAAAAAAGGGTTTGTGAATGTTTGTCTTTCAGCAGTGATGCTCCTCAGTCAGCTTAGAAAATCAACCCTTATTTCATCTCTTGACGCATAAAATTATCTGATTTACTGCACGTTTTGAGCAAATAATCCATGGAAACTTGGAATCTGCTGGAGTTGTGTAGCTGCATCCTTTGCCAAATTAAGAAGAAATGCAGAGCAGTCCCTTCCCCTTTTGCTGAAATTACCAGCTTCCTTAATTCTGGGTCTGGTAATGGACAGGAGCATTATCTCCAAGATGGTTTTGCTGAACCACAGACGTAGTTACAGGAATGGAAACCACGGCAGAACCCCAAAGGCGTCTTACAGCCACAGCTGGATCTCCTTCTTGGGGAAAACCGCCGAGTCCCTTGATGTCGGACCTCATGGCCCCACGCAGAGACACAATACAGAGGAAAAACGATACAGATCTTTTTCTTGAAGTGTGATTCAGAGCAAACATTTCTGAATTTCATCATCTTTGAAGACACAGGAAGTTGTCTGTCAAACAGAAAATGGAGTCACATGCTGCAGGTTTTTCTTCATGTCTTTTTGCCTTCCAAAAATAAAGTCTTGGCACAGTTTTGCTCACCTATTCAACCTCTGCCTGAGGACAATAGCACTAACAGTGTTGTGACACTAGAGATTGGGACCTTCAGTGATTTACCATAAACCTGGCCTTTCCTAAACAGTATCTGATTAATGCTGGAAGAAAAGTGGTGGGAGAAGATTAATGAGGGCTGTTAGAGCACAAAGAAAAATAAAACAGCTCACTGCGATGAACCACTAATGGTAATGGTGTGTGTGTGTGTGTGTGTGTGTGTGTGTGTGTGTGTGTGTGTGTG
>BSAI01000106.1:17624916-17688412 GCA_036245035.1 Adrianichthys oophorus | reverse complement strand
GTGTGTGTGTGTGTGTGTGTGTGTGTGTGTGTGTGTGTGTGTGTGTGTGTGCACCTGCTAACACATTCTTTAACATGTCATGTGGAAGTCAGACTAAGGATTTGTGGTAAAGTGTGTCCACCAAGCTTCAAAGAGAGCTGTCTTTACCGTATCTGCTCTGATTCGCAACACTGGTTTCACGCTGGTTGGAGGACGACTTCATAAAAAAAAAAGCTAATTGGAGAAAATATAAATGAAGTAAAAAAAAAAATTACACATAAAGCTGCTACAGGAATGGGGGCTCCAATCAAAATATATGGAAACATTTGAATGAGAGTGATTTAATGACCCACTTTGATTAAAAAAAAGTGTGTTTTTGACATGTATTGAAGCACATTTCTGATGATAGAAGACATATAGAAAGACAATTTAGCTTAAAACTACATTTCTCAGTGTTTCCTGATTCAAATCGTTGTGAATCAGGAGCAGATGAAAAAAATGCTGTTGGAAAAAGATCATATTTATGATGCAGAAATTCTGATGCATCCATTTGTAGGCGACTTAATCCATGCATGTCTTTGTTTTCCACGTCTGAGCTGAATCTGGCCCCAAACTGTACGGCTGGATAGTTCTGATATTGCTCGTCATTTTTGTTGCACCAACAATGTTAGCTTGGGGTTGTGAGCAGCCTTAAGCTAGCAGGAGAACACGTAAACACAGTGCTCTCAGCAACAAGGAGAGGAAGAGGGGCGGGGTTGCTACACACCAACAGTCCCTCCCACATATCAAAAGTGAGTTTTAATGAAGTTCTGTTGCCCTACAGAAACTATGAACTAGAAAACGACACCGATTTTGGCTAAAAACGGTATAATCCTACATAAATAACCACTGGGAACGCTTTAAAAATAGATCAGAAGATGATTGAAGTGGGACTTTTAAACCCATTAAGGCCTGAATTTATATTCACCTTTAAAAAAAGTTTTATGTTTTTGCTTTTAAGTAGATGCCACATTTGGGTCATTTTAGAGCAGAAGTGGTTTGTCGCAAATTTGTGTCAACAGGCATTGACAGATTAACAATATTTATTGTACCGTAAAATGAATTTTTGTGACTTTGCTGGATTTGGAAAAAAAACATTTGTAAAATGTATTTTTAATAAATATCAAACTACCATTACTTTAATATATTAATCATTTTAAGGACCAAACGTCATTACACTGTATGTAGATGATTAATGTGAGCTGAACAAGTGGACCGGGTTTGCTGGTTCTGTTTATAGAACACATTAGAAACGCATCCTTCTGATAAAACTGTGGTTCTAGTTCTGATGGATGGACGGATGGATGGACGGACGGACAGACGGATGGACAGACAGATGGACTCTTGAGGAAACCTTGCATCCTTTGAAGTTGTGCAGCTGAACGGCTCTGGAGATTTACAGAACCTGACATACCTAATTATGGCAGCAGCTGCTTGACTGGATCAGATCTGCTCTGTTTGGTTGTGAAACCCCCCCTTCATACCTTCAGGTCTAAGCCTCTTACTGGTTCTGCAACACTTCTTTTACAGACAGAGACACCAGGCTGCTTTCCATAGTTAGTCTCGTGAAGCTGCGGTTCATGTTCAGTAAAAACACAGAAACTAGTTTGTTTTCTAGAAGATGAAGTAAGTTTGTTGTGGTCAGAAGATTTTTTTACTTCATGAGAGATAAAAGAAGCTATATAAGTAAACGACTTTTAATTCTCTTATTTTGAAAAGAAATAAAGAGGTTTTGTGCTCACAGTGAAAGCTGATGCACGTCCTGAAGAAAACTCACCGTACACAGATAAAAAAGGTGAAACATTCCTTGAAATCCAGACTTACCGTAGTTAAAGTTGCACCACACATCAGTCTAGTTGTGTAATTGACAGTGTGTGTGTTGTTGAAACTTTTCTTCAAAGTCATGTGCCGTCACATATCAAGAGTTCTGGGATCTGCCTTTTTTAGAAACAGGACCCCCTCCTTCACACCTGATTTTTCTCATGTTTGTTGTAGCTCAGGTAGGAATGTTTCCATCAATCCTTCTTTACACAGGAAAGTGCAGAGCTTTTAAGCATTAACTTCATGTGATGAAAAACGTCAACCCGTATATGGTCTAAGTCAAAATGAGGTCAGAACAGCTTCAGTCATGAGGTATGAGGTACCAGCTTTCTTTGAAAACACCCAAATGAGTGTTCAGTTCTGTAGGATGGATTAAAATACTTTACAGTCAAGACAACATATTTACATCTACAAAATGTGGTAAAATTGTTAAGAAAAAAGGCTTATTTCACAAAAACACTCCAAAGGCAGTGAATGAATGCAAACATCTCTTTTTAGATGCAGAGCTGAGGACTGCCGAGCTTCAAAATAAACTAACAAAGTCTTCGTCTATTTAAAAATGTTCTCCTCATTGTTACTCACTTCACACTGTGGTGGAAAATTCTGAGATGAGAAAGGACAACACTTAAAAGCTTCGTTCAGAAGGTTTATTACATTAAAAGTAAAAAACCACGTGCTGCAGTGCTGCATGTGTTTTCTGCAGAAGCAGGATTCAGCCTGTCTGTGTGAAACTGTAAGTCCAGAAGTTTTTTCTCAGGAGGTTTTGTTTGCCGTTTTCCTCTGTGAGCGGTTGATGGGAATGTGGTGCACCTGAATGTGAGCGTTTAGCTACTCAGGAAGTTTATCTGCCGCCTGTTTATCACTGTTAGTGCAATAAAAAAAAATCATTATTCAACAGTACTTTGGGGAACTCGTGCAGGAGAGGAAGTTGGAAGTAACAAGGTCACATGAAGTTAGTCCAGAAAAAGCTCATGTTTGGACAAACTCTATGTGAGTTTTCCTGTGGAACTGAAGCTGTAAAGTTCCATGTTTTTATGAAGGAGGCGGGCTTGGACGTATGCGGCCAGAGCAGGATGTTGTGACCCTCACGTGCGCTGAGGTCAGTGGGGAAAGGTTGTTTCGGGCTCACGGTGCTGCCGGGTCTCCACCTTGTGGCTCGGTTCCCACTTTGCAGTGATGAGCGGGCTCAAACACAGACATAAACACAACCGTCCACACCCACTGAGCCAAAGCCAGGAGTAAAGCAGAGGTTAGTGGAGTGGGACAAATGTTCAGATTAAGCCATGGCGCTTTGCTGAACCAGCCGTTCCGCTTTAAAGAAAGACCCGTCTGAGGGGAAAGGAGCAGCCAAAATACCAGCCACTGTTGGGTGAAGCTCAGCCAGCCTGGAGGTAAAGGAAGCAGGCGGCCCTAAGAGAGGAGTTATGAGCTCCAGGGTCACAGGGTCGGAAATGAAGCCTGACATCACAGCTCGAGCACGCAGAGGCAAAAACAGGCGTCTGCCCGGCAATAGAGGGGTAATTTATGTGTGTTTGAGCAGACTTAACCTCTTAATGTCTTCAATAAAAGCATCTTTTTGTGTCTTTTCTGGTGAAGTGGCGTCTCCTAGAATGAGGTGGAAATGGTCCTTTTCCCCTGGACACGGACACGTCTACTTCAGATCTAAATCATGGCTATTGTAAGGTTTACAGCTATAGATGTGCATTATCCTTCCAATTGGCATGGATTCACAGAGTTGCACTTCACCGTTTAGATCTCCAGCACACCACTTTCTCACTGCTAACTGCGTTACTGTCCCATCATGCCTTGTGTGTTGTAAACAAGCACTCTTCTCGAAGAGGGTTAGTGTTAACTAAATGGGGTAATTAACCCTTAAAGGCTGGACGTGTTGCCGGCGACAGCTAAATGACACGCGCTCTTCAGTCTACCGTGACTCTTGAACTGTTTATGTGATCAACGGGAATCCGAAGATTTTGACATGGAAGAATGTTGCATAACGGCACAACAGAATCAACTGATTTACAACGACTGCGTAACTGTAGAGTGTTGCATATCAAGGCTGTTTTTCTCTGCTTTAGAATCTGCTCAAATTACATTTAACGCGTAAACAGTTGAAGAGTTATGGTAGTCGAAAGAGTGGGAATACTGGAGCTAAAGCTACGGTATTACAGGATTAATAACCGAAGGACTATTTTAGAATAGTTTAGATGGTGCATTACCTTGTGCATCCAAGGGTAAGCACACTTCCCATCATCCATCTGTTTACATGCTTTCCCGCTAGCTCACAGCCCCTCATAACCCCCAATCACAAAAATGTGGAGCAACAACAGAGCAAACCATCTGTACAGTTCTGAGTCAGATTCCAGCTCAGACGAGACAGACATTGGACTAAGTCTGCAAGTGGACGCATCAGAATGCGGGGAGCAGGGAGCTTGTGGGGTATTTTCTTCAGAAATACAGTCTTTTACTAACGTTTTCTCTTCTCCTGATTCACAACAGTAAAGAAATAGTCAGAAATGCAATTTGAAGCAGAATTTTCTTTATACATATATGTCCTCCATCATCAGAAAAATGCCACAAGAACATGTTAAAAACCATAAAGAACAGAGTGGGTCTGCACTAAAGGATGATCAAATGGTAAAAACTGGATCACTTTAGGTGAAAATGACTGTTCAAGGTTGTTTGTGTTTTAGCAAAGGGTACTGCACCCTGTTTCTGTTGTTGTGTTGTTATTTTAGGTGATTTTTGTGAGTTTAAAATGTCACAAGTTGTTTTTTTTTTGCAGGTTGTTAAAAAACGACAGAGTGCTGGTTTGATTCCGCTGGCTGAATGTTCTGTTCATACATGAAGTTAAATGTTAGATTGTTGTTTTACAGCAAACTTCTGAGACGTTTTAACAAAATAAAAGTAATTGTCAATAATTTTAGATCTAGTAAATGCATTAAAAACTACAATAATAGATTTAAAAAAGATCCACAGAATATAAAACTGCTAGTAAATGTGTAGAGACTACCTTTCAGAACACTAATGGAGGAGCTGTAATAGAGAAAGAAAAATAAGAGCAGATGTTTTACTCTTCATCTTCGGTGGGTTCTGCAGAAGAAGCTGGGAGAACTTCTCCTTCTTCAGGCGGGAACGCTTTTAGAACATGTTATTTCAAGTCCCGCTCTGCTGACTTTGAGCCATTTAATGACATAGTAGTGAGGCGCATGAGCGTGACTGAGGAGGAGGCAAGAAGACGGCGTCCGGCCCCTCTGAGGATTTCCTGTTGGATGACAAGTGCTCGCTCTGTGACTCACGCTGGGCCAGTCCTGCCCGCGCGCGCGCCTCCCTCCCTCCCTCCGTCCCGCCCGCGGTGTTTACTCTGCAGGAGCAGCCGCTCGGAGGAGCAGCAGGCGGACCGGACCGACCCGAACCCGGCTCCGACTCGCGCGCGGCACCGCCACAGCGTGGCTGAGTTCATGAGAAGGCGGAAAAGAGCGCCGACCAAATGGAGATCCTTCAGCTTTCCGCTTTTTGGTGGGGGACGGTTCTGGCCGGCAGTTATCTGCTCCCGCAGGCGGGTGAGTTCGCTCCGGACGAACTTTAAGACCCAAACGTGTTAGAGCAACTCTTTAGAGCTTCGAACGGAACCAGGAACGTGTTAAGAAGTTTGAAAAAGTTTCGGCTGTACTTCCTCTCCGCAGTTCTCACCTGTGGCTCCGCTTCTACTTTATTCTCTTTTACTTTTGGTGACAGGTCTGCCCCCCCTCCGGGAGCTTTATTTTCATCTGTCTGTCCTTTATTCTGAAATTCTTACTTTTGGTGATGTCTCTGACACACACACACACACACACACCAGCTTTTATTTTTTCCTGTCTTTTATTGTGAAATTCTTTCTTTTGGTGACGGGTCTGACCCCCCCAGCTTTTATTTTCATTTGACTTTTATTGTGAAATTCTTACTTTTGGTGACAGTCCCAGAGCTTTTACCTTCATCCGTCTGTTTCAGTCTCATCGGCACCAAGGGACTTTGCCCCCCTCCCCTCTACAATTACACCTAGCCCTAGGTGACAATTACCAGCATGCATCCCCTCCACAGCCCGCCCCCCCATCCTTAAATGTTAACCTCTGTAAGAACAGCTCCTCTAATGACACAGTTACTCCCCCCCATAACTTCCACTGCTGCTTTCTGAATGACCTGGCTTCAGTCTGCGCTTTGGGCAGCCATCTTTTTGTAATTTTATTTTATTTGTGTGGGAGTCTGTTTTTCGGAGACAGGCACCGAAGGCGGCGATTTGGTAATTTCCTGAGAGCTTTGTGTCAAAATATGTGACCCCCCCCATCTCTCAGCAGAAACAGGATGCCGTTAGCGTTTAGATTTGCAGAGCGTGTTTACTGTGGGGAGGGGGCCACGGTGGGCTCTGGAACCACGGTGGGTCACTTTTTGGTCCATGGACTGTAAATGAGAACTGGACCAAGTGGCCCCGCCCCCTGGAGTTCCAAACAGGAAGTTCCCACAGGAATGCTCTGCTACCTTTTTTCTCAGCATTTTCTTGCTAATCCCCATTTTTTAAAATATTTTTTCTGTCGTTCAAGCTATTCGTTATAATCTGACCAATCAGATGCCTCAGTAAAATAGGTGGAGCCAGCTGGACCCCATGTTAAACATTTTAAACATTTGATTGACAGATTTCGTGTCCCACCCCGGCAAAACTATGCAAAAAAAACCGTACAAATACCAGTGTCTGTATATTTACATATACCAATATAAACCAATAATATATTGGTCTGTATAAAAAAATGAATTGAACTGAAAAATGTGACTTAGACTCTGAAAAAAAACGTACGTGTGTTACAATTATGTATACAGTTATGACCATAACATGTGAAAAACTTCAAACATTGTTTGTAACAAACCATTTCTGAAGAATAGCTCCTCTTCACGTCAGTCTTACCTGTAAAAACTTTGTCCCAGGTTTGTTTTAGCTCTGTACTCAGAACTGTTGCGTTATTTTATACTCGTAAAAACAAAACCCAACAAACTCAACAGACCTGAAACTATTCAAAGATGTTTTTGTTTGTTTGACTGCCATTGTTGGAAACAGAAAAATAATCACAAGCTTGTAAAACATAGAGGTGCCCCCCCCGTGCTGCTCTTCTACGCTGTAAAATACAGGCCACAGGTTTGGCCCCACCCCGTATGCAGGCTCGGCTCTGACAGCGTGATTCATGGGCCGGCTTAGGAGCACAGACTGCTGTGAAGGCCTCAGAGGAGGAAGATCCTCGCTCCTGATTGTCTGCTCTTGTGGAAAACTCCTGTCGCTTTAAATCAAAGACTTTTAGCTGACACACGTTTGCTGTGACTGCTTCCCTTTGATTTTACAGAAGGAAACGGTGCCTCACGACCTCTGCTGATAACTAGTACGATGCTTAAGGTTAAGTGTGATTAATAATAAACTTTAGTCACATCATGTTTGTTGAGGTTTTCAAACATTTAGATTCACACTTCTCTTTTTCTTTTTGTTCTCAGCAGTTGCTCTGACCTTGAAAATACCGCATTATGTACATTTCTAAGAGAAGTGAAAGTAACGACCTTTAGAGATAGAGGTAACAAATTGATTGATGCAGTAAAGGGAAAGGAATGAGTTTTTATAATGACATTTTAAATCAATCAAGTAAACAGGATATAGTTAAAGAAGCTTTATTGAATAAACCAGTCATGTTTTAAGGTCATTTAAATATAATATTCATCATTTTGAACATTTTGTATGTATTATTTAAAAAGGATTTTTGTGCTTGAAACCTACACAAAAGCAATATGGGTTAATGTGGAAGATTTTAGATTAAAAACTAGACGTGGAATAAAAATTTCAAAAGCATATGTGCATTAATGAATGCATTATTGCATTTAAAAAAAATCAAATTTACAAATTAAAGTTCAAAATAACAATCAAAGGATATTGAGCAATTTTGTTCTGTCTTTGAGTCAGGAAATGTCATTTTCTTCTTCTCCAGCTAACAAAATAAAAAAAAAAGAGAAAGCCACACCCACCAAAAGGGAAACCACGCCCACCAAGTTAAGCCCCACCTTCTTTTTAATGGTGTGACACAAAAAGTAATGGATTTTAAATTTTTATTTGTCTTCACAAATTCTATTGATTTGTTTTTTGTTGGTGCAAGTTTTGTGTTTAGTCCCTAAATGTGGTACTCATATGAATTTACATTTGAAAAAAATGACATGACCTTTAATTGCAAAATCCGTTTTGATTTTTTCCAAGTGTTTAAAGTTGCTTCCTTTGCCCTTTACATCTCATTCCATGAATGATCACATGGGACTTTGAACTTTCAATGAGAAAACATCTATATTTTAATCAAATTAGCCTAAAGTAAACAGATTATTTTCTTGATTATCTATCATTCCTCATTTAATTAACATTTGGACTTTTTATGTTTATCCCCTTTATGAATTTATTACAACGTGTTTCATCCTGATGATTTTTGGATCAGATGAATGTGTTGGAGTCTGATTTAAGAAATGAAAAGCATTTATTTAAATTAGCCTTACCTTTTTGTAGTAATTTATTACCGGAATTTTTATTAACAGATGATTAGGATAAATATCCGAGCTTCAGTTTAAGGTTAGTTATTTACTTCAGGAGCGTCTCTGTTGTGCAGGCTGTCCTAAAGGCTGAAGCCTTGCGTCGTTCCTCAGTTTTTGAAGTTTGGCGCCTTCGTAGATGGAGGTGCAGATGTCTAAGGATGACACGCACACACACACAAAAGAAAAGCATTTGTGTTTGCTTCGTTTGTTGTTTCTGCCCGTCTGGCAGTTGTCTCCTCTGGTGATTATCGAACCCGCAGGCGCTCATCACACAATCCAGTCTGTCTGTGTGATACGGCTGTGCCTGCTGGCAAAGTCAAGTCTGAACAAGCCCAAAGCAGGACTTCAGAGGAAAAATGTGTCCAGCCCTCGCAGTTGGAATAACTCACATTTTCTTGTGGTTCTTTTAAATACTTGCCTCTGTTTCGAAGTAAATTCCTGTCCTGATAGACTTTTACTTGTTTAAGGATACAGACTTTTTTATGGTGTTTAACTTTATGAAGAATCTGGAGCGAGCTTCATGCTCTGATCTAGTGTGAACTCCTCTCACCATTGATCTTTTTCTCTTTCATTCCAGAGAGCTATTTTTTAACCAAACTAAGGGCTCTGTGCAAGTTTTGTGACCTGGAGACCACCAAGTGTATGGGAGAGGGAATGTGTGAGGTGGAATGTGACAAGACGGCCATCTGCGAACATGACAACGACGTGTGCGTCACTATTTGGTAAGTGGTCAGTAGTAGTAATCATATTTATTTGGTCACCTGGGGGTGACAGACAGGTCTGTGTAACTTTTAAAAGAATGAGCAAAAGTACATTTTTGGGTTTCCTTTGCAACTGAAGTTCTTTGTTAACCACGCCCACATTCGTTAGCTTGAGCCAAAAATTGATCGCAGTATTCCAGTAAGAAAAAGTGCAAACAAAAGATGACCACACTTCGGTTGGCAAAATATTGGCTTCGGTTGTAGACTTAACCTGTTGGCGTGTGTGAAATTTTTTTGTAAATCGTTTAAACAAGTTCTTTTTTTTCACGTGTTTTGGTTTCATTGCCAGATGTGAAACGGTATTTTTTTGAAACTACATTAGAGATATTTTTTGACGGTTTCTCCTGCTATGATGTCATCTTTTTATTTTTGGGGGGTGGGGGTGGGGGGTCCCACAATGCCCAAAATTCATTTTCACAGAGTACTAGTTGCATGCAGATTTTGGTGACTTTTTGAGCCTGTGGAGGGGTAACTTTTTTGCTTATAGGTGCAGTAATTGGGAAAACAGTCTGGTCCTTCAGTCCAGGACTGCTGCAGGACAGAATTCTAAAAGCTTAACATTTTCATCAGCTCTTCAGGCAGCAGGAGGCGTAAGCCTGGCCCATGAGTGGAGGTTAGCAGACGTGTAACATGAAGAGTTGCATCTCTTTAGCTTAACGTCACATAACAAACACTGAAAAGGCTTTGTTGTCATGTTAAACTTAAAGCGGTGCGTTCTTTTTCTTAGGAGGAGGAAAGATGACAACGTTACTTTGGAGACGTTGTGCCATAACCCCATGCACAAACTCTACGGCCTGACTCTGCACGATTACAAAAACAGTCGATGCGAGATGAAAGCGATTTCCGGCATGAACTCTGAGTTTTTCATCTGTTCCTGCTCCTCGGTGGAGGAGTGCAACATGGAGGTCTTTTTTCCCTCAAGTGAGTTTTTTTGACAGCTTTTTGTTGTTGTTTTTGTTCTTCTGGCCGAGGCAGAAAAACTGTGGTGTCCTTCTACAAAACTGAGAATCCCTTTTAGTTTATGCAAGCACGTTGACCCCAAATTTAGCATTTCATGTGACTATTTGGGAAAGCAGTTCTATTTCCCCAAACCAGCATTTTTGTAAATTCTCTTTAGGTTCCAAATAGGAATTTGTCTGAGCTGTTTAAACCAGCTCCCTGCTGTGGATGCAAACAAACTCTACGAGAAACAATAAAGCTGAAGCTGTAAATGCACAAGCAAAGCCTTCTTTAGCTCAGAAGTCTGGAAACCATTTTCCTGAACAATCATCATCTCTTTCACAATAAGATGAGTTCAACTACTACACTACTAAAGAGAAAAACTCTGACTGGATCTACTCTAATTCACACAGCAAACCCAAAACAGCTGTTCAGTGGGGCATTTCTGATATGACTTGACCACTTCCTCTCAGCTCTGACGTCACGTGTGAATGCTAACATGTGTGCTCTGCGACGCTGTCCAGATACATGATGGCAAACAGATTTTGGAGACACTGCCTTGTAGACTCCAGTTACAATATTGTCCCTGGAATGGGTTGTATTTTGACTACAGCATCCCGGCAATAATAACACTGGAGTACATTTCCGAGACCTGCCTCTGCACACGCTGCCAAATTGAATGCGCCTGTGGTGTGCAGACCACGTCATGGAAACGCAGACTCACAGATGTCTTTGCAGCTTCACAGTGAACCTGAAAAATGGATATTTAAGGCAGCAAAACCAGCACGTTCGAGTCATAAGTTTATCATTTTAAAAATAGCTTTTTCTTTTTGTTTATGTGGGAAAACAAAACTCTTTCAGGTAAAAATCTTTGAACTTTTACTAATGAAAAATATTTGACCAAAAACTGCTAAAAAGGACAACAATTTCACTACACAAACAAACCAAGTGGAGCGAAATGCAGCAGCGCATTATATCAACTGTTATCATTTGTAATCAGCTCACAACAAATTGAGCAAAATGCTTTTGTCCTAAAAATAGAACTGAAAGTTAGTCTTTCTTTGTTTTGTTTTTGACAGAAGAAAGTTAGCAAACACTGTGCTTGGAGGGTTGGTGTCTTTGTTTCTGATAGAACAAGTTCCAACACGTTCATGTTAGCAGACACCCTGATGAGTTACTCCCTTAGATTTCACTTATTCACAGGTTCAGTAAGAGAAAAAGGGTGGTGGTGGTGGTGGTGGGTCTTCTACGTCTTACTTTGTAGTAAACTAGTGATGAAAACCTGGTGTTTTACAACAGAAAATAGTTCCATGCTTTTCATGCCACTTGTTTTTTTGTTTGTGATGGTTGTTCTGCACATTTGTGAAAAAAAATGTAGACAATGTCAGTAAATCTTGTCTGTGCCGTGTCTCCTGTACAGAATGTGTTCAGTTTGATAAATGTATATAAAAATCTTCTATCGCGAGCAAATCAGATTACATAAAATTATACAACATTTAACGTTAATAAAGTAGTAACCACTACAAAACCTTCAAAACTACAATTATTAGTGCTGTCATGTGATTCATTTTCTTTGTGAGATTAATTAATCTTGGCCTGTAATTAATGAATCTAATTAATCGTATTTTTGTATAAATTTGTAAGATTATGTCGCAGTAAAGATCAAAATAAAACTAAAAAGTGGCTTTATGAAGGTTTTATTTTATTATAACACGCTTCCAACTTTACTTTTACAACACCAAGGTTTTTTTTTTTTCAATTTCGAACATTTAAAAAATATATATAAATCAGGTTCAGAGTATACTAAAATAAAAATATAAAATAAAAAACAATAGGAACACTTCTGAGTTATCAAAAATATTGACAACAAACTTTTTATTAATATCATATTTCATATGTTGAAAAACTTTATTCCACAGTTTATCACAACAATGATTTTATAGTGTCCTTTAACCTGTTTGATGAATTTGATCATTTTGAATACTGAGCTGAAGCAGAAAAGAAAGAGAGAAGAGAAGGAGGAAATGAGATACGAGGACGTGAAACATCAGGAGATTGAACTAATTAGACTTCTTTTTTTAAGAACAAATTTTAGCTTCATCATCTGAACAAAAACATGCAGGAAGAGGCAAACTTTCCCTCAGAAATGGTGCTTTGTTTATTTTCTCTTGACGATCGCTTTCTTGAGGGAGGAAATAGCGAGAGAGATGAGCGCACGCGCTGGAACTGTTACCATGACAACGCAACACACCGCTTTTAAATAGTCTGCTTTTTGTGAAAAGCAATTTAAAATTAAAAATACAACAGGAGTGAAGGTCTTATGATTTATTCAATGTTTCTTTTTTTTCGTAAATGACAATGGTACGAGCGGGGTAATGTTCTTCCAGAGGGGATTTCAGACATAAACGGACGCCACGGAAGCAAGATGTGTTAAAAAGAAATGGGTTAAAATGTTTAAAACTCAATAATTTGACAGCCGCACAATTATGTCCACATGAAATAAACTGCATCCACTGCACCATTGGGAATGAGGAATGATTTTGTTTCCTTAAAAACCCACTCTGTGTGCATCTTAATACATTACTTCCACAAATGTTGAGATAAAAACCTTCATAATGAACTCGGACAAAATTAATCAAATCTCAATTTTGACTCAAATCTTATAAGGCCAATATTAGTCAATTTGCTATGTGATACTACGCAGGCTCTAATGCAATTATTAAAACAAAATGATCTTTTTAAATCCTAAAGACAGAAGTTTAAATTATGCAATGAACCTTTACCTGTGCAGTAAAAATGAAAACTCAAAAAAGTCCTGTTTTTCCTGGTCTACGGCCTCCTGTGACAGGTTTGTTGTCAGACTTACTACAGCGGCTTCACACTCTACAAAAATCAAAACAAGCTATCTGGCGAGGGGCCCTGTGGAGGATACTAGACATGTGGTTTCCTGTTTAGAAACAGTGAGAGAAGCAGAGGGCTTTACTGGGAAGTACACGAAATGACTTCTACATTCACCATCTTCTCATGTTTCTACTCTAAGCCGGCTTGTTGAACTTACAACCTGCTGGAATTATCCTTTTTTGAGTTCTTTTGTTAAATCAAAATTTGGATTCTAAACGTTAAAAAACAGGAAAATGTTTAAATGTAGAAGTCTTGAAACTGTGGTGTACTATGGTGGTTTTTTTATTTGGGTGACAGACTTTTTATAGATGCTCTTTTATGACTGCAGCTTCAAAAACGAAACACAGCATTCATGAGGCGTCAATGTTTGCCAAAACCGTTGAAGCTTCAGACACACCACCTCCTAAATTACAAGCATCGGCTTTCTGCTTTAAAGGGACACAAAAGTGTGGTAAACAAGGTCAGTTCTTGGAGGAATTTTTCAGTTTGTGGTCCAGACAGTTTTAGTTTTTTTTTTTTTAGATTTCCTATTCTTATAGACATTCCACAGGGCGGGCCAGGTCTGTTTCTATTCTAAAGACATTACTGCTCTCTATAGAAAGATACTTATCTCATATTTATGCTCTTTTGTGAAAGACAACATCTTCAAAACCACTTTTCCCGTCTATGATTTTTAATTGATTCCATATCTCCTCCCCGTCCTGCTCCTGTGCTTCAAGCCATTCTTGTTTGCTCCTCTCTGCTCCTCATGTCTGAGAGGAGCAGTTTGGGGTAAAGTCCTCCCACATCAGGGCCAGATCTTTTCTGATTGGTGGTGAAACCTCCGTCAAACCTTTCATTTAAAGTCTTGTTATTCAGTTACTGTTGAGAGGTCAGAACTAAACACAGACGGCCATAAAAGGGTTCTTAAAGATACGGAAAGACAGAGTCAAATGATTTTTTTAAGCTGATGATATGCATTTTTACTTGTTTTTTTCTGATTATCTTGAAGGTAAATCTGTTTTTCTAAGGTTAATCTAGAAGAGGAAGAAAACAAAGCACGCCATCACAAACATTATGGTTTGTGTGCGCACAACAGACACAAAAAAGTTTTGCAGGACTTTGTTTGTCCTCCATGTACATTATACACAAAAGATTCTTTAAAAGTGATTTCTTTCTGTGAAAAATGCATCCAAAATCCTTCCAGATATTCTCTTGAAGTCAAAGAGATATTAACAAACCTCAAACCTTCAGAATTTCCTATGAATTTATAAAACTAAATAAAGATTTTGTAATTGAAGAAACCAAAGACGGACCTCTCCGCTGTCGTTTATGTTTTCAACATAAACACAACAAACATAAATGTGTAGTCTATCTTTAACTTGACATGCATGTAAACATACAACTTCACTGCTATGAAAAGCCAGTCTATAACAGGCTGTATTTAAAAAGACTCTCCTCTGTGATTTGAGGTGGACTAAATATTTACAGGACTTTTGTTCTTCGTTTGTTTGTAGCAGCAGAAAGTTTTTGTGTTTCTGAGCCTGAAACTTAGCTGTCATTTACCTTCAGGAGCCTTCCCCCTTCATGACGGTTCCTGGTCTCTCTTTGAACTGTGAATATCAATATTCAAATGTACTTTTAATTGATTCTATGAATTAAAAAAATGAACTCCCAATGTGTTCTCAGAAGAACCTCACTGGAAACAAGAACTTCCTTTATTTTGCAGGAAACCCCCAAAATAAAGCTGTTTTTGATTCATTAATATAACGCGGAGGGCTTTTCATTTTTGGTTGACTGCTGATCCTCCATCCTCAGAGAGGAATGCAGTGACACCCACAGAGTTTATAAGTTACAAGCTTACAGATTAGTTGCATAGCAGCCTTCTCTTGTTTTTAGTAAATGTTTGATCCGTCTTCTGTACTGTTTTTCTTGGATGTCCATTTTTTTCTTCAAACCTTACTGTAAATATAATTGAAAATCTCAAAGCCTGTCACCTGGATTGGTTTCCTTCATTAAAACATTTTTTTAATTGTTTTACTTTAGTAAATTGTATACAAATAATAATTATTTATTTGTTGCAGAGCTCTGTAATATTGTGGGTTTCTTTTTTGGATTATTGCTCTGTTCCAACTCGTTCAGCCAAACTTATTGACCTCTGAAATCCTTGACTTCTGGTCCTCCAGACTTCTCCCCGGGCCCTCAGGTGGTGGCTGTGGTCCTGGTTAGTCTGCTGCCTCTCCTGGTCATGACCATCGTTTTCGTTGCCTCCTTCTACTGTTACCGTGTCTTCCGCCAGCACCAAGCGCACCTCAGGTGCAAGAAGTGCCCTCCCCTGGACTGCAGCGATGCCCGCGCCATCATGATTGACGATGAGGGTTCGGACAGCAGCTCCACGCTTGCCAACAACATCAACCACAACACGGAGCTGCTGCCCATCGAGCTGGATGTCCTCGTTGGGAAGGGCCGCTTTGCTGAGGTTTACAAAGCCAAGCTGAAGCAGGGCTCATCCGTGCGAGAGGAGCAAGGCTTTGAGACGGTCGCCATCAAGATCTTCCCATGCGACGAGTACGCCTCTTGGAAGAACGAGAAGGACATCTTCTCGGATGCGGATCTGAGACATGAAAACGTGCTTCACTTCCTGACGGCGGAGGAAAGGAAAGTGCAGAGACAGTACTGGCTCATTACAGCTTACCTGCCACTCGGAAACCTCCAGGAGTACCTGGTTCATCACGTCATCAGCTGGGACGACCTTCTGACGCTGGGGAGCTCGCTGTCGTGGGGAGTGGCACACCTCCACAGTGACCAAACACCCTGCGGCCGTCCCAAGGTGCCCATTGCCCACAGAGACATTAAGAGCTCCAACATCCTTTTGAAAAAGGACTTGACCTGCTGCCTCTGCGACTTCGGCCTTGCTCTTCGGCTGGACAACTCTCTGTCCGTGGACGAGCTGGCCAACAGCGGGCAGGTGAGCTGCTCCAAACCTCAACCGCAGAAGTCACCGGGGGTCAATACAACTGCAATTCCTTTAAAGTGTTTAATTGCTGAAAGCAAGGGTTTTCATTATTACTTAAAAGCTGCTGCTCCTAGCATGCTGCACGAGGAGCAAAAAGACTGTGTTACGATATATGCAAATTAGCTGATGATGATGTCATAGGGCATTGGGTGGACCTTCTGTTTTAATGGCTCAGGAAGTTTGTATGAGCAAAATACAAAAAAGGTCTCTAATTCTTACCATTCAAGAGATACAATCAACATAGGTACAGTTAGAAAATCCTTCACAAGTCACCACAGGATGCAGGTGACACAAGAGGTAGTTTTTATGTTAAACAACACCATACAAGCTACACCCGCACCACATTTAGCTAAAGTAATTTTAGAGATATTAGGCTGAAGGCAATAGCATCTTTTGTATGGGTCAGATAATATCAAACTCGTTGAGCTTATTTCTCACTCATTAAGGAAGCATTTCTTAAAAGTTGGAAAGGTTGGGTTGATATGTGGAGGGGTCGTAGCTTTGCAAAGTTGACGACCACAGCCTTCTAATTTGCATTGTAGGAAAATACTAAGGATTTGCGCAAAATAATTGGTACCATTGAATTTCTGGGAATCCAAATAGGGCATAGACCGAATTGTAAAGATTGGATGAAGTATGTTAAGAGGGAGTTAGTAGAATCTATCACAAAAAATCCAAAATGGCGGATAATCTGGTGTGACAGTAGTGTGCGGTCCTATTTAAAAAAAATGTCTTCCGTCCAAAAAAATGAGGAAAAAGTTTTTGAGTTGAGTTGGAGATTGAGACCCAAATGTGTGTTGTTATTTATCTGACCACATAGTGACGCTGTCAAGCCAGCTTTGATACTAGTTTAAAGTTGTTGGTCTCTAAATTACGTAACATTACCTTAAGCATTTTTTGAGACATTGGCCTTCAAAGTTTGATCTAATTTTTAAAAAATATTCATAATAAATAAATAAATAGGTACCAAAGTAATAGCACCTTAATCCTAGTAGAGCTTCATAAATTACAAAAGGGTTGCATCTTGATAGCTATTTTTATGCATTTCAGAACAGAAACACGGCAGAATGAAATACACTAATGACTTCCGGCTGGTACCTGCCCTTTCTGCCCCAGCCACCCTGATCAGAGCTTCACATGATAAATTCAGCAAACGAAAAACACTTTTTGTAAAATGGCGGCCTTTCTGTTTTTTTATCTCCATAGCAACCATTTTATTTTTCATTCACCTGGGGTTGACAAACAGGTCTATATCATTTTTAAAAGAATCATCAAAAGTACATTTTTGGATTTTCTTGGCAACTGAGGTTTTTTTGTTAACCACGCCCACATTCCTAATATAGTCATTTTGTATGTTCTATCATTTTCTTCAGCTTAAGCCAACAATTCATGCATTACGTTTTCACAGTACTTCAGCAAAAATACACGAGCAACAGAGGAAGGCCACTTTTACGAGCTCGTCACGCTAATGTTCAAAATTTACCATTTTTGAAAGTAACATTTTGTGCTTTGATTACAGTATGTTGGTGGCATTTTAAATATATTTTGACCCTCAGAAGAGATTTTTTTGGCCAGTTTCTCTCACTGTCATCTTTTTGGGGGGGGTGGGGGGTGTCATTCACTTTTAGCCAAAGATTTTTAAAAAGTGGCTAAAATGCTCTGCAAAACCTGGTGTCCTCATAGCGCCATTCTACCTTCTTTTTCTCAGGTGGGAACGGCCAGGTACATGGCCCCTGAGGTGTTGGAGTCCAGAATCAACCTGGAAAACATTGAGTCCTTCAAACAAGCTGACGTTTATTCCATGGCTCTGGTTCTGTGGGAGATCATCTCCAGATGCAGCGCGATTGGAGGTAAGGTGATGGACAGGCTCAGCAGGGGGAGCGCGTCTGGGCTAATTGGGAAAAAAAAACCCGCTTTATTTTACCGCATGATGTCATGGGAAAAACAAAAAGTTGCATCACCTTCTTCTCAGCTGTGCAAGTTCAAAACTTCTCGCCCTGCATCCAAATTTAGCGTTCTGCTTCAAGGGTGTCTTTTACTAATGCTTACAGTGTGTTTAACCACAAGGAATTGTGGGATATTTTAATAATTAAACCCCAAAACAAACTTGCATCATAAAAGTGGATCAGAGTTATAGCTGAACAGACCCTTTATATCAGCGCAGTAAACTGTAGCCAAGTTTACAGACAGCGTTCCCACGCAGCGCTCCCCGGTGTCGTAAAGCATCACCTGCAGACATCACCTTCAGGAAGACGGCGTTTATGAATCTATAAAAGCCTTTCTCTTCCTCTACGTCTCTGCTATTTGTTGGGAATGCTGTATAAACACGTCGCAATGCCCAAGAAGAAGCGTCTCCGAGGGAGAAGAAGTTTTTCATTCAAAGGCTTTGGCAGCAGCTTTTTCTCTGCTGCCAAATCATTTCCCAACACGGATTCCGAACATCCAAACCTCTCGACTTTACCAAAATATTTGCAGCTTTAATGTGAGCGACGTCCAGGGAGCCGACAGCTCAAAGCAACATTTAAAGGATGCTAAACGACAGTGAAGCTCATTTATCTGACAGGGAAGCTTAGGGAAAAACTTTTATCACCGGAAAGATCTAAACAAACATGCAGTTTTGCTTGACTTTTAGTGTGGCACGATCGGAAATGTTCATCTTTTTATGTTTTCTCTAAAAATATTATTTTTACAGTTCACAAAAAATAAATATATATAAATCAGTAAATGCATGAATGAAATTGATAAAAAACTTCACTTCCTCCACCTTTGAGGAATCATAAACAGATCAATTCTGGTTTATGAAGCTTGTTTCGTTCTTGTTTTGTTTCTGCGTCAGACCTGTGGATGCTGGCTTGAACTGCTGTTTTTCCTGCTCTGCCCCCTCAAGGATGTCTTTACTCAAAGATTTTTGCTCAACAGAGTTTTCCGAGGAAAAAAGGAAAACATTTCCAAGTGACCTACGGCCCTCTTCCTCCTGAAAGGGAAATGGTTTTTGTCCTGTTTTGCTCAAAGCTCTGTGCTTTTAAAGTCCCACTCCGGTCACTTTCTGATCTATTTTCAAAGTTTCCCAGTGCTCTATGATTATGCTGCTTTTAGAATCAATCAAAAAACCGGTCATTTACCAGGACATAGTTTTCTTTTTGATTCAGATTCCAGCTCAGATGAGGAAAACAAAGACGTTGGTGGGTCTGTTTGTCTGCAGGTGGATGCATCAGAATGGGGCGGAGCAAAGAGCTTGTGGCCCCGCCCAGTGTATTTTTATGTCACAAATACGATCTTTTTCAGACTGACTTTTTTGTCTGCTCCTTCACAATGATTTCAATAAAGTAATACTCAGCAACACAATTGTAATCTTACATTCTTTTATATGTCCTCCATCATCAGAAAAATACCTTTCATATAACTTTCATGTCAACGTAAAAATGGCCTAAAGGGAGAAAGGACGGCTTTTTTCCTTCTCTTCCTGTGCGTTTCTGTTTTCTGCGTCTCTTCCTGTCACTTTTTGCATCTTTCCCTTCGTCTTTTTCTTGTAACGTGAAGCAGCAGTGAATCATCGTCCCACCGTAGCGAATCCCAATGGTGGACAGCTGTCTACCTTCAGAGGACAGTCCGGTGTGGATTTCCCGGAGAGGGGAACCGCGTCCCTCCTCTGGACTCAAAAGAGAAGTCCCCCTGCCGCTATGTGTGTCCCTGTCCGGACGGACGGGTGAAGTCTGTCGCGTGTTAAAACGTGGTTGAGCCGAAACGTGAAGGCGGCTCTCAGCCGTCATCTCGGTGGCTCTGAGGAAGCTGGACGCAGAAGCTGCCCATATGAGGGAAAAACGGCTCAGATCAAAGACGAGACGCTTTCAGCTTGTTTTTCCTGAGTGTTGTTGCAAAGATCAGTGAGTCATGTGTGACTCTATCAGTGCTTGTACATGCAGGTCATCACTGGAATGACTTGGCCTTCTCCTGGTCTGGTCTGGTCTGGTCTACCTGCCTTGGTCTGGTGAGTGGATTCAGTCACATAGGCTTAACTCCTGAGAGCTGCCATGCAACAAGGCCCCCCCCCCCCTTTTGCCGACTGAGCCGAGACTTCCTTTTGTTGTCATCTTCCAAGGCGGGAAGATCAGTGCGAAGACGCCGAATCGGAGGCTCAAGTCTTTTTTATCTCTGCCTCTGTTTCTCTGATTGTTTCTCCTGTATAATTTAGCCGGGCCGGATTTAGGGCTTGGAAAGGCTCCGGTGGCGTTCCTCAGCCGGGTGGGGCGCGGGGGGATAATCGCGGAGTGGTGTTGAATGTGGAGCTGCAGAGGGAAGAAATGCCTGCATACCCCAGAGGGAGAGCTGAAGGAGAGGTTAGGGCAGCTGCTCTCCAGATGTCAGACCATCAATTCCTTCAGAGCGAGACATGTGGTATGTATATACGTCTGCGAGCGCTGGGGAGGTTTCCTGCCATACGGCTCGTTCGGCTGCAGTCACCTGATGGGAGGGGGGGCTGAGGGTGAAACGTCTGCCCCCGGTGTGGTTTGATGGGTGTCTTTAACAGGTGGTAAAGGCCGGCATAAGCACGGTTAATGGCAGGGTTAGTGACTTCCATATGTCCTAAAGTAAGCTCCACTAATGTGTAATAAACGTGCATACATCTGTACAGCATGACTTTCACAACACAAAACAAGTGTCAGCCACCGCAGACTAATGAAAACCAGCTGGGGGGGGATCAGCCAAGCCTCCAGACTCAGACAGTCGATGTTCCAGTGATCACATTACCAATTTATTTCCAACATGATGACTTCACTCCGACTTCCTGCATGTATGTGGAAAAATTTTAAAAAAAAGTTAAAAATGAAATTCTTCTGTAGGTGTTTTTGCTGGTTATGGTGGCGTGATGCCTTAATCAGTGCTGTCCTAACGAGTGGAGACAGGCTGTCTGTGCATGGAAAATGGTCAAACCTGTACCGAGCACGCCGGTGGCCTCGTTCAGTGAATCCATAGAATATAATGCTCGCGACCATTTTTGTTTGCGAGCACGCTGCGGGCGACAGGTTGTAGTGAACACAAACTGACTTACGAAAGGGTAAGTCAGGGAGAATTTTTTTTTACCTTCCCAAATTCCAGGATTCCAGCCGGACACAAACTGCAACCATTAATTTCATGATCAATTTTCAAACAGTTGGTACTTCTTTTAATTAAAAAGGACGCCATCTATACGTCACTACCAAATCTGAGTCCCTGACTGGTCCATGGGCTTAACGTGTGTTCAGTACAGATCAAAAGTGAAACATGGACCATTTTTGCAGATTTCTCATTTGTGCTGCAGGATGACTCTTCACTTCCCTGTTGTTGCGGCTGCTGATGTTGCTGCTTTCACTTGCAGAGCTCTGGTAGTGTCAAGCCTCTGCAGATCTTTGGGATAGATGATCTTGGTGGTGTTTGTGAAGTCCACAGATCCTGCTGCGGTGCAGCTCTGAGCAGGTTAAGAGCTGGAGGATTGGTCAATCTTTCCATCCTGGAATGTGACTGCAGTTATTTACTCTCCAGAGTGCTCAGTGGAGTGATTCATACGTTGAGGAACTGCTGGTTTTGGAGTGAACACACAAGCTTGTTGTCTGTCGCTTCACAAAGGCAGATTTGTAGAAAGCACTCGGAACTCTGGGAGAAAAATGAGAATATTCATCGATTTTTGGCTGCTGCTCTGATTGAACTAAAATACCAAAGCAGAATATCTTTGTTTGCCAAGAGGCCTCTTGAGTAACCCCTCCCCACCACCAGAACCCTGCAGTTCCTGTCTGTAACTGTAACTTCCCTTTTACGCCGGTGGACCGTTTAGCGCCACAAAATTGAGCAGACTCGTGCATTGAGCAAATTACTTCAGGAATTCCCATAAAATCCACAGACTGAGTCATTTCATTCAGTCACATATCTGATTCTCTGAAATAAAATGGTTTTGTTGTTGTTATTGTTGTGTGACGGTGGCTACCGCCATCGTCTTACCAACGTACAAAGGTTTCCGTTCTGAATCCCTGCAGGGACCTTTTACCTGTGCAGGTTTGTTTGGCTTTTCTCTGAAGCCCCGCCCCCTCCCGTCCTGCAGCCCCTTTCACGCGGGTCGGTGGATCTGAATTGTTTGGAGGAGTTTTGTTCTGTTGCTTTTCTGCCAAACTGGATCCAACTTTAAAACCAGTTTTTAGATCAACGCCGCCTGCACATCACCGAGTCTTTTAATCTGAAATCTGGAATCTTTGTTGTTGTAAATATGACCATCTCTCCATCTCAGCATCACGACGTCTCGAGCTGTTTGTGGCGAGCTGCAGTGTTGACTTACGGACCCCAGTGGTGTCCGATCTTTGCTCTGAACTCCACACAGCCGCACTAAAGCCAGAGATCCCAGCTTTGATGAGGACATGAACTAATACTCTCTGGTTTGTTTGTGTTCCTTTACAGAGGTGAAAGAGTACGAACCGCCTTTCGGGAACATGGGGGAGCACCCGTGTGTGGAAAGCATGAAGGACAGCGTTCTGAGGGACAAAGGACGACCTGAGATCCCCAGCAGCTGGACCAACCACACAGTAAGAAGCTGCAGAGATTTCCGTCACTTCCACTTCACTTTTAGTCAGATAGAGTTCCGCTAAAGTCATTCATTCACAGGGAAATATACTTAAGCTTCACTGAAGCTGGAATGGAATTTAAACCCTAAAATGTTTTCTGAAACGTGTGTTTGTTTCAGTAAGTGAAGAAAAAGCAAACCTGCCTCCTCTAAAACTAAACTTTGACCCTGCAGGGCATCCAGACAGTGTGCGCCTCCATAGAGGAGTGCTGGGACCACGACCCGGAGGCCCGGCTCACGGCGCACTGCGTGGCCGAGCGCTTCAACGACATCGAGTGCCTGGACAAGCTGTCCGAGTGCTCCGACACTGAGGTGAAGATCTCAGAAGACGAGAAGTGAGAGCGGAAACACTGCCCCCAAGGGGGGGGCCTGAGGCATTACAACCAAGCAGCTGGGAATGGCAGGAATTCCAGTGGGCGGATTGTTTGGTTGGGCGGACATGTGTCACACAGGAACAAACTGGAAGCTTAAATGATCTCCTACCGGAACATGGAGGATCAGGATGACAGACACACAAAGTGAAATCAAGTTATAAAGCTTTTTAACCAAATACTATTTGCACTTTATGAATATATATGCACACCAGTTTCTGTATACCCATTGCCTCTGTTTCAGCAGCGTATGTCAGGTATTGGAAGTTTTAAAAATGTGTGCTTGTTTTTTTACTAGGATGCAAAAAGGGAGCGGAGCATCAAACGCCTTTATAACCATGGCGTTGCCCTCGCTGTATGTTTAGACGCTCGCTTTGATCTGGCAGGTTGTTGGTTGAATGTTGAAGAACCAGCTCCTAATGAGCTGCCAGGAGAATTCCCGACGTCATGACAGAAAGCAGGAAACCAGTTCAGGACCTGCCGGGAAATCCAAATTTAAACTGACAGAAGTCATCCTGAAAGGAAACAAAGATAGATTCAGTAAACATTAGTGTTTATCTGTGTGTATTTGTTAATAGAGGACTTTGATTTTTAACTAAAGTCTGTTTGTTGAAGCTAAGAAACTCAAAGGTAAAAGCATCAGGAGGATGCGTTCACTTACACCAAGTGATTTTTGTGTTTTGGTTGTTCTTCAGAACCATGCGTTCTGATCAAATGGTAAGAAATGATTCGCAGAAATGTTTTTGTATGAAAATTGAATATTAAAATCATTACTTTTGTTTCACTCTGAGCTTTTAAAGTTCTTTTTTTTAGTTTGACGTCTGCTGCGGGTTTGGTTTTATTTGGAACATAAATGCATGCGTTTCTTTCATGGGTGGGTGACGTGAAGTTATTTTACATAAACATCATTAACATTTTAGGAATTCAACAAATATAATATTTAATTTGATATTTAACTGAACCTTCAACAGAAGAAAGTGCAGTGACTAAATAGATTTAAGTTTGAACATATATTGGTGACAAGTTGAATCCCATTGATTGATTTTATTCTGGTCTAGCTTTTATTTTAATTTATTTGGGAGCTGATGTAAAACATTTTTATCATTTTGCTGTTCATTTCATCTGAACTGATTTATGGTTCTACTCTTTGCAGTGAAACACAAAAATTGCAAATAGAAACTTTATTGTAAAAAAATATTTTTTATTATTTTAAAACGGGAAAATGAAATAGTATAAAATAATAAAAACACAAATTATGTAACATTGTTATAGAACAACAACAACACATAAATTATGCAGAACACACAGATCAAACATTTTATATGAAATGGTTTTAGAATAAAAAACGTTTTTAAAATCCTCTTTAAGTAAAAAGCTGATCCAAGTTTTTATTTTGTGTAAAAATGATCCACAGAAACGTGTAAATGCTGAATATCTGATTATTAAATAATTTGATGAGAAGCAGCAAAGCTTCAATTTCTCTATTTCTAGGTTGAAGCTTCCTTTAAAACTCTGGAGCAGCTAAAGCTCTGGGTGCAGTTCATCAAGCAACCACTAGGGGCTTCTGCAACACAAGGTCAGTGTTCATTTGCCTTCATACCAACACTGCAGAAACAGAGTCTTAAAACAGTAAAAGCATCAATTTTTTCAGGATTTTTTTTTTCATATAAGAAAAATAATCTTATCAAGAAAGTGTTTCTCAAGCAAAATAATCTTAGTTTAAGAAAACATTTCTGAAAACAGGAATTCTTGATAAACTTAGTAAAATTGCTTGACTTCTTTCTAAGGTTTCTGTTTTTGTGAAACTGCTCAACTATAGGACTGAACGTACTGCCCGATTGTTCCTTAAGCCACTGTCATGGCTAGTTTTTCATGTCACTTCATCAAGTGAATGTTTTCATTTTTCATTTGATTAAACAGGCAGCAGTTTGGTGTTTTTGCTGGCAGTTGGGCATCAAAGTAACATCTTTACCACCATTTTCCTGGGTGTGTTTCAGCAACTGTCATGTCTCTGCGTTCTGCATATATGTACACTGCTGGAAAGGCCAATAGGTCGTAAAATCCTACCAAATTAAATCCATAATGTTTGGGTTCAACGTGGTTAAAACTCCTGACTTCCAGAATGAAGCTGATGTAAAAACAAAAGAACTGGAGTTGGATTGGTTCACCAAAAAAGCACTGCGAGGTAACAAACTAATGGAAATGTTTACTTCCTGTTTTTTTAAGTTACTTTCTTATGTTTGTTCATGTCATCTATCTTTCACTTCATGGAGAGACCCGGCGGAGCTTAAAGCTTGTCCACTGACGGTCTAAAACTCTGAAGAAGAAAGGAGTTCAGCAGGTCCACTGACTGAGAGCTGTAATGAGCATCTGCAGGGTGGAGAGGCTTTCATCCTGAGCCCACAGCTGACTCACACTGCCCACATGTCTGCACCACCTTTGTCTGCTGCGCCGCTGCTTTTGTTCACTCTCTGAACATTGGATGTTGTGCTGCTTCGCTTTTAGCGCTCGTTATAAACCCAACTTATCAGTTCTGAACGACTGAGGCGACAGTTCAGGTGGGTTTGGCCTGTTTAACTTTATTTGTAGAAAGACATTTGAAGAGATTTGTTTCTGCTTCCTGGGTTGAAATTGTACTCAAACTGGGGGGGGGTTACTTGCCTTCCAGAGGTTAACTAGCTCAATTTGCAGAAAACATATGGAGAGAAATTAGTATCAGTCCGATTTGTGCGTGCGTAATTTTGATTTGTGCGTAACTTTAGATTCGTGCGTGCGTAATTCTTGATGTGTAACTCATAAAAAACATTTTGTGCATGAGTTCAAAAATTGCAAAATATTCAAAAATACAAAGTACAATTTACACATGCACAACTTCAAATTACGACAGCTTGAAACTAACTACACGCACAAATCTTTAAAAAATATGCACGAATCACTTGTTACACACACACAAAACCACATTTACACACGAATCTGATTTGAGACTCTTTTCACGTCTCCCAGATTCGTGTGTAAGTGATGCGTTTAAATGCTACTGGAATGCTGGGTCATCAGAGTTTTCTGATCAGCCGCTCTGAACTTAGACGGTGAACAATATCTGGTGAAACTTGACATTTTCCAGCTTTCTAAAACAGATGTGCCGGCTAATTAATATAAAAAAGTCTGAATATGGGTTTTTATTACACTTGTCCTTTAAAAATAAAAACATTTTCAAGAATTAAACAGTTCATCTCTGCAGCCCCGCCCCCGACAGCGTCTCAGACACGGGGCTCTCTCCCGAGCAGGTAACCCTCCCCGCTCTGGTCTGGTCTCACGGCGGAGGTTCTCCGCGGCGAACGTGAACCCATAGAGTGTAAATTGTACTTTGTATTTTTGAATATTTTGTAATTTTTGAACTCATGCACAAAATGTTTTTTATGAGTTACAAATCAAGAATTACGCACGCACAAATCCAAAGTTACGCACAAATAAAAAATTATGCATGCACGAATCTAAAGTTACGCACAAATCAAGAATTACGCACGCACAAATCGGACTGATACTAATTTCTCTCCATAAAAAAACGCCTCATAATATGAGTTGCATCACAGACGGTGCAGACACAGTTGGGGGGAACAAACTGATGACAAATGATTTAGAATTTCACATCATATAAATGGATTAGTGCATGAGTACCAAATGAAGCCTTTTGTCTTCATTTTTCAGCATCAAACAAGGAGATGACAGCTTTGAGTGTTAGAGAAGTCCTCAAAGGAGGTTTGTTAAGCAAAGACAATTAAAGCTTTTGAAGTATTTTCAGAGAAACCTTTGTTTTTTTTCTCCAAAAAGGCCTCCTTTAATTCATGTCAGTCACAGGATAAAAGCTGCGTGTCATTTATCATGATGCTGCAGGAGCATCACAGCTCAGAATATGAAACTGAGCATCGTCTTAAAGAAGGGAAAATCAATGATCAATAATCTGGCTTTGTGTGCTCATTAGAATCAGAATATTTACTATTATACTTTTTTTTCTTCAATTTTTATGCTTGTGTCTTTTTTCTGCAAGTTTACCTGGGGTCTGAGTATTCCAATTTCATTGGTCCAGTATTGTAAGATATTTTGCACATTTGACAATATACAGAGTGTGAATCTTTAGCAGTTATATGGCTGCATTATTATAAGAAATAACAGGTTTCTTGTCTCTAAATCTTCAGAAACATCCATATTATTGTTCTTATTAAAGTGAATTTTTAGTTTTTTATATTATCTTTCGATCTTCGCTGGGATAGGCTCCAGCAACCCCAAAAGGGAACAGGTTCTGAAAAAAGTTGGTTGGATGGATTTTTAGCTTGCAAACTTAGTTTTACCCATATCTGCATTTTGCCTTTTGTCCAGGAGAGGGCGCTGCAGTTCCAGACTTCTTCCTTTTGCGGCAGCCTGTGCTTCAGATGTTCAAGTTCAGCATCCACAAAGCGAATAATGTCTCTGTCAGGGTGAAAGCTGGAGGTTCTGCTCTGTAATAACATTAAAAAGGGAAACGGCTGAGCTGAAGATGTGACAGAACCTCCAGAGCTCAGTCAAACCAACCGAACACTTGAGTCTTTTTGCATCCTGCAGGAAACTAATTACCTTCAAACAGCTGCTGTTGGCTACCCTCACTTCACAGATTTTTTTCCTTCTTTCAGCTGCTCGGTTGAGAGGCTCTCTTCAGTTCTGGCAGCTTTTCTGTGATTCTTCTACCAAAATGTGTCGGTAATTATAAGCTGGAGGAGCCTCCGGCGGTGAGCAGCTTTGCATTGATGTGTGCTGAACTCCATACTGTACCTGTGGCACAGACGCCGTGTGGATCCTTGTCAGCTGCTCCATCATACTTACTAACCTAATGAACCTGCAGAGTGGGCGTCGGCAGAAGGCCCAGGGTGAGCCTGGAACGCACAAAGACCTGAACCTTCTCGCTACCCGGAGGTGGTCCTAATAATCCAGACAGAGATGCTCCCCTGCCAGAGTCCCTTATCATCCCCGCATGCTGGTTGCCATGGTGACACCTCATTCATCAATCAAAGCTGCCGGGGAGTGCGTTGGTTGGTGAAAGCTTTAAAGAATATTTTGGGCTCCAGTAAGGAGATGACAAGAAAGACAAATGAGCCCTCAGCCTGAGCTCAGCTCCTTCCACAGCCCTTTAGGTCCTGTTGGCATCAGAGAGTGTTTCCCCATCAGCCCTGCTGTTAGCAGCCCCTCCACCAAACCATTTGGATGTTCACTTCAAATGTCTTACAGCAAGTTCCGGGGGCTTCGCCGCTCAGAAATTGGCAGTGGCAGTGGTGGCAGTGGGACTCAGGTTCTTGAGGAAAATTTCAGGCTTTGAGCGACGATTGTGCGCCCTCAATAGTCCAGGGGGATGATGTGCCTGCCAAGATAAAAGCAGCAGGCAGGCAGAGACGAGGCCGCTGGAGGATCAGGAGCCATTACCGCCGCCGTTCTTCACAGAGCCTCATCTCTTGGCAGTTCACTGCATAGTTCTGATATTACTTTAATTTTCTCACCTCAATGAACTATTGAGTCCTTATGTACTCAGCTACGAGGCTCTGAAAGTGCTGTGGAGAAGAGCAGAGGATCTCCAGGACAAATAGAGGCACGCGGCACAATATGACGGTGTTTCCTGAGGGACAACACAAGGGCCCCACGTCTAAAAAAACCAGAGCGGTCTGAGGCACCAATCAACCTTATTTCCCTCGTGAACCCTCTGAAGATCACATTGAAAGCGAAGGAAAACTTTGGTTAACTAGATCTGTGTTCTATATTAAATTGTACAGATTATTGTTCAACGCCATCTTCTCTCAGGCGTCTAAAGCTTCTTTGAAAAAGATATGAATGCAGTGAAAAGTGAAAAGCTCACGTGAAAGTTTGGCTTTCCTGTTTTGGACTCGTGCACGTGAGTGCGTGTTAAACAGTGAAATTTACTGCTGCAGGTGAGCGGACATGAAGGGGAAAATGGGATTTTAAACAAGTGGTAGAAAGGTTAAAAAGTGCAGCTGTCCCCCTGACTATATAAAAACTGGACCGAGTGAGTGTGATGTCATCCAAAGAAAATAGTAAACTCCAACCAAATGAAGTAAATTCAGTCAGCATTGCCGCCATGTTGGAGCCAGAGCAGTGATTGGTCTGAGTCAATGTTTCTACAGCAACCATTCTCACCAATCAGGAGCAAGCTTGTCCACACCCTTACCACTCTAAGGCGGGGTACATCTGTCAGGCCAGGTCCAAATTCCCTCCATACTCCCTAACTACTAAAAATCTATCTAGTGCCCTGGATTTTCAAAGCAATTCGGACACCATGCTCACTGCTTTTTTTTAAATGGCGAATATGACGTCACCAAATCAAAACGAACATGTTACGACAACTATATATGAACCCACTGTGTTCTGATGATGAAAACGTTGATGGTTTATTACAAAATACAGTTAAATCTTTTTTTTTTTTTGCAAAAATTGTTCAAACGCAAAGCATTGTGGTCTATGTTTGCCAATCTAGTGAGCATCGATGTACACTAGTTTTTTACAGAGAATTCTGGGAGTGTTCCAGGGAATGTAATTTTAGACTTGTAGGTTTGGGCAGTACTACAAAATGGTGAACACACTATATAGTGCACTTAGTAGTGAGTAGTGAAGATATTCGGACATAGCCATTGTTTCTATGGCAACCAATCTTGCCAATCAGGAGTGAGCTGGTTGGAAGTCCAGACTCTGCTCCCTGCCTCTCGTTAAGCGGGCTGCACAACATCTTTCAAGTGAAACATTTTGAACGTTGGACATGGAGGCCAGCCAGGGGGGAGGGGTCAGTCAGAACAGTTCTCATATTCAGTCAATGAGTGTAACTTATTAAGGTTATAAACTGACCAATCAGAGGCTTCAGTTAAAAGTAAGTGGAGCCTTCTCTCGATGTTTAAAACATTTGATTGGATGATTTCGTGTACCCCGCAGTTAAGTGGTATAGGGGTGTGGACTTCCAACAGCATTCCAACATTGACGAGAATGGTAGCCATAGAGATGATGGCTCAGACCAACTTGGACCAATCACTGCTTGCTGGCGTCGTCTGGCTCCAACATGGCAGCGCCCATATTACAAGAAAATGTTGACTTAATTGACTTCATTTGGTTGGAGTCAGAAGGAAGCTATTTCAATGGATGACATCACACTCACTTGGTCCAGTTCTCAGATACAGTCAATGGTCAGATTTCAGGGCAACCAGCAGGTAAATTGATTGGACACCGGCTCACAGAGGTGCCTCCGGCTGTGGGGTTTCCTGTCGATGAGCCACCTTTGGAGGAAACTCTTTAGTTAATAAAAAACAGGCCAGAGTCTGTTTGAACAATGTCTTGTTTGCTGGTTTGCAGTTCAGTGTTTTAGCAGCACAATTTTTGCACAAATGTTTGACCCAGAAGCGATACAAGACCCAGTTTTGTTTGTGTAAAAGAATATTTCTCCCGTTCTGAGTGGAGACTCGGTGTCTGACCCTCCTGCGGCAGACAGACGGGTCGTTTCTGGCATGCAGACAGAACCATCGTTGAAACGTGAGTCTGTCCAGCAGGAGAAAGTCCTACGAAGGTCAAGACATTTATATTTCTCACATCTGAAGGAATCATCGATGATGGACATCACAGAGAAGATAAAACTGCAGAGAAACGTCGATAGAAGCTTCTGTTCAGAAAAACAATAGAGACCGGCATTCTGCCGGCAGTCAGCCCCGGCCTCTTTGTTCTTCCCTTATCTGTCTCCATCTGTTGCTCCTGCTCAGACAGTTGAAGCTGCTATACAAACTCGTATGCGTCCGGAGTTAAAGCATCACTGCTGCGGCTCTGCTGGAGCGCAGGTCAGAGTCAATCTTCATAAATGCGGTGGACAGACAGGTTTTCTGCATGTCCTTCTTGCTTTTTCCTCAGGAGTGAGAAACAGTAAGGATTGGCTTTTGTGGTGGATAACAGTACCTCTGATCTGGGAATTTATGGTATCATCATTACAATCACAGTTTTAAAAATGTACATCACATGTGCAGAAACCTGCATTCATTTATTGTGAATGGAGAGAATTTCTCTGTGATTGCCTTTCAAGTACTCCTACAAAAAAATGAAACAATAATATCAGGGAAAAGGGTTTTCGTCTGTGCAGCTTCCATCCGCTTCTGGACAAATTACTTTCTTTATGCTCTGACAAAGTAATGATAGAAGAATCCAGTGAAGGAAAAGTCAGTCGCTGCTTCAAAAAGCTTTCAGATTTCTGATGATCATGCTGTGTTCTGTGTGCAGGTTCAGACCACTCTTTTCTTTAAGGGGAAGCTGTGGACGGCGTGTGCTGCATTTGAAAAACAGAGTAAATTGAGACGATCACGTAGTGGATGAACAGAGTGGTTAAATCAGCATGTTGTGCAGTTTGTAGGCTCTCATTGAAACGAGCTGCAGGGACGACAGCCGGTCTTCAGGATCCACAGTCAGCTTTGTCTGTCATTTTAAATACTGGAGAAATGAGGCGTTGTCAGTGATGAGGCTCCACAGGTAAACACTTTAAACCCATAACTCATTACGCCGTGATCTCTGGTTGGTCTACAAATGCTGATTTGCAATGATGCTGGAAAGCGTTCAAATGAACTGCAGATGGTTTTACGATGCAAGTTCATCTCATTCATGTTGTCTTTGGGAGAAGCCCTTATTCACAGTCGACCAAAAACAAAAAAAAAAAAAACAGATTTAAATGCTGGCCTTCCTTTAAAAAAATGCAACGTCAACATGCAGCATTTATTCAGGATTTTCTTCCACATGGGTTTCTACCAAAACAGGTTTTCATAGCTGAACATAATTAGTTTTAGGATTAAACTTTGACAAATAAATGTACATGTAACTGAGTTGTGGATAAAGATTTATTCAGGTGAACAGTTGAGTCACAGCTTCTGGACTTAAAACGAATGACGATTAAAGGTCCAGAAACCATGAGCCAACTTAAAACATTTAATTGAATTGTGTTAATTGGAAATTGAATCGCAAACTTTTGATTGACATTAGTGATACCCCACCCTAACTAGTGGCGGAGTTCATTACCTGGCCAGGAATCTGTGCCATTCATTTATTTATCAAGTTAAAACATATCAAGAATTGAAGCAAAGTGTTAATCATTCATTTGAATGAAATCTGTATTGAAAGTACAAACAAGAAATTAAAATGATCTCAAAGATGAATTCAAACCAGTTCCTGTTTGGGTTATTATAAGTTTGGCCTGTATTATTATTGGCTTTATTTCTATGTCTGCTTGTGTAAAAGTCGAATCTTTGTGGTACATCCAAAAACCAGAGCCTCTGTTGACTTTCAGGTGAATTTTCATGCAATTTATGTAGTCTGATAACAGAGGGACCATCCAGGCAAGTCTGGAGAATCAAAGAGTAGAAGGAAATCAAGTAGACTGAGGACAGTTTGAGTGGAAAAAACTGTGAAAAGAAAAGGGAAACACAACAAGATTAGAAAAGGTCAAGTTGAACTTATGCTGTTGAACCTCATGTTTCCAGATAGTTTGGTCTGCCTAAGCCTTTGGTCTCTTGTTGAGAGTGGATTGTGAACGCAAACTAAAGCAGGCTTGAGCGTTTCTTGACATTCCCAACATGTATGACATACGATTTTCCAAATGTAGTGGTTTAAACGCACTATTAGTCTACTGTCAGAAACTTGAACAAAACTCTTGCAGCATCCCATCAACGGTGTTGTCAATGGTCTTCAAGAAAGCCTGCCCAGATCCTGAGCACAGCAACGCTAATGCACAGAAACATCCAAACGCGTCACATATTAACTATACAACTGACACCGTTTCACAGAGAAATCACTTGATTTCTTTCTGCTCGTTCTCCAGCTGTTCCTGCCACCGGCTGCTGACTCTATGGATCAGATGTGTTCGAGTAATCCTAACCTCACATGATGCAACCAGTCAGAAGTAAGTGGAGGATATCTCCTCTGAGTTGGAAACAGATGTGATTTAAGATGCAAATTAAAGTAGATCAGAAATTGCTTCTTCTTCCTATCAGTCAATCATTTAATAAACAAAAACAAAAACAAACTAAACTGCTTCATTATGAATAATTAGTAAAAATACCTTGTGGATCTTATTTGAATGGAGCAGACTGCACGTTAGCTGGATGATGAATGATGCAGCAATGCTAAATAATAGTTGAAAGTCAACTAAGGATATGACTTCAGGGGTAATCACTTCCCCTAATGGTGATTTATTCTCCAGCATTATTCAATGAGTGTCACATCAGTGAAAATGTCTGTAAAATTTGATGATTTGGGAAGCTTTCCATTTGTTTGATGTTTTCATGACTGACTGGTTGATCCTCAGACTAATCATCCTTCTATGTTGGGTGTCAAAGAATGGAATTTTAAAGGTTGTGAAACTTGAAATGAGCTTTTAAAGTCCCACTCCAACCATTTTTTGATCTTTTTTGAAAGTGTTCCCAGTGGTTTTTATTTGAGATTACGCTGATTTAGCCAAAATCAAAAAAATCTGTATTAGTGGCGCAACATAAGTGGTGTATAATATCAGAACTTTCCAGCCGTACAGTTTGGAGCCAGATGCCAACTGGAATGACGAAAACAAAGACGTACACAGATCTATTTGTCTGAAAGGATGCATCAGAATGGACAACCCAAATACAGACTTTTTCAAACTACATTTTTTTGTTTGCTCCAGATTCACAATGATTTAAAAAAAATACTCCAAAAGTTTATTTTCATTTTCTTGTCCTCCATCATTAAAAAAATCCCACAAGAAAACACCAAAAACACAATTTTCATGGGACCGGATCTTTAAAATGACTCCTTCCCTTTTGATTGACTCAGATGCAGATGAATCAGAAGTTTAGAGAACAACCACGCCTGAGCAAAACCTTGACTTTACCTTCAGTCTTTGGAAGGCAGCCGTCCGAGGACCCTTCATAGCTGAATGAGTTCAGAACTGTTTGTGATGAATTGCAAATCAATCGAGTTGCTTTCCTCCCCTCCAACAGACTCACGCTGAGAATGGCTCCGGCTCGCAGCCATGAGCTTCAGAGAGAAGATTTGTGTGTGCAAGCACCATCTCTTTTGCTGGTTTTTAACTTTACGCTTTTTTCTTTTTTTTTTACAACTTTCTGCCAGGATGTCAGTGATCCTTCACCCTGCAGGCTATGCTTCAAAAAGCCAAGAAGTGCTTCTTATACATGCTCTTATGTTGCGCCTAATTTTGTAATGCTTCATTAGACTGGAAGTTTCCTTTTAGCATTTCCTGCAACTTTGCTCTGATCCGAGGCAGAGAAAAAAACAGACAACACCTGGTTAAGAGATGCCAGATTTTTTTCTCGAAAAAAAAGGGAATTGAATTCTTTTAATTTAGCTTTCATGACTCACTGGTTGTACAATTTCCAACAACATAGATGCAAGGTTAAAATATGACACGCTCATGATGATCATAATGGTCTTAATCAGCTGTGGCAACTGTTATTGCCATCACTACAAAAACAGACTGACAGGAAGAAAGGTGCATGCCAGGAATGCCGAAAAATAGGGCAAAGTCTGTTTTGCTTTTTAAAGGAAAAGAAAATATGATAAAAGCAAAAACAAACATTCAAGCGTGCCTCTGGAGATGCAGGAAAGCAAAGCAGCTGCCCTGCCAGCCTGGCAACAGACCGACTGGCTTTTATCTGAGCCTGGCCTTTTGACAATAGATGTGACTGAAGCAATCTTCACAGCATGGGGTTCCATTTTCTTCAAAGGTCATCCATCAGAATCTGCAGGTGGAGTGGAAAGGGTGGAGAGCACCAATTTTTGCACAAAAAAGATGAATTTGAAGGACGCTAAGTGTTTTTATTTGCAGGAGTGCATCTTTGTGTGCCCACACAGAGATGTGTTCATTAGTATTCATGTGTAAATGTGTGTGTTTTTATACAACTCAACACTGCTGACTGTGCTGAGCTTCAACTCTTCAGATACTACAGATCTTCCTTCAACGCAAAGCGCTTATCTTCTCCGGTAACATCAATTCTCAGTGATGACCTCCATCAATTTTCATAATTGCCCTCCGACTCTCCTTTTTTTTCTATCTTCCTTCCATCTCCCCTTTCCTATGAATCTATATTTCCATCTCACTGCTGTCTCTTCTTTATTTCTCCAGAAGGCAGCCTCTAATCCACGGTCCTTTTCAGCTGACTCACTTTCTTTCACCAAATTATTCAAAGATAAATTATGCATATTTTTTTCAAATATGATCTCAAGGATCATTAAGGACAGTGCAGGATGTTTACAACCAGGTAAGATAAAGATGTCTGAGCATACAAATGCTGTGTTTTATAAATTTAACAGTGTCAGGAATAAATATGTTAAACGTTTATATTTGAATATATTTTATTTATTTTATTATCATTTTGAAATAAGTTTAATTTAAAAAATGTGTTTGTGTTAAATGAAAATGTGAAAAACCTTTAACTTTATTTCTATTCTTCGACAGCCAGAAATCAAATTATCCTGATCATTATTAGCAAGGAAACTGCTTTCAATGTTGAAGTGATCAAAGAAAAAAAATGCAAATCTTTCTATACAAAAAAATAATAATATTAAAAATAACAGTTAAGAAAAGCAAAAAAAGTTTATTAATGTAATTAATGTAGTATTTAAATTTTGACAGAGGTCCAAATGCAAAAGTACTAATGACCAATAACAAATGATTACCAAGGACCCCTTAACGCATTTGTCTTCACACATCTACTTCAAGATCTTAAGTTTTGCGCATTTTGTTTTGTACATCTCTATCTAAAAGAAGACATAACAAAAACACTATGTGCCATAATAGCAGCTGGGACACTGTGCAATAACGTGTGATTATGACTGCATTATGCTTTCTCTTAGAAATTCACCATTTAATACTTAGCTCAGTTTTTCTCTTTTTTTATTCTTTATCTCTTTTTTCTTTGGTCTCCTTCCTCAAGTCATTGTTTTTTCTGTAATTCACTAACCTGATCTGAGAGCAGCCAAAGAAAATTCCAATGTACTTGTTTTTAATTTGTTAAAACATGTTCATATTTGTACATATACAAATGGCAAAAAAAACCCTCTTATCTTACCAGTTTGAATAAATCAAAAAGATTTACATCTGTACATTTTTAAAAATTGTTACAGAAACCGCGCTCTTACATTTTTTGTGGTTATTTTCTGTTTTTATTTTTTAATCATTTGTTGGATTGTGTGTCATTCTTTAATGTCTTTTTATTCTTAAAATTATTTTTCAAAAGTTTCCATCTAGCGATTATTAAAAAATAATGATTAATCATTAGGAATCGTTTTTTCTTAAACAAATTTTTGTATTATCTTTCTGGGTTATCCCTTTTTATTGTATGCATCCAAATGTATCAGTTTGACTAATTTAACTGCCAGAAAACACGTTTTTCTGGACATGCTTCTTTTAAAATCAGTAGCAGAAGTTTTCCTCTTTGTTTCAAATCCAGGCTCCGCGGAATACTATATTCCTATTGGCTGAGTTGCTTGTCCGTCTAAAAATGGCGCACGCTGATTGGTTGTAACTTTTAAAGCCCATCTTCTTCGTACCTGTCGATCTGTGAGAGGCCAAAGGAAGTCTCCGTAGCCCCGCCCACCGTCTCCCTCCCGCCCCTTTCCATCGGCGTTCAATCGTGAGACTACTGATTGACCGCTGCAGCTCTCCCGTGTGGCCTGCGAGAAGGAAGCTATGGATGCAACCACCGCGGTTCTGATTTAAAATAATCTTAAATACAGACCCGGGAGCCCTCCGAGACCGGAACCTTACACAGAGACCGCCGGCGGGGATTTTACGACAGTACGGAGCGGAGGGAGACACGGGAACGTGGCAGGAGGGACGCTCGAGCTCAACCGACCGATAGCGTACGCAGAAATGGCGGAGCACCACGCAGCCAGCGACGGCAAGCACAAAGCGTCCGGCAATGCGAGTGGCGCGTTGCACGGGAGCAGCCGACCCGGCGCCGCCGGTGGTGGCGCGGGCAAAGGAGGCCTGTCTGGCGGACTCACCCAGCCGGCGGGGTGGCAGTCTCTCCTGTCGTTCAGCATTCTTTTTCTGGCCTGCCTCGCGGGATTCAGCTCCAGACTTTTCGCGGTCATCCGGTTTGAGAGCATCATCCACGAGTTTGATCCATGGTAAGAATGCTAGCTTACAGCCTCGTTCGAACTGCTAGCTATTAACTTCATTTACATATGGTTTAACGCGTTAAAAAAAACTCACCAGATTAACTAAAAAGGAAGTTGTCTAACTTCATGTAAGATTTTAAGTCATTTTTTGTTAGTTTTGACACAAACGGAGGGTTGCTGGGTAATTTGCCTTGTTTGAATGCTTACAAAGCAAATTAAAATAAATAAGCAAATAAACAAAATGAAAACCCAAAAGTGTGGTTCGGAAAGATTCGACTATGCCCTGAGTTTACTAAAAGCTTAATTCATTCACAGTTTGTGGAAATAAAATGTCTTGTCAGGGGAGTTTATGAGTATGACTCGTCAATAATATTGATTGACGCAGATTTCCTGGAGATTTTCTGTCGGTGTATTACAATGTGAACTGGACTTATTAATGAACAGAACAGAAACGCAGTTTCCTTCCCGTTTTTCAAAATTCTTGTCATGACAGCATGCAGTTAACAAGGAAGCTGGTCTGTTGACCCTGTCATCACAATGCAGTATTATTCCTCTTCAAATTATTCCTATTCAAATGACAGCACTGTCCTGCACACCACATCCAGGAAGCTTGACTGATGTCTTTATGGATTCATTTCCAGGGACAGGTGCTCCATCTCCTTCAGGGGGGCACCTCACTTTTCACTTATGTTGATGGCCGTTATTCTAGAAATCTGCATGAGAAATTAGTTGTTTGCTCAATGTATGGAGTAGCTAAATAGAGATATCATACAGGAGGTGTTCTGCTGTTCTTCACAATGACGTGGCGTTTGACTTCTAAAACACTAAAAATGGCTCTCATTTCTGCATTTGTTGCGTGCAAAGGTTATAGCCTCACAGAAAATCGATTTGCTGTAGCAAAGTAATGTTGTACCTGACATTGAATCAGATGTTCAAAATTGGTTAGCAGATTACAAAATTGGAAAAAAAGTGAACTATCCCGATAAGAACTGCAAAGCTTAGGACTTCCATTATTCCTTCTCTCATTACTTTGCCACGACCTAGTATTTCCTGGCGAATCACTGAAGAGATATTTAGTCACATGGGTTTGTTTACAGGCTTTAGTTAAAAACCGAACACTCTGGTAAATGCCAGTCTGAATAAAAAACAAACATAAGGTTCAAAACTTGATCTAGACCAAATTAAGTAAACTTTGTCCAAACCAACAAACTTTTTCAGTCTGAACACGCCCTAAAATCGTGAATTTAACGTGCTTTTGTCCTGCAGAAATAAATCTGTAATGCTCATTTCAGACTTTAAGATTTAGTTCGAGGTTGACTGTCTTGAGCTTCATTATTTTCAATCCCCATCATCTGCTGAATGCCACTTTTTAGCAAGAGTTAAGACTCTGGAGAGTTCTTTATTTCACCCATCAACTGAAATGCTTAACTTGTGTATTGATTATCGATAAACTAGCCTGTTTTTTATGATTACAGCCTCCATCATTTTTCAGACATACATGGAGCAGTTTTTAGGGGGTGCTCAGGTGTCTTTCTGTGTGCAGACTTTCTAATTATTTGCAGCTATTGGTTTTGTTCAACTAGCAGGCAATTTGTACGGTTGTGATTGGAATTGTTGGAAGTAAAATCAGGCGTGCTGCACTAAAAACAGACAACGTGACCTGTGCTAATCTGGTAAAAGAAAAGTGACACATTGTTTCTCTTTGTTAGGTTCCTTAGCCGGCCGGCTAGCTTAGTTTAAGTTTTTTTTCTAGTTATTATTTTTTAAGTTATTTTTAGTATTTCTTGACATAAAAGAAGTAAACGCTTTCATCTTTCTTTGATCCTGTCCAAAATAATGCACAATATTACCAGAGTTTTTGCTTAGACCAGATTTTCCAGTAGTTTGACATGTCCACTACAACATCTTGACCATGTCAGCAAAAAATGTCTGGCTTTGCAGCTTTTCACCCCCTGCTGCCCTTCAGAGCATCCAGACCCCCCGAACCAACTTAAGGAGTTAGTAGAGGAATACTTCAAGTGGTTTTTATTTCTTCAGTGAAAAATGTTTTGTCAGAGGTTGTTTAGCTGGATCGCTGAGCTTCCTTTTCTGTCATGGTTTTGCTTGTCCTCTAGCGATAAGCAAAGCAGACTGTTAAATCTCAGTTGTCAGCTCTGGTGGTGATTTTGTGCACTTTTTAAAGTTGCGTGAAAAGATGATATCAAAAAATATAAAAAAAATATTTTTTAAACTGCAGACTATTTCTTAATACCCAACCCTGAGTTTCTCTGTATTCAGTTAATTAATCCAGATTTTTTTAAATCTAAGTTTGTTTGTATCATATTAAAATTATGTTTATCATATTAACATAAAAAATAATATTAAGATTTCCTGTTAAATGTGTTTTTAAAGTTTGCTTTAGGAATGGCGCTTTTAAAATATTAGCAGCAATAAGTGAACAGAGACCAGGCTACTTTTAGAGAACAGCAATTCGGTGATGTCATATGTGTTTTGAGTTTGAGACATCAGTGGTAGTTGGTGCTTGCAGTTTTATACTGAGAAAATCTGAGCTAACAAGCGCAACAGCACCTGTGACTAAATAAAAATAAGAAATCGGCTTGTTCATTCACCTTAAGCTGATTGACCTAATTTCTTTTCTGTTCTCATAAGAAAAGCTCCTGTTTCATGTAAAAGTCTATTTGAATTATTTATTAAAATATTACTCTGGCATATTACCTGGGAATACTGGACTAACAGTATATAGGTATGATTTCATGTATGGATTTGCCCTATCATATTATAAATAAAACCATTTAAAGGTTTTTAAGTTCAAATATCTACAAGTAAGGAGTTAACGTAATGGTTTAGTCATCACATATACACGACTTTCACTTTAAATTGCTTTTTTTTTTTTTTTTTTTTTTACTATTTCTGGTCAATATAATTCTCATGTAATTGGCTCAGATTACGTTGTTGAATTTCCATAAAGAATGAAGTAAAAGCTGGTACTTAAAAACAGAGAAACCGCATTATGTGGTCTAATCACAGCTTTCATTACTTCATAATACACTTTTTTATTGTTTCAGTAAGTGACACTGATCTACAACCCACTTTTGATGATCTGAGAAATGAGTAATTATTGATGATGGAAAGTTTGATCTCTTGATAATGACCACAAGCAAACTTTTCATTTTGACCCTGTGACTTAGATTTGCATTATAGTTAGTTGGTGTGACGTCCTCTTTGAGAGCATGGTGGTCTTTCAAGGACTGGGATGGGGGGTAAAATTTATATTCAGAATTTGTCTGCAGTGAAACTATTTCAGCTTTGTGAAACTGTACTCAGGAAAAAAAAATGCCCACAGCTGGTATTCAGTGGTGCATTATGATTCACCATATGGTTTCCTTTAAAAAAAAAAAACCAGCAGTTTTGCATCCGTTCACAGACTCTTCACAAATGTATTTTTGTAATTTAAAAGTTCAAGATAAAATTAGAGCCATAGTGGAACCAATTATACTTATCTCAAACCCTACTTCTGTTTGCTTCAAACACAAAACAAAGTGTTTGCATATATATATATATATAAATTATTCCTATTACATGAAGACCAGGGGTCCCCAAACTTTTTGTTGTGAGGGCCACATAACTGTTTTCTTCTCTGATGTGGGGCCGGGGTCAGTTTGCAGGCTCACAGAAAAAGCGTATCAATTAATCAAATAATGCTAAAGCATTTCAAAAATTAAACCAATAAATAGGCTGTCCTCTCCCGTCATAGCCCCTTTGAGACGTTGGAGGGGTGCAGCTCCTCACACATCTCAGTTTGTTCTAACTTCATTATAGTGATGTAAATTCTTAGTAATCTAACTCTTTCGGCTCACAAGAGGCTCTTCAGGTCATTTTGTTTTATTTAATTTATTTTCAATACCTATATAAACGTATGCACAAAGTGAATAGCTAATGTAAAAAATGTTTTTATTCTTATAAGTGTATACTATATGTATACTTTTATTTTTCCATACAGATAAAATGTACAAAATAAATTATAAAAACAGCAAACGATTATTTACTATTTAACTTTTATAGTGCAACAACACAAAACACTAGAACCACAACACAAAATACTAAATAAAATTTGCAAAATCATAAAAATGATCAATGTCTCAGCTATGTGAAAGCTGATCTGGTTTCCTTTGCTAGTAATGATCTGGCATGAGAAGCTTGTTTTCTGGTGTCTGTACAGGTTCTTAGTAAAATTCTTTTTTTGCAGACTCTAAATTCTGCCTTCGTATTATCAATAAAAGTTAAGTGGTTCCCGATTTTTCTTTTTTTTTTTTCCAGTGTCACTTATTTTCTTTACATTTTTGTTTTACTAAAAATAACGTAAAGGTGAAATCCACAAACCAGGATTACAGATGTTAAACCCCACCTTACATTTACACTTTTCTGAGACAGACATGAACATTTTCACAAATTTCTCTTGTTTAAGCTCTCAAAGTTCAAACCTTCATAGAAAAATAGTCCAGGATTATAGAATGAAAACAAAGATCTGATCGTGATCAAAGATTTATGTAGATTTCTGCACAGGAGATGCGTCACGGAGGAGATAGAAGCATCCCTTTGTCCTTTTTTGCAGCTGAAAACTCTCTCCCCCCCACCCAAAAAAAAATCATGAAAGTCGTTTTAGTAACACAACAGACACACAAGTGATTGCTGAGACAACCAACCCTCCTTGTAGTATTGCACCCTGCCCTCCCCATATAAAGTGGTCAACATTGGGAGAAAAGTTGCCAAATCCAAAATGAGATTATTTCCAGGTGTAAGGGGAGGAGACAGCTATAGGTTATACCAAATAGAGGGAAACATACAATGTTAAACCTAAATGTTGCATTAGTAATGTATTTACCTCAAAAACCAAGATAGGATGTCTTTCACTGTTACAGGTTTATCCAATTGTTAGAAAGCTGAAGTTCATTGCAGGGCCTTAAGCCTCGCCTCGTAATTGCTCCATTAAATATTTAAATATTTTGATGTAGTTGCAGTAGTTGAAAAGTGCACACCCGGGTCAAGGGTAAATTGGATTGAGCTCCTTGCGCCATCTGTTGCTGTATTATTTGCCATCTGTGACACCCCCCAACCATAAGCTAGTGATCAAAGAAAACTGAAGCCTTGGAGCTACTTAAAAAATGTTCAACTCTTTTTTTCTGCTTCGTAATTGTGAACTTTGGCTTTCATTACAATATTTTGTCAGCTTTGGCAAAGCAGTGGTCATGTAGGCTGGAAACTTCCAAACCTGGCAGCTCTAACATCTTGACAAAAGCAGAGTAGTGGAAAGTCTCTGGAGTGTTTTGGATTCAAAGTGGCATATATTTGAAGATCTTTATAAATCAAGCCGACATTTGCTGTCTAGGATGTCAAGTTGGTGAAAGTCTTTTCTCTCGTCTTTTGGGTTGACTGTCAGCTGCTTTGGGTTCCATCAAGTTTCTTTGTTTCTTTTTTATTTCTTGTCTGATTTAACATGTTTGATATGTGATTATCAGTGATAAAGGTCCTTATTTTTCTTCCAGGAAAATAAATAAGCTTTAAGGTTGGGTTATTGCATGCAATGGTGAGGAGTGCTGTGGCAGTTTATCCAAAAAAAAAAAAAAAGATCATGTTTAAACACACTTGACCAGAATTTTTTTTCTTTCCTGTATTAAAACAAAAGGTTTGAAATGATGCAGCAAACATTAATGTACTCTTTTTATTAACGGTGTTGTTGCAGATGAATCAATCAGTAAATAAACATGTTAGAGAAATAAATTGGTATATTTATCTTTATCCCACTCCCTGGAGTACCTTATGTACAATGTCATTCGGTAGGAAAGACTGACTCATTCATTTTCGTGTTGTGTGCTCTTGGATCAGAACCACTTATGCTAATTTTCTATTACACAGTATTACAAAAACAAGAAACTTAATCAGTTTTCTTCTTTACCTTAAAAATTAATTTGCTCTCCTCACATTAGTCCCCAGACTTGTATGTCATGTTAATTTTCCTCTACTCAACCATCTCTGGGGACAAGTGTTGGGGACACAGAGGTCTGTGCATCTGAGATGCTCTGTTTGTGGAAAATAGAGAGCAGGAGATGTGAACCAAGATGAACAAAGCCTGTGTATTGATAGTTTTCAGTTACGTGATCTGGAGGGCAAAGCAGCGGTTCTAGATGGGGTTCAGACTAAAGCCAAAAAAGCATTTTCTCTGGATAGTTATTTTATTTCTTGTTGTGGTTGGATAAATTTGACTGCCTAAAAATGTACAATAATCTTTGTTAACCTACTAGACAATGTCCTTATGAAAAGGAAAGTGATGGTAAAAGGTCTTATGGTCCTCACAAGCAGCAGGAATGTTTTCAGGACACTAGCAGCCTGTGGCACAGTTTGGTTCAGATGTTCTGATTAGAGGCACAGACTCCAAAATTCTGTTTAAAGTTCATCCAAAAAAGCCAGAAACTTGATGCTAGTGTCAATGATTAAATAAGTAAAAGATTTGCAACAATGAAACATGTTAGAAATCCTTCAGATCGAGATAGATGCATACAGGTTAAGTACATGTTAGAAAATGTTATGGATCTGCTTTTACACAAATGGGTTACAGTTTAAGGTAGTATTTATCCATGATATCTCAATCTTATTACTCTTGGTGGCTGTTGTGATGAATGTTGTAGCGCTTGGTTGGCCTTGGTGCAGAGTGGTCAACTACTGATCGTAAGATCGCAGGTTCAGTTCCCGTCTTGCCGCCCATGTGTATTGACGTAACCTCGTGCAAGACACCGAACCACACATTGCTACTGGTGGTTGGTTATAGGTTCGCGCCAGTTTTTCGGCAGTGGAGCCACTATCAGTAAGTGAATGTGGATATGAGGGTGAAGCACTTTGGCCCTTCAAGGAAGGTAAAATAGTCTTATAGAAGTATACACCATTACCCATTTGGTGTTTTGTGTTAGGGTGACTTTTTCTGCTACAAACATGCCCTAGTTGGGATAAAATGTTCCCAAACTTCTTGTTAGTGAAAAAACTGACAGTAAATATAATTTATCATGTTCTGGAAGTGGAGACTGAACTGCTTTCTTTAGGAAAGACGGTAATGAAAGATTAAATCTGTTGTTTTCTTCAGATAATGTTTATCACTAAAGAAAACAAAATTGTCATATAGTTCTTGTGTCGTATGGACCAAGTAACATTTTTGTCTTAGAATTTTGTGTCCCTGTGTGTGGTTTATGTTTTTCAGATCAAATTTATTTATTTTCATTTATTATGTTGACTGAACCTTTATTTTAAGATTTATGAACTGTGGAGTTTCTAAAGCATCAAGGAACGATCCAGAAAATCAGCGTACACTTTTTAAAATAGCTCAACTTGATTAATGCCGAATTGCAAACCTGCACCTACAATGCACGTTTGGCTTTAGTGATGTCGGTACTGAAACTGGATTGAGTTTCTTAGAAGTATTTTAGTGCTTCATATTGTTGAACATCTGGAATGCTGTTTTTTTTTTAATGTATGAAAATGACACCTTTAAGGCTATTTGTGCTCTCTTCTGACACCCAGTTCTGCAGAGAATAATGGGGGCAGTCCTTTGGGCTATATATAATGTAAGATCAGCAATCCAAAGGTGATTTTTTTGGTTGGTTGTTGGCATCACACCTAAAATTTCTTTAAAAATGTTCAGTGTTGCAGATAATACTTGACGGGGTTTTTGTTGTGTTTTTGTGATGGTATCTGTTGCAGTTTGACTTTTGCCAGAGTGTTGAGCGTATGTGACAGTTGGGATTTGATTTCCTTCTCTGAGGTTTTAAAGTGTAAGCACTGCAGGAAGTACCCTTCAAACCAACTTCTGTGTTTGGGGCCCATCCTGTTCTGTGACTTTGCCGCAGCAAAAATCTCTTGTCGGCAGCAATTATATTACCAGTGTTCAGCAAACTTTGTCAACGCTGGGAATATTTTTGTTCACTTACAGCTAGCTAGTCTTCGATCAATTACAGGAGCAGATCTTCAGGTTGCCCCAGATTCAAACCCAAATAATATCATATATTCATCAATTTGTGCTTAAATATAAAAAGCGTTGTGAAGAGTATTGGTGCCGTCTTGCAGAGTAGACAATTAATTCTCGCCTGTTCGGGTGTTGTAGCTTTTGTCAAGCTGTTTGTTTGCTGTTGTCATGGGCGTTTTGATGTGCTTGTTGTTCCGTGACCATCCAGCCTGCAGAACACATCCACTCTGAGAAAGGCAGGAGCACCGTGCTTCCTCAAGAAATTTAAAACTGTAGTTGTAGACAGTAATTTTACTGCCTTTTGCAAACACATTCCTTATTGTTTTCCTGTAGCAGGAGTTCAGGATCCCTATAATTTGCATGTAACCAATCAGCAAAGCGAGTCTGTAAGCTTCTCATGGACAAGTTGGACATCTTGTAGTTGTTTACTTTTTGTTTTTGGGGAAAGAGTTGTCAATATATCATAAGAGTTCCTGGCAAACACTAATTACATTTGAGAGTAATGTGTAAATGATGCATTTGCAGGAAGCAGTATTGAGTTAGTGGTTTCTGCAGTCATTTCTGCACAGACAGCCTCTGAATTTTGACTCCTCCTTACTGCTTTTTGGCCTCTTGTTTGTTTTTTGAACTAGTCCTCATTGCCCTCCTGGTGATGTTGGGAATTCGGTGCTAAAACATCCCTGTCCTCTTAGTGACAGAAGTCGGCATGCATCTTTGTGGCCGCAAACAGAGGAGTGGGGGGAAAGTGCAGCGAGAGGAACAGCTGAGGGATGCTCAGAGGAAGATGGAGACAAAAAAGAAATGAATGCCTGCCAGACATTTAATCTGAGAGAGGTTTTAGTGACAAAGCCCAAGGTAGTTCATTGTTCTAAAAGCTTCTCCTATGCCTCTCTGTTCATATGTAATATGTGCTTTATGGTTTCATTAAAAAGGAAAGGTTATGTATTATTTTGTCTGCCTCAGGTTATACTCAGTGTTGTCTGTAGTGGTTAAACTGCTTACAGAAGAGCCATTTAACAAGATCAACTTCTTAATGAATCCCTTAAGAAAGACTGACTGAATAGTTAGAAACGACTGCTTATTTTTTAACCCATTTCTATGAATCGTTCTGATAAAACTTTTCCGTTATTTCTATTTCTTTAGTATTGGTTAGGCTTGGTAAATTATTCTGTGTCAGAAAAGTTTGTTAGCTGTAGTTAAACTGTGATAGATTTGTGGTGCATGTAGTTCAGTGGTCTCAGTTTAAAGGTAAACTTGTATATTTGACCTTTTATGGCTTGATTCTCTGGATTAAGTATCACATTTATGCGTGGCTGAAAATCTAAACTCTGAACTACCTACAGTTTTTTATTTCATTCATGGCGATTTAGCAGCTGCCGTTTGTGTTCAAAGGCAAAGTCTTTCATCAGCGTAGCTCCCATTAAGCTCATCTAGATATGGAATTTCAGATTGTCACGATCTGAGGCCTGGCCTTTGTTTTTGGTTCGCACATCTGATGAAACAAGGACACGGCCATCTTTCTCTTTTGTCCGTTGCTGCAGGTGAATGAAGGTGTAGTATAGAGGATGAGTGGCTAAAGGAGTCCTCAGAGCAAGGAATAAAAAAATGACAGGTGCACTAATGGAGGGCAGACAGGACACTGTGACAGCTTTAATAATCGCCAATCTTGACTGGCTGCTGAAAATAAGACAGTCGTGCGGCTGCCACATCAGAGCGGCATTCTCGTAGTTCAGCTAAAAATGGCCAGAACTGTAAAAGATGATGAAGACTGAAATAGAGATCAGAAGGTAAAGCTGGAGAAAACCTTTGAGAAGCTCTTGATTATTGTATTACTAATTTAAAGTAATGAACCAGCAAAATATAATTTTTATGACCAGTAAGAACTTGCCTTTTTTTAAATGTACTAGTGTTCAATTTTGCGTTCCTTAACAATGTGCAACAGTGCTACCTACATATATGACACATATATATATATATATATATGACTCATGCTTGATGTCTTTGTAGCCACAGCAGGTGGGAACAATGGCAAGAAAGGCCGTTCTTTCCTCTTCTACGTCACGTTATGGTTCTTCTCAGTTTGGTCTACCTTTTAGAATTACTGTTTTATATTTCCAGAAAGAACCTGACACATAAGTTATGTACTACTCTTTATGTTGCTGACATTGTTGGAAAAGTTGTGGTCTTGATTTCAAAGACAAGAGGCTGCTTTAACCAACAAAACCAAGAATCTGAAAATGCAAGAGGCAGCACATCTCTGAGGCAGGTATCAACTCGACCTGCAGAGAAGAATACAGAAACGGACACTTAAGCAATTTAAATCTTTTACAAAAAGTTGTTTAAAAAAGCTAATTTGTACACCATATATTTGCCAACCATTTATGTTTAAATAAAAAATGATTCCTATTATCCTTTACCTTTTTTTTTAAACAAATTAAACAGCGGAACAGCAACAACATTGACTGTTTTCTTTGCACAACTAGAATTACTTGCAATAAAGGAAGAATTGTAGAGAACTAGCTGCTAAAAAGTAAAAAAAAAAAAATCCTTGTGGATAATAAAAGGGTTTTTATCTTGAAATTCAGTTGAGTTTAATAAAATGATACCCTCGGGATTTTCACATTTTATTTGGATGCAAATGCAGCAGGTGTTCACACTGGGCTGCCGCTGTACAATACTAGTGAATGTACTCACAGTTGGAAGAGGCGTGGTGCTTATCTTGTTATTTTGTCCCACTGTTTTTTTTTTTGTCCTTTTTACTGGTTGGAAAAATGATCCAAACCATGAATCTTAAACCGTGGCAACATCAGAACCGTGAGTGATTGTGATCCGTTGCACCCCTAGTTTACATAGACTTTTCATTGGAAGTGGCCGCTTGGACGACAACAGTAATCCATTGCCTTCCAAGGTTTAGAGAAAAATACATAAATGTTCTGAAATAACTTAAATGCCTTTCTTTTCATCTTACAATTAAATTACAATTAGCTTTTCAATTAAAGCTGGCTTTAGCCAACCTACCTGTTTTACTTCTTTTTTTTAACAAACTTTTGAAATTCTCAATGGACGTTGTTCCTCTCCTTATTAGACTTTTCAGTTGAACTCTGATGTGATAGCAAAATATTTCAAAGCTTTTCTACGTGTTATTTTAGTGAACAGTTTTGCTAAGCATGTTTATTCATTTGAATTTCTTTCTTTTACTCTTGTTTTTTCAGAGACATGACACTTTTTCTGTGAAATACATTCCTTTTATGTCTACGTTTAATTGGTTCATCTTCAACAGTTTTGTTTGTTTTTTACCATTTTGCATTATTTTTGTGACAGATTTGCCCTACTACTTTTCTTTGACATTGAAAATCAAAGACTACAAAGTTAGCACAAGCCTGTGATGGTCTCTTTCAGTCCTGAGTTTCATCTCAACCAAGAGTCTTCAAAGCTTCTGGAGCAGATGAACTTCACAGTGACTAGTTTTTTTTTTAAAAGAAAAATATATCAAACACTTTTGTCTGACTTTGACTTTAAAAAAAAAAAGCATTAAAAACGTATGTAATTGAAACAGATTTTGTTTTAGATTAAGTTGGAAAAACTGTACATATTTTTGTCAGATCTAGATATTATTTTCATCTGGTGAGTCAACAAATGCAGACCTTAACATTTCCCATATTTGGGCTTGTACTAGTTTTTAGATAAAATATTTTTTTATGTTTTGTAGAGATTGGAGATTTGCACAGGTGGATGTTGTAGGGACATCTAAACCACTTTCTTATTTGGGCAGGTGGCCACTTTTGCTTTTGTGCAACACTTCTTAAACAGAGCTCAAACTGCGTTTTGTTGCTTAATGACTTGCAAATAATAGTGATGAAATCTATTATTGTCCCTACATTTGGTTCAAATGTAGAATGCCCACCTTTTTACTGACCCTACTTTAAGTGTATACTAAACTCTGAATTAAAAGTAAGCAGCCAACACTTTTTTATATGATAAAGACGCAAGTCATATTTATGTTTTTTTTAAAAATATATATACACAATAGCCATCTGCACATCCCACGTGTCAACAATTGGACAGTGGAGATGCTACTGTTTGTATGCCAGCGAGTTGGTGTCAGAAGTGGGTGCACAGTTCTATAAAGGGATAAGCAGTTTGAGCTAAACTGGTGGGAACCACAGGATTGTCTTCGCTGGCTTCCACCATCTTTACTTTTTCTTCAGGATCTTTATTCTGGTAGATTAGGTGCAGATTGACTGAACATTAAAGGAACTCTGTAACAATCTGGTTGGTATTCAGTCCTCCAATCTGCTTGGCAAAAAGTCTGTTTTCTTCCACACCTTGTGAGAATAAGGGAATATTTAGTTATGGTTGGATCGCTGTAATTAATATTTTGATCTGTTGGACTGCATGTGTGATTCATTAAATTTTCAACATTGCATAAAGGCACATTTTGCAACTGCAGTTTTACTTGTTTAGCTTTAAAAAAACACTACTCCTATAAAATGATCAACTCTGACAATCTGTACAGATATGTCAGGTGTGCAGAATGTGCTATTAGTTGTACTGTTTGCATCAGCACCGTCATTTACCATGAAAAATAGAATCAAAATGAGCTTTTATGCATTCCTCAGCTGAGGTGTAATAAGTAATCTCTCACTGTGGGAGTCTTCATTCGCCTTTTATTCATCATACACTCCCACACAAACACCCTATAGACACACCCCCCCTTTAGTTGCTAGAGGTAGAGGCAGAATTGTAACATCATTACAGCACTCCCACCAAAGGCTTTGTCCTATTTGAAGTGGCCTGTTAAACAAAAGCTGCATTTGGCTGTGAGTTCAGTGTACTCTGTCTCCAAGCTCTCCCTGCAAAGGGGTGCTGGATCTGTATCTGCCTCTGGCAAGGATTTGGAGATTTGGTTCTTTGACAAGCAGAAGCCTTTACTTTCTTTACCTCGCCACATGTATGGGTATGGGGGGAGAGGACAGAGTTTACATGCAGGATGAGCCCATTGTTGCTTTTTATGTATCCTCTTTGCCCGAAGCCCAGTTTTCTACTAAGATGTTATCCAAATGCCTTTCGTGCCGATGCATTATCTGGGAGTGCTTGCTGTTCTTGATTTCTTGGAGTTACAAAGTCAGATTAGGGAACTTTAAGGTTTCGGTGTGGAGTGTGGGGATAAAGCTGCTGCTCCCTGGGAGTTCACGCAGAAAGCTAACATTCCCCCCAATTAAGGTGTGTCATTACTGACCAAGAAGTTTGTGTGTTTTTAAATTACTGCAGTAATAATGTGAGCTGCTATTGCAACCTTACAGAGAAACGGACAGTAATGATACACGATTGGGAAAGGGTTCCTTTCATTTACATAGAAATAGGATTATCTTGACATCCAAGGCCCTGTAGCTGTTCTTAATGTATCAGCTCTTCCATTGGTGGTGAGACCAAAGTGGGTCATGCAGCTGTTTCAGTGGGCGCCACATGCTGAGAGGTGGGTTAGTTGTGTTACCGTGGTAACATTAAGAGCCCTTGTTGTGAAAACCTGAAAGAACAAAACTTTTCCTTGTTTAGAGGTGTAGTTTAAATTCCCTGGCTTGAATTTCAACTGCAGTAAGAAAACACAATAGTGGTTTATTATTTTGCCATAAGCTGGCTCGACTTCTTTGGCACATGAATTCTAGAGTGTGGAATCCACTTTTTGTCTTGCTGTACGAATAAGAGGTGTTGTTGCAGATCTAGTGGGCATCACTGCAGCAGTGGATCATTGTTGATGATTTAATGGTGAATCGCCAGCTTTTCTTGACATACTTTTCAATGAGAGAGCCAATTTTGTTACTTAAAGTTTGTTCTAGACTAACCAGCTGTCATTTAAATGGGGAAAAGTCTCTATTCACACCAGCTGCATCACTGAATTTGTCTTTCTGTGCTTTCTATTCACTAAACAGACTAGGAATTTTGAAATTTAACCCAATCAAAGACTCCCCTGTGGAAAAGAGAAACTTTGATTGCTGGGTCACCACTGCAGGAAAAAAGAACAAAGGGGAGAACAGGACTCCATTATCTGTTGTTTCCCATTATCTCATAGCCGTAAAATATAAAAGAGCAGAAGCAGCCATGTGGTAGGAAATAATGATGAAGGGACCCCAGTGGTACTGAGAACGCTGTATAATTACTCAACCCTTGCAGCAGATTTTGACCCCAAAGGATTTTGGAACCACGGTTGCATGCCGGTTAATGCAGAAACGGCAGCTTTGGGGCAGCAATAACTTGTTAGGGTGCAGGCATGCTGTCTTTATGATTGTTGAGTTTGCAGACAGGAGCAATGAACACCGCCTCATATTTTCTTGACTGGGGTGTTACTGAGTGCATGCTCTGAATTTCCAACCAATGAGGCATAAATGTCTTGCCACCTTTCTGTACTAAATCTTCTGCAGATCACAGAGCAACTGTAAGACACGTACAGGGATTAATATTGTCTGGTCCAAGTGAGTCGTTTGTATGTTTTACAGTTCTAATTGCCTGAAATTGATTTTATTATACTTTTTTGGCCTTTTTTAAACGCAGTTAACCAGCAAATTTATTATCAGTTTATCCTGTTTTTTTTCTTACAAAATGGAAGCCCTTGTTATCTCCACAAGCCTTAGTCTCAACTCCCCTTATGGGTAGAAATAGCTGTATGTGGGGGGGGAAATGATCAAAACTGTAACTGGAACACAGGTGACCCGCCCAAAATATCAAGATCATAGACCTCTCAGTGAACCCGTGGAGAGAAAATGTTCATACAAATTTTTCCTATGGGCATGCTGTGGGAAACGGGTCGTTGGGAACTCTTACAGAACATGTAGGGGTGAAACAGGAGAGATGCTGGCATGTCATACGGATTTTTCATTTTTTTTAACCTCCCAAATCCTGTGAACTGTGCAAGAAGCCCGTTAGTGCTGTTCACGTGATATGTGTGCATTCCTTGTGTGCAGCCTGACTGTTAGAAATGAGGAAATTAGACTGTAGTTTGTGTGGACATCCTACAGGCACTTATGTATCACGTGCACACCCAGCGCATGTCGCATGTGTGTGCGGTCATTCTTTCTAACAACTAGAGTATGCCATAAGGACACCGTACACCATCACCTGTACGTCATAAGTAGGTGCAACTATCATTAGCCTTGCAAATACTTCACGATACACCTACTACACACATCCCAATGGTACATTCTATTTTCATGTTGATCTTTAGGTGGTATTATGAGCCTCAAGGGAACTGCAAGACACACCTGCGCTCCCCTAAAGATGCAGCTACACCTCTCAACAACCCTCCACAGACCTGGATCACTCGTTGTTATCTGGGTGATTTAAAGACCTTTTTCATTTGAGAATGCTCTCAATAGAAGCATTGGCCTGTACTGATTAGGCCTTTAATTGCTGCTGCTGTTTGTCCACAGTGTTTGCCGTTATAATATCCAGCTGATTAGCCCCTCGTTATGACAGCAGTGCTCTTTCTGTGCCAGTAATTGCACCCTGTCTCTGGAATTCGCTGCTCCCTGCTGTTTCTGCCTGGCTGCCAACGCCTTCCCTATTTTTGGTTGACGAAAATGGTGGGTTTTAATAAAAGAGAAGTTTCTATCCCCATGGAATTCTTGGTTAAATGTGGAATTGTGTGCCTTTCATCTGCTTCCTTTGATTCACAGGGTGCTGTTTGAAATTCAGGGACTTTGTGCTTTGGGAAGCTTCATATCTTATCTCCCTCCTACCTATTAAACTGGTTAAAACTACAAATCTTTCATTTTCTTTGAATCATTCATTTTTCACTTACAAAATTCCCAAATCCAGCAGTTTGTAAATAGGTTTATTGTATTAGCAGCATTTTAGGAAGAATTTACGTTCAAGTTTGAACTAAGAAGCAGTTTTAGAAAAGTCACTATGACAAGTTTATCCTTTTTTATTTATTTTATTCAAGCTTAGACTTCATTTCAAAAAATGCATGCCTGGAGTTTTAAAAGTTACCTTATTAACTAAAGTACTGGATCTGTTCATTGTAATAATATTATTTAAATAAATATCGTTTTATGAGTAAAAGATGAATGCAACAGTGTAGAGAAAACAAACACAAAAAAATGAGTCTGAAGGTTGGTCTTTTTGTGGAACTACAAGAAACACCTATGCTTTTCTTAAGATGCGCCTTGAACCGGACGCTCCTCTATGGACCCGACAACTCAAACACTTGAAGCACCTGTACAGGTCAACCCATGAAAGGGTGCGGTGCATGTGACTATACCTTTAACCAAAGATGGAGGCAGCTGTTCCTAGTCTGGGTCTTTGGGCTGGTGGATAGTGAAGGCTGTCACACGTCAAGAATTGGACCAACTGCCTTATACTCTGTGAGAACAGAGGCAGAAGGAAAATCTGCAAGTATGCAGTCATTTGATGTCTCTCTGACAGAGATTGAGTGCTGCTGCAGGAAGCTCTGCTGTCACTCAACTTTAGAATTGGCTCCTATCTCCATAATGCTGTTTGGCATATTTTCCCCTCAAGTTTTAGCTTTTTAAAATTTCACCCAAAAATACTGTTTTAAAGGTTATAGAAGTTGTTGTTCACCTTTCAGCATATCCCTTCAGGGGTTTCCAAAGTGAAGTAGCTATCACTGCTTTGCACATGTGGTTTGGCACACATTTTTTTACGCCTGAAGCCCTTTTCTAACAACCCTGTATTTTATCCGGGCAGAGGACCTGCACAAGGAGCCCTAGTCTCGGGCCCTCTTCTGGCTACATAGTGTGGCAGTAGCGCTAAGGGCCTTGCCCATGAACCCCACCTGATGAAATGTTTTTAAATTTGAAGGACTTTGTATTTTTTTACGTTTACTGCCCAACTACAGATTACAAAGCTAGTTTGAGGTGTTAGAATGATGGGGTGCAGTCGTCGAGACTGGAGTTTTCCAGCTCGACTGTCTTTTCAAAAATTTGCAATTGGATGGGAAAGAGTAGTTTTGATACCACCCATTGGTCCATTCCATCATGCAGAGCCCTGCCCTTAACAGTTGCTTTTACAGCAGTGCTCATGTCAATAGATGCCAGCAAAAAAGGCAGTAGATTAGCTTACTGTTGGTGCAATTTGACTTTTTAACACAATAGTTGGTGGCAAATTGCTGCTTTCTGAAAGCAGCCTCCAGTGGTCATTTGAGGAACTGCAGCATTGGCTTTATAGTCAGAAATGGGGGTGGGGGGTGGGGGTAAAGGGCTTAATTAGGATAAGTTTTGGGTTATAACACCCATTTCTAGTTGGCTCCTAATTTGAAATAATTCTAAACATGCTTCTTTCTGTTCATAAGGAAGGTAAGAACCCACAAAAAACATGGATTTGCACCAGGTAGATGCAAATAACAGGCTGTGCGAAAATTAGGAAGATGCCTTTGTCAGCCAACCTGTTGCCTCTTGTCACATTTTTAAGAAAAAGCAAGTTCTTAACTGAATCAAGTCAGTTTTGTGACCATTTAGGCTAATAGTTGTTAGAGCTGTTTAAGTATCAGGTGAAGGTGAGTTACTGAACATTTTTAGTGAGAATAGAAGCAGTTGATACTACAACAATATAGAAATACTAGTAACATACAAATATATGCAAAAAGACATTAAGCGCTAATGTCAGCTAACTGTTAAGTAAGTTCTCTGTCTGTCATCATGTATTCAGTTAGCAAGCAGCATCTGTTGCTTTCTTGAATGATCCTATGATTTATGAGCTTTGCTAAGCTTTGAACTAGATATTGTAATTAGTGTTAAAAATTATTAGCTTACCTGCATTTCATGTCTACACACCTGTAGTATCAGTGCTGTCTTTTTTTTCAGTGTTATCATTGATTACATTAAATATGGAGGGTTTTCTAGTTTGTGCTCTTAATTTCTAGCACTTAAACTAAAGCGTCCAATTTCTAAGATGGTATTCATACATCAGCTGTCATGGAAACATCTGCTCCCATATTTCACTTCATCACTTGTCAAGCCAGCATTTTTGGCGTTTGAAGCTGTTTTGTTATGTGACATGGTGTAAAATTTCTTAAATCTGTTATTTTTCACCAAAATGATTTCAGTTTCAAAGGTTGTTTGAATTTTATAAGCTGTTGATGATGATCGTCATCCATTCATTGGTGTAGAAACCATCTTTTTGATGTTTTGGGGGCTGTTGATCAGATTGTTCTTGCTTCAGAATCTTGGTCTCTGTCCTTGCAAAAATAGAAGAATGTCCATCTTTTCTTTTCGTGGAAAGAACAAACAATATCTGTTCTCAGCCATTTGCACCAAATTTAATGCCTATAGGTATATTTTTAAGTGTTTAAGATCCGTGGGATAAAAAACCATTAGATCTACATTTTTTCTTGTTCTTAGTGATATTTTAAATTTACATAAAAATGCTCAGAGCACAATAAAAGCTGTGGTTTAAAACCCAAACCTGCTTAGAAGCAGAATTCTTATCTATCTTCCCACAAGAGTGAATCAATACTCACCTACCTGGATATAGTTAATTGTACTCCAGCTGGCCTCTTACTTGTAGTGTTATTGAACAGGGAGAGCACAGTTGCTTAATGGTTTTGTCATTGATGGATTCTTTGCAGGTCAGCTTGCAGTTTTGCAAGTGCAGATAATCTGGATTTAGCCCTTTGGAAATGGACCTTTGGCCCTATTCTCTGTGTTGGCATAAGCTGTTTCAAGGTACACTTAATGGTAAACGTTTCCCTTTAAGTCTGTTAAAAATCAACTACCTTCTAATTAATAACTAAAAAAAAGAATAAACTCTACATTGTTCTGTGTGTTGGCATTTCTTAGAAAGAGCAAGAATCTTTAAGAGTTTAGTTTGGAGAGTTCCATCATCATCTAATTCTGTTTTTTGAAATTTACAAGGGATGAAAAATATTAATAGATGCAGTCAAATTTGCATTAAATAACAACTAATCGACTTTGTTTTCGTTAGATATGAAAGTTGGACATTTTCTATGGGTGACGCCCCACTCTACTCAGTCTAGTTCTCAAATGCAGTCAATGGTCTTAACCTGCTTTTTCTGTGTTTCTGTTTTTGTCACCTTGAATGGCTCAAAAAGTGAGGTTCCTCAGGAACCTGAAGAAGATGCAGAGGCCTTGATTGACCAGGTTTTTCTTGCTGGTCATTGCAGCAAGCGGCTGTATCTCACTGCAGCATAGCTTTGTTTAGATCCTGCTTGCTTTGTACCCGTCTTTATCTGAATGCAGAAAGCCCCGAAGTGTGAAATGGTTCTGTGTTCAAAGCCCATCCTGTTGAAAAACTTTTAAGACTTTCACGGCCCTCTAAGGTCTAAAACCATCTGCAGATAAAACCTTTTCTGTTCAGGTTCTTCTTCCCATTTGTTCAGATGTTTAGCTCCAGCTTGTGAGTTGCTGTAATAGAATAGTTCTGTGGAATCAGCCTTGACTGTTACAGATGCACTACATAGACTTTTCAGTGGTTTTTGTTTGTCTGAACTAAGATATGACGTGAAGTCAAGAGCGTGACAGACTGATGTATATAAAGGTATAGTGGTGTTTTTTGTTAAAGGACTATTTCTGGAAGATGTAATCAGCTTATGCCAGAACGTGCAGCTGAATCAGTACATGTAATTGGTTTCATTATGAAATCAAAAGTTAAAACCAAATATTAAGATATATAATTGCTGTTTTTAGAACTGACATGTCAAACTTGGGTTTAGCCTCACCTTAGTTCTGCTACTTTTGTACTTTTGGAGACGATGTGATTCTGTTTTTCTATTAAGTGGAGACCTCCAGGAGCGGGAATGGGAATTGGCTCTTCCAAGTGTGAGGTCCCAGTCCCAATAAAAGTCTTTTTGGGGTCAGAATAGGTATTTTCCTTTATTTCTTTATAGTTTAAAGGAGATAGACCAGATACATTTAAAACCACTAAAATCTGTTTTCATTCTTTGAAATAAACCCATATTTTTGGGGGGGGCTGAGAATAGCTGTACAGGAGAAGATGTTTGTATGAATTTGACCTTTCTCCCAAACATGTAAATTGAAAATAAAAAACAAATTTCTTTGGTCTTGAAATCAACACTTGGATTATTGCTGTACATGTAAAGCAGACTTTTATAACCAGACATGAGGATGTTGAATTTAGGACAATCTTTGTCAAAAGGCACATATGAAATGGTAACTTAGTTGAAGGTTAAAAACTAACATTTTGGTTAGCATGAATGGAAAAGAAATGCCATTTGATTAATAAGCTTCAAGTAGTATTAGGTGAATATTTGGTCTACAAAATGTTAGGTTTTATTTTCATTTGTATAGTTACAATTGCAATTATTTTATAGTTTCCCTCATTTATTGTTCTAAAAATATCCCAAAATAGACGAAATCTGCAAAGTGGTCATCTTTATTTTGTACAATATTTTTAGGTGTTTTAAGGCTGTAAAACCCCTCATTACACACTTTATGCACTGTTCTAGGACAAATATTAACATTTCCACACTTTTCTTCAAACGTTCAATTCAAACCTTTGTAGAAAAACGAGTCCAATATTATGGAATGAAAACAAAGATCTGATTCCAGCAGAAGTTAGTCCATTTTTTAAGCTAATTACGTACAGGAAAAATACAGCGGAGGAGGTTGACTGTGGTCTACATCCAATCAGGACATAGAACATAATGCTCTGTTCAAGAATAACCAAGTGCGCTGAAAAAATTTTGCAATATTTCAAGAACATTAGAGGTGAATGGAGAGGAACTGTTGTACTGCAATGTACATGAAGTGCTTCATATTTAATTATTGCGACATCATTAATTATTACTGTAGTACAAACTTTTTGGGACTTCTGTTTATCCTTTTCAAAAAAGCTGCTTTGATTATCAGCTCAATGTTTTCTCTGTCTGCTCACGTCTCTTCTTTTTTTTTTGACTAAAAATGTCATAGTTTAAGACTGATCATTATTTTAGGCAAACAAAGCATTGAATCTTGATCAGTGTGTGTCTGGTGTTACTGAGGTGCAGATGAAATCCTCTGCATCCTCCTTAAATGCCCTTTCAAGTGTCAGTTACCTGTCAGCGAAATGCCTTCACCTAACTCATTCCAAATGATTTACACACAAAAAAAAATGCACAACCTTCCCCCAAAAAACAAATGCACACAAGCTGCAAGCTTTGCTTCATTTTTTTTTTTTAAATGGAAGACAGCAATGATGCAAATGTGAAACAGCACCAAGACAAAGACAAGGCTTTAGGGAACAGAAAGATCCCGTCAGAGTCTAGATGTTGCATAGAAAATATACAATGCTGCGTTACAGCAGCTTTTTGTTTGAGTTTGATACATTCTTTTTTGAATGCATCCCTAAATGAATGATTCCACTCCTATGAAAATTGTGTTTTTAGCATGTTCTTGTAGCATTTTTATCACGGAGGACTTCTATAAAATAATTTAAGATTAAAACTGTGTTCTGTGTATTTCTTTATTTAAATTGTGTTGGATCAGGAGCAGATGAGATACTATGATAGGGCAAAAAGTATTTCATAGCCAAAATTTCTTTAAAAATCGCAATTTAACAAATAAATATTGTAAACGTTTATATTGACTTAAACTGTGACATGAGGATTGGAAATGAACGGTCAATATTCAACAGTAGGCAATATTGTGTGTAGTATTATTTATTGTTGTCACATCTTCACCTGCAGTTGTGCCTTGGAACCAGCCAGGTAACCACACCAATTATACAACAACAAAGCTGGGCAGACTTTACCTTGGTAATGAGTTGCATATCTGCGCCATGCCCATATAGAAAACATAGAGAAAAACATATAGAAAAAAACAAACGAGGCAGGAGCCTAGAATCTGACAGAAAAAGAGGAATGCATTAGTGGGATATTTTGCCGGTGACTTCAAAATAACACACGTTCTTTGAACTACTAAGAGAGTCTGTCTTAACGTTTTGAACTTTGGACATGGAGGCCAGCAAGCACCACCCTCTATTATTATTGAGGCATCTGATTGGCCAGTTCATAACTTGAATAACTTGAACTTCAGAAAAAAAATCATGAAAATATAAGGATTATCAAGATGTTGAAACAAGGTATCAGAGCGAGAATGGCTATTCTGACAAATGGACTGACTGTGGAACAGTTGTTAATTTCTCTATAAAAGTCTATGGGATTTTGGCTTCTTGGAACCACTTCCTGTTTGGAACCCCAGGGAGGAGGGGTCACTCAGTCCAGTTCTCATATACAGTCAATGGTTGCATATCAGTGCAAAGCTGCCTTTCTCAGTTTCAGAATCAATTGGAATTACATTAATTTCGTAAACGGTTGAAGAGTTACTAATTGAAAGAGCAGTAATAGTGGGGCTAAAGCTCCTGTGTTAAAGAGTAAAAAGGACATTGAAATATTCTGATAAATAACGTGATGAAACATCAACAACAAACAAATCTTCAATAAATTCATAAAGTTAGAAAAGGGCTACAAGTTATAAAGCGTATGAAGCCATGGTTTATTTTGCTGACGTACACGAAGCTCTGACTGAGGTATTTATTTCCTGTCTTCCTCAAAGGCAGAAGTCCAAAGGTGTGTATGTTTGTGGTTTTATATGCTTCTTGTGTCACAGCTGAAATGCTGGTGCTCAAAGGATTCAGCTGCATCTCTAAGCATCATAGGCTTTGTGGCCTGAGACCATGAAGGCAGCTATGCGTTAAATTGCAAAAGCACGTGGGAGAGCTACAATATCCATCCCATCAAAGTGACAGAAGCAGGAAAAAAATGTGAAGTTGAGCTGCCCTGAAGCTTACGGGGAAAAGGTTTGGTTGGATTTTGCCTGGTGTCTTCTGGCTTTGAATTTGCTTTGTTTTTGTCTTTCTGGTTTGACGGCTACAGAATATTGAGGGTGAAGTAGTGGGTGAGCACCATTTGTATTCAGACCCCATCTGTGGGAGAAAGCTCACATCTGGCTAGCTTTACCTGCATTATATCCAATTGTGATTCAATGAAACTAAGAAAGTGCTGTCAGGCTGACATGGCAGACTTATTCCTTTAATGTCTATCTCGTCTTTCTTGGGCGATGTTAGTTTGTAGGGATAAAGATTGGGGGAAATAAGTGAGATCCAAAGAAGTGAACTGTTTGTCTATTCCATCCCAGTTTTAGTTTTTCTTTTATAAATATCTGTCATGTGAGCAGGACGATGATAAAATATGTGCCTTCACCACTAAAGAGCAAAAAATAGGCAAGTCTTTCAATTTTTCTCCCAGAGCGTAGAGAAGGGAAGATCCACCATCCGAATGTGCAACATTTATGTAAGTATGGCTCAATTATTTATAGCTTGAAAGCTTGAAAGTGAATTTGACCAAAACTGGAATGAAAGCTCAGGCTTTGTCTGTTGGCTTGTGAGTAGCTTGTGCTCCAGCTGAATGGGATATTTGTTCCTGTCTTTGCACCCAGGTTCAAATCTCCAGTTGAGTAATGTGATTGCCTCAGGAAATCCAAGGAGAGGCACTTTTGTCAGCTTCCTAATAGCTTTTTGAGATCACTTTAAGAAGCACTGATCTTTTTCTTTGTCCTTAGGCATTGAAAATTTCATTTAGAACAACGTTATGATCCATTTAATGAGTAATTCCAACGTGGAAATTCAAACCTGCTATTTGGTTTCAAACACTAACCACAGGAGGGTTTTAATTTTAATACAGGAAATCAAAAGTCTTTATTTTGACTATAACAAAGCATTTTGCAAAAATGAATGACAAGGGAGTTAACCCTTTAAAATGGGAGCTCCAGCTAAAGTTTTGGCATAACTCTTCAACCGTTTACGCAATTAACGTATTTCCGACAGTTTATGAAGTGGAGAAAAGCGGCTTTGCCCCAATATATAATACTTTACAGTTGTGAAGTGTCTACGCAATCAACGTAAATCAACTGATTCTGTCTCAGAGCCGATTTGCAAAGCCACTTTTCTCCGCTTCAGAATCAGCTGATTCAAGTTGATTGGATAGACAAAGAGGGTAAGTAAGAAAGGTAAGATAGTTCAAAGAGTGTGGGTTGTATGTGTCGCTGACAACCTCTGGAGGTAAAGGTTTGACCCTTTAACACCTAAGCCTTTGCTGCAGCCTTTGACACTTTACTTTTGTTTTGTTTTCTTACGAAACATTTTGTTTTGCTACCGATATAAGGTGTTGCATATTGGCGCAAAGCTGCTTTTGTACAGTTTAGAATCAGTTGGAATCGCATTAATCCCATAAACAGTTAAAGAGTTGCGGTATTTCAAAGAGCGTGTGTTATTTTGTTGTCAATGGCGATAGCTCGGGTATTAACGGCTTTAAGAAATACCCTTTTACTGTAGTAGTAATAAAGTTAGTTTAGGTTACAAACACTGGGGGGTCACAATTATCAAAACTAAAGTTCCATAACTGCTGCTTCTTAATTGATTAGCTGGTCCTGTTTTTATTGGGATAAAAATACACTTGTACTGTTTTTGACCCCAGGATTTTGTTTTTCAAACTTGAAGTTATGTAGCATCTTCTAGATCAGGGATGGACAACTCCAGGCCTTGAGGGCCACTGTGTCTGCATGATTTCCACATATCCAAGCCCTACTCATTACTGATTACCTGGTTCAGGTGTGTCCAGCCAATTAGAACATGTCAGAGCAGGGTATGTTGGAAAGCATGCAGGTAAACGGCCCTCAAGGCCTGGAGTTGCCCATCCGTGTTCTAGATCAATTGTTTACAGTTCAAAAGTCCTAAAGAACAGAATCTTTCAATAACTTGATCCGTATGACTGAGAATTTTCACAGACATACTTTGATTTGTAAAACTTAAACACTGGTCAGATTTCTATCTGAACTGATATTATGATCATTTAGAAGATTGAGCACATGCTTGAATGACTAGGGAGCTCATTGATCTTCTATTAGACACACACATACCTATTACTTTTCACTTCAACCTAGTAAAACAAAGCCACGAGTAAGGACTATCAGATGGCATCTTTGTTCGTGCTGGTGTTAGTTAGCTGCTGATTTTGCTTTACTTGATCAGAAATGAGTTGAGTAATTTCTCTGGTGTGTTACAGCTTATTAGCCATACTGAAGTAGCTTTATGCTCTTGTACGTATCTCCCAGGTGGTAGTGCTTTAGCAAGCTGCTCCACATTGCTTCAAGTCATGGACATATTGACACGGATTACGTTGACATGAAGCTTGTGAGCCCCTTACCACACTATAATACAGCCCACTTTATTTGGCTGTGAGGAGAAGTTGCCTCCTGTGAGATTCTGCTGGACGCTAGCTCTGTTCTCTCTGGCAGCAGCCTTCTTAACGGTGTCAGTTCTTTGATTCTGCTGTTTGAAAATGATCCAACCCAATCGGCTTACCACTGCCAGTTTGAATAGGAGCCTGTTTGCAGTTATATTCCATGTATTTATTCTTAGGTTTGTCTCTGTTCCAAACCTGTTTTCTGCTGCTACCAGTGGTTGAAACCAAAGTTATTTGTGTGATAAGCAAAATCTGTTTGTAACAAAGTAGCAAAGAATGCCAGAAGCCTTTCACTATAATTATTTTTTAAATCTAAAGCTGACCTTAGAGAAGTTGACTTGTTCACAATTCTAACATTGTTAAAATGCTCTTTATCTAGGCTCCTCCGAGGGCAAAGGTGCTGCAGTTTTTGCATTCATGGCTCCCTCAGGAAATCTGCAAATAAAGCATTCTATTATTTCCTTGAGATTAATTTTTGGTTTATGCGTTTCCTCGCTGTGAGGATACACTTTCTGTGTTTGTGGTTGTTTTATTCCTTTGTACCCAGCTGCTGCTGATCATCCGTTATTGTTTCTGCAGGTTCAACTACAGATCAACACACCATCTCGCCAGTAATGGCTTCTATGAGTTCCTCAACTGGTTTGATGAGAGAGCCTGGTACCCCTTAGGCAGGATTGTTGGTGGCACAGTAAGTAAACATTTCTTCATGTCTTCTATTGTTTATCATTTCCAAGCAGCCAAAGAAAAGCCCTGGCTGGAGGGAGGATGTTAGAAAATATGTCTCCATTTATTCTTTGTTTTTCCAGTGGAATGAAGCCAGTCTTTGACACTGCTACCAGACACAATAGTGTCGTACAGCAGGAGACTTCATGTCAAACTACACTTTTCACAAATGGAAACAATTTAAGTCTAAAGTCCATTTCTCACTAGGGCTGTGGACCATTACTTAGGTGGCGATCGTTGACTGAGAACTGGACTGAATGTGATGTCACCTATAGAAAATAGGTCTGGGAGTCACTGGGTACCTCACTATACGATGCGATACATGGCTCACAATATTCTTACGATCACAATATGGCAATACTGAAATAGTCTCTCTCTCTCTCTCTCTCTCTCTCTCTCTCTCTCTCTCTCTCTCT